>CM042560.1:11960000-12435000 GCA_023630585.1 Cranoglanis bouderius | reverse complement strand
GCAGCTGCTTCATCCTCTCCATCAGCACTTCGACCTCGCCTGACTCCTCCATCTCCTTTAGACACACACACACACACACACACACACACACACACACACACACACACACACACACACACACACACACACACACACACACACACACACGTACAGGGATATTGATCCGTGTTTACACTGACACACAGGACAAAGACAGACTTACTGTTACTAAACAAAGAGACTTGTGCCAGATCTTCTAGCTCTTACCTGCTGGTTTCCCACCATGTCTTCCAGAGCGCCGTTGCCGTTGGCGATGTCGCACATGCAGTAGCCGCTGAGCGAGGGGGGTCTGAAAGTGTGTCCTCCTTCAGCGTGAATGTCCGGCGTGATGCCACAGCCGAAGGTGAACGAGGCCAAAGAATGGTAGTGTGTGAGCAGCACGACGGCATGGATCAGCTCGGCTAAAGACCAACTGTGCTCCTCGGCCTTCAGGAGATCCTGTTAAATCAACAAGTGATTAAGTACTTGTTCAGTGACCTTAACTTGAAATACTAGGCATATCAGCATGTGATAAAATACTAAACCACTAAACAGGCTATAGTTTTATGTTCATGATTACAAAATCTACTTCCAGCAATTTTAGTTCCCTCATTCAATGCAGGACTAAAGGAGTAATCTGAAATCTTATAAAGGTTATCAAAATGAATGTCAGCCAATCGACCTGCTTTATGCAATCCAGTATCGTGACTTAATATGATTATAACTGCTCATACAACGACCTTTAGTACCACACTGACCAAAATCTCACTGCTGTTGCGTAATACCTCAATGTGTGTTTTTGTGAGCAACCACGGCCGGTGAGCCAGGATCTTGTTGAGTTCTCCCAGGGCTCGCAGCCTCTGCGGAGCTCCATCTAGTCCGTTCAGCCACTTGGGGTCCCCCCCAACCTGCAGGAAATCGTTCACGTGCAGATTGACCAAGTACGAACACTGGTGCCTGGCAGCAGCCTGAAACAGAGCAAGAGAACAAGCACAAGAACATGATTAGACGTTTTTCTTCTTCTTATATCCATCGCCTTCGGGATGAAGAATTAAGAAGCCATCTCTGATGTCCACCTTACCATTATGCCAATGTAGTGCCTGTAGTGGTGGGACAAGGGTCCGTCCATCTGAAGCAGGTAATGCTGCGTCCTCAGGAAGCAGGCCAGATACTGAGGATGGAAGCCCATCACCAGGCAGATGTTATCGAGCCGGCTGAGCGAAAAGGCGTCCTTGAATATCGACTGCGTTCTGGTGTCCATTTTGTTGACTTGAAGGATCTGGGTTGGGAAAAAATTCTTAGAAAAATGTTGCACCGTTGTTATTCTCAAGAACGGTCTTGAGAATTTGATTCTGTTGTCAAACGGAGAAAACATTCATTTCGTGAATTAAAATTTCGCAAATTAAAAACCAACGTGAACAAGATCAGTGGAACAAACCAGTCGTACCTCTTTCTCTGGGATGAATCTGCTTGGTCCGTTTCCCAGTGGCCTGGGGATTCGCACTCCCATGTCCTGCACAAAGAAAGAATTAAGACATTTTGAAAATGACGCCACTTTTTTTTTAAGGAAGCCTAAAAAAAAATAAAAATAAAAAATAAAAATAAAAAAAATTGTGGAAGTTCTGCAAGCATGTGAGAATCCTAAAGAGAACCCTATGGACGAGCCTCGAGCCTAAATGAAAAGCACACTGTGTCTGATCTGGTGAACCTTGAACAGTCATGAATGATGGCAATTATGAGGAAAAAGAGCTGGAAAATGGACAGCATGATTTTTTTTTTTTTTTTTTTAAAGAAAGAGAGAAAACAACTTTACAGGATTAATGGGATCTTTGTGACACTTTGGTAATGAACAAAGGTAGTGGGTTACGTAATATCATGCATCATCAAGCAATGTGAAATATATCCTCAGGCTAGCGAGTCAGAAAAAAAAAAAAAAAGTTGCTTTTTTTTTCCTTTTAGTGTTACAGCACTATTCTGGCTGATGTTCTTGCTGACTGAATGAATGACTTCACTGCGGAGCTCTTACCCTTACTTGTGAAAGCTGCAAAAAGAATATTCAATGACACCTTTACGAGTTTATCTAAGATGAAGCAGGACAAAGTCCTTTTTTAAACGATTCGGACTCAGGAAGTGAAAAAAAACAGTCAAGAAAATCAAACGAACGCGTAAACAAGGCAGTGGAAAGAGAAGAGAAGAGAAGAGAAGAGAAGAGCTGTACTGCAGAGCCCTGGTAGAGAAAAACAGCTCGCGACAATGTCAAATCGTGTAACAAAAACAACAACAACAACACGAACCTGACATGCTTTCGGGTGATATTTCTTACCTTTTTACTAAGCCGCTCGCACTGTGTGCAAATTTTAAACAAGGCTGTCACTGTTAGAGAAGTGTTTTTCACCGGCTTGTTATCTGCCGCCGCGTGTCTCATCTTGTGCGTTTCTTTTTGTTTCTTAAAAGTTTCCGATCTTGTTTTAGTTTTTACTCCGACTTTTTGTTCCTTAAGGCATTGGCTTTTTTAGCTTTTTTCCCCCCCTTTCTTTAGCCAACTGTCGGGGCTCCAAAGCAGAATTCCCCACTCTCCCCTGGCCCTATCGAGCTAAATAAGAAGGCGGTGTTGGATTGACACAGCGCTTAACCAATCGTCTTGCGAAAACAACATCCCGTCATCCAATCAGTGTCCGCTAGGGCGGGGCTTGTGTGGAAGGGAGACAGAGAGAGAGAGAGAGAGAGAGAGAGAGAGAAAAGGCGAGCTGACCAACGCGCCTGACATTATCAAAACGTCGTCAATCTTTTGTGCATGCCACATTCATTCAGATCTCTTTCTATTTCAGATTAGATTCGGGTATTATTATTATTGGGCACCGTTCCAGCACAAGTCACTGCATCTCTAGTGCTTTTATTAGTTAGCAAAAAGTTTTGGCACACAGCAAAAACAGTTCCAGGGACTAAGTGCACAGAAAAGTATGGACTGTAAATGATGCACTACATTTATTTACTTTTTTTTAAATCAGTAAATATCAGTAAATAACAGCAAAAGCTAGTGCAGTGCTGAGTGACATGATGTCATACCTGCAGCACAACAGAAAAACAAACCCAGATCAATTCTCGCCTTCCGCTTTGTACAGCACACCGAGTCGGTCTGTCCACCATGAGATAAGGTGGATCAATGTTATTGGATTCTTTTCTGGAAAGAATTCACCCCAGGAGGTCGATTTCTTTGAATGCACCCATTGATACCTATCTATCAACCTTTCTTGAGGGGGGGGGGGGACTTTGGACTTTATCCTTCTTTACGTCTTCCTCTGTCTGTTCTCTGAAGCACACAAACAAGTTGCGTGCTCCAAGTTGAGGTACTCAGCGACTTTCCTTTATAGCCTATAGAAACCAAATCTTCACTCTGCAAAGCAAGAACAACGAAAATGTCCTTCATTACAGCCAGATGACGAAGATGACGAGCTACGACTCTCAAAGTAACATTTGTAAATCTAAGCTGCCATGCATCTACATGAGTATTCCCATTTTCAGTACTATGTGGGATTAAAGGGGTGGGAATGTGTAGTAGGGGCGACATTAATACAACAAAACAAACAACAACAACCAACAAACAGGTTAAAAGCATGGATTGTGACTGAGATGATATGCAACATACACTGTTGCACTGTCACACTGTCACAGCAGCACAAGCTCGAGTTGATGGAGAGTCTATTCAGCATGTTCATTGTGTCAGTGGGGTTTTCCCCCCCCCCACTCCGCTCCGAGGGTAGGAGAGGGGTGTAAACACACCGGAGCCAGAGTCAGCACTCTTTGACGCGGGGATGGAGGAGGGAAACAAGCCTCGCTGAGCCCCATGGCTCAGCAAACCCACACAAGATACTGGTCAGCGTTTGCCTGAACCACCGGTCCCAATATTATCCCAGCCAAAATGATTGTGTGTGTGTGTGTGTGTGTGTGTGTGTGTGTGTGTGTGTGTGTGTGTGTGTGTGTGTGGATAAACGTTAAACTTTTATTAGGTGAAATCTTTGTTTGGCCTGTGGGGTGAAAGCTTCAATAGGCAGCTTCATGGAATTTAAGGGCACCCTCTAAATGCAAATGAAAAGATAAACAGCTCGTAGAAAAACTAGAATATAAAGGTCACTGTTTCAGTGATTACATTTTAACTGTATGAAGTACTTATCAGACCAGATCAGACATGCTTAAGTAAATCTGAGTAGAATAATCTTGTCATGATGCAGTCATGCACCGTGTCATTAGCAGAACAAAGATTTTATACGTCCTGGATTCAGAACAAAACACTTTCAAGTGTATGTATTATTACTTAAGTGTAAGTAATGTGTCTTTTATTTTTTTATTTTTAAAACAAGTCTCATAGCAGGAGCATATGCGTTTTCAGATACTTTTTTTTTTTTTTTTTTAATCTCTCAGCTCTGTTTTCTTTCTCATGCTGAACAAGCAGACCTGCTTTAAAAACCACAGGCTGGTCGGATGTTCAACAAGTGACAGAAAAAGTTGCCTGGCGCAGCCCTGCTCAGAACCAGTTCCAACCTGACCTATCACAGAGCTGGGGGAAGACGAGGGATAGGTTAAAGAAAAAAAAAAAAGAAAGAAAGAAAGAAAAAAAAACAACCCCAGAAAGAAAAGCCACAATGACATAAGCCTAGCAACAGGAGTCAGCCAATCACAAGGCAGAACAACAGTTTCAGGGTCCAATCTCTTTTTTTTTTTTACCTCTCACTCCCCCACTCTAAGTTCCTCTAACAGGAAAAAAGTCAAACTCCAATATGCAGCTGTGTGCACAGTCTCCATGAAGGAGTGCTAGGCTTTTACAAGCAAATGTTCCTGCTGCTCTTGTGTTCTGTGCTCTTGTGCTCTGCTCTATTGTGTTCTAAGGGACTGTTGAGAGATCAACAAAAGAAGTCGTGATGAACTTTAGACTATATGGTGTGACAATGCTGAATATGAAAAAAGAAAAAAAAGAGGAAGAGAAAAATTCTTGTCAAATATGTAAAGTCTTCGGTACATTGAATATTGCTCGCATCTGTGGCTCAAATGTGTGGCACATGTACTTTTTTTAAGTAAACATAAGAGATGTACAGTGGTGCTTGAAAGTTTGTGTACCCTTTAGACCCTTTTCACCTTCACGTTAACTGCTAATCCTAGAGGTTCACATACTTTTGCCACTCACAGATATGTAATATTTTCCTCAATAAATAAATGACCAAGTGTAATATTTTTGTCTGATTTGTTTAATCGGGTTCTCTTTATCTACTTTTAGGACTTCTGATCATATTTATGCAGATATAGAGAAAATTCTAAAGGGTTCACAAACTTTCAAGCACCACTGTATTGTCACTTTAATTGGATCTCTCTCTCTCTCTCTCTCTCTCGCTCTGTGTGTGTGTGTGTGTGTGTGTGTGTGTGACCCTCTCACTCTTTTATTCTCTATCTCTTAAGTTCAAAGTGCAATAATGGCCGATTTGGTGCTTTACTCCCCCCGCCCAAGCCCCATAATCACTGATAATCACTGTTAGTATCACAAAATCTCACTGACTGTCCCAACTCTCTACCTACTAAAACAAAAAACAAAGTATAATTTAAGCTATGTTAAACTAAATGCATCTCTACAATGAATGTTACATCGTCGTCCCCGACCCCATTACCCCCCCCCCCCCCAACAAACACACACACGCGCGCGCCCTCTCATCTTCAGCAACTCTTTCTAACGCTTTTTGCTTGTCCTCACTCTCCTCCCTTCCTCACTTTCCTCTCCTTCCTCGCTTTTAATCCCTCCACCCACCCTTTCCACTGTTACTTGGCTACAGCATTGAGTTCTGACAACTGGGCTGATTGAAGCAAGCCGTCCTTGCATCTGTCTTCCTGAGAGGTGCGGTCTACTAACTAACACACACACACACACACACACACACACACACACACACACACACACACACACACACACACACACACACAGAGGAAACAACATTCCCAAGACTATAGAGAATGCTCACATCATTACAACTTCACAAAAAGTTTACATGTTGAAATGAACGCTCTAAATCGACTGGCTTAATGTAATTATGGCGATTTATTGTTGTTCTGGTTTGTGCTCATGAACACTAGGTCAAGAACTGTACACACTGTAAGCCTACAGTGAACACTAAACAATTCGCAAAGATTAACCTGAACCTTTTGGGTTTGTTGGTCTTGGAATGAGGAAAACGTTTTTTTGTTTTGTTTTTCCTGTTACATTTCCAAGTTATATCATTGTTCATTCATTTATTCATTCATTCACTTACAGTAATCTCTTCATGCTTTACGATTGGCTGCATGGGAGTGGGGGGATGGAGGAAAACCTGAGAACCCAGAGGAAACTCACACAGACACGGGAAGAACGTATGCATCCATCCATCCATTTTCTGTACCGCTTATCCTACACAGGGTCGCGGGTAGCCTGGAGCCTATCCCAGAGAACTCGGGGCACAACGCAGGGGACACCCTGGACAGGGTTCAGGGCACAATCGCACACACACTCACACACTACGGGCAATTTAGACATGTCAATTGGCCTACAACGCATGTCTTTGGACTGGGGGAGGAAACCAGAGTACCCGGAGGAAACCCACGAAGCATGGGGAGAGCATGCAAACTCCGCACACACAGGGTCAGAGGCAGGATTCGAACCCCCGACCCCGGAGGTGGGTTATATAATGATTAATCCACTCATTCAGCAAGTGTTTAAGCAGTTTAAGATCAGGAACACATTACTGCTGGCTTTTAAAGCACAATAGACTAGTTTCAATAGAGCAGAATGCTGATGTGATGCTTTAGGTGTGATACAGTATCTCACAAAAGTGAGTACACCCCTCACATTTTTGTAAATATTTTATTATATCTTTTCATGGGACAACACTGACAAAATGACACTTTGCTGCAATGTAAAGTAGTGAGTGTACAGCTTGTATAACAATGTAAATTTGCTGTCCCCTCAAAATAACTCAACACACAGCCATTAATGTCTAAACCGCTGGCAACAAAAGTGAGTACACCCCTAAGTGAAAATGTCCAAATTGAGCCCAAAGTGTCAATATTTTGTGTGGCCACCATTATTTTCCAGCACTGCCTTAACCCTGTTGGGCATGGAGTTCACCAGAGCTTCACAGGTTGCCACTGGAGTCCTCTTCCACTCCTCCATGACGACATCACAGAGCTGGTGGATGTTGGAGACCTTGCGCTCCTCCACCTTCCGTTTGAGGATGCCCCACAGATGCTCAATAGGGTTTAGGTCTGGAGACATGCTTGGCCAGTCCATCACCTTTACCCTCAGCTTCTTTAGCAAGGCAGTGGTTGTCTTGGAGGTGTGTTTGGGGTCGTTATCATGTTGGAATACTGCCCTGCGGCCCAGTTTCCAAAGTGAGGGGATCATGCTCTGCTTCAGTCACAGTACATGTCACAGTACACTCCCCAGTGCTGGCAGCACTCATGCAGCACCAGACCATGACACTGCCACCACCATGCTTGACTGTAGGCAAGACACACTTATCTTTGTACTCCTCACCTGGTTGCCGCCACACACGCTTGACACCATCTGAACCAAATAAGTTTATCTTGGTCTCATCTCATCATGGTTCCAGTAATCCATGTCCTTAGTCTACTTGTCTTCAGCAAACTGTTTGCGGGCTTTCTTGTGCATCATCTTTAGAAGAGGCTTCCTTCTGGGACGACAGCCATGCAGACCAATTTGATGCAGTGTGCGGTGTATGGTCTGAGCACTGACAGGCTGACCCCCCACCCCGTCAACCTCTGCAGCAATGCTGGCAGCACTCGTACGTCTATTCTGCAAAGCCAACCTCTGGATATGATGCTGAGCACGTGCACTCAACTTCTTTGGTCGACCATGGAGAGACCTGTTCTGAGTGGAACCTGTCCTGTTAAACCGCTGTATGGTCTTGGCCACCGTGCTGCAGCTCAGTTTCAGGGTGTTGGCAATCTTCTTATAGCCTAGGCCATCTTTATGTAGAGCAACAATTCTTTTTTTCAGATCCTCAGAGAGTTCTTTGCCATGAGGTGCCATGTTGAACTTCCAGTGACCAGTATGAGAGAGTGTGAGAGCGATAACACCAAACTTAACACACCTGCTCCCCATTCACACCTGAGAACTTGTAACACTAACTAGTCACATTAAACCGGGGAGGGAAAATGGCTAATTGGGCCCAATTTGGACATTTTCATTTAGGGGTGTACTCAATTTTGTTGCCAGCGGTTTAGACATTAATGGCTGTGTGTTGAGTTATTTTGAGGGGACAGCAAATTTACATTGTTATACAAGCTGTACACTAACTACTTTACATTGTAGCAAAGTGTCATTTCGTCAGTGTTGTCCCATGAAACGATAAAATGTGAGGGGTGTACTCACTTTTGTGAGATACTGTACCATCTTCTTGTTAAATGTGAAAAATTAATATACTGACAGTCAAAACCAACTCCTCAAACATGAGCGCTCAGAAATTATGTATTTTTTTTTCATCCCTGGTAGAAAGTTTATCCCAGCGTTGGACGAATCCCACTAGCTGTGTGAATGCCAGTAGAATAGGTGGAGGCCTGCGTAATGCTCTGCGTTTGAGGAAGCCAGAGTTCCCGTGGATGTTATTTTAAAAGGCAGAACTCACAGCTGTCGCAATACATGCAGAGCACAACGCACATAGCGCACACACACACACACACACACACACACACACACAATACGGCATCCAGTAATGTGGAAGAAAGCAAAGCAAACGCCTTCCTCTGCTATCTTTAGTGTGCAAAACAGTGCCGGACAACTAATCACTGTCCCAGTGCTAAAACCCTGACAGCATGGGATTATTCAAGAATGGACACACACAATCACACACGGGTTTTTTAACATGCATGTACAATATGGAGTACTATAACTGTAGAGCATGTGATCAGTACCAAGTGTAGATTGTGATTAAATCTCTCTGAAACAAAACAAAAAAAAAAAAAAAAAAGGATTAGTACTTTGGTAGACCTAATGTCAGCTTTATTACGTATAGCTCCTGTCAAGTCGAACTGGCCAGAAGCAAAAATTCTTAACTGAACAAAACAAGAACAGTGTTTTGCAGTCAGTGGAAAAGTTACCACGGAAGCTGTAGCTAACATTAAGAAGCTAATTATGAAAATGAGTCAATGGAGCCTTTACATATGTTTCACTGAATGAGTAGCTGGGACAAGGCGTACAATACTCTGTACTCTGAAAAAAATATTTCAACAAGTTGGTAGAGGAAAAAGTTGGAGAAGAGTCATACAAGCATTCAGCTTCAACAAAGTTCAGAAGCCTCGATTCATACTTTCAAATCAACCTCTTGGTTGATAGACAGCTACAGTCCTCCTACTGTTCCAAAAAACTATGAAAACTTTAAAAAGGTTTGACTCAGTCAGCTCCAGGAGCACTTCTGACAAACCATTAAGAGCGCCTTTATCCCTTATCAGTCAGGCTTACATTTCTCTTTACAATGCTACAGATATGACAAGCTTTAACCTGCTGAGCTCGGCAAATCTGCTGTGTGGCACCGGCTCAATCGACTGAGCAACACTAATTGCTATTCATCACTCTGTCCTTTGTGATAAGAATCCAGTAGGTTAACAGCCTTTTGCTCAATTCATGTCTCTATCAGTTAACAACAAGTCCATAATTACGTATATCTCATGACCAGCCCTAAGTGACATACTACTGTAAGGCTTATTTAAAAAAAAAAAAAATTGTTACTACTTTTTTATTATTTGTTGCAGTGTTTTGTTTTGGGTTTTTTTTTTTAATATAGACCATACATTGCTTGTGATTGCTGCAGCCAAAAAGGCTTAATTTTGCTGCGGATTTTTTTTCAAAATTTGCGATGCAACTTACTTGAACTACTTGAATTGGTGAAATCGTAATTGCAGTTTTGCAGGCTCTTTCACGGTGATGTTGGTTGGTAAATGAGACCTTTTAGCTGTACTCATGTTCGACACAGTGAATCGAAGAGGGCTTTGGCTGAATGCGTGTTGTGATTACGTCATGTAATTACGTCTCAGCCCAAATCTGCGGTAATTTTGAAAAATCGCAAGCTCCTCTGAATATTTGCGGCGTTTCCTTGATTTTGCATTCATCCTGGAAGGACTGGCAAGGCTTTATCTAGTCATAAAATGTAGGCTAATCATATTTATGTTTACATAGGTAGCTAGTATGATTGTAACTATACAGTGTAACGTATCATTTTATTCGATACGAGGCCCTCGATTTGATACGTCTGCATAATAATGTAGGCTATTTATTACAAAATACCGCTTATACTACACGAGGTGAAATTTAAACGTAAGCAAGCAGACACTCCCTCCTCTGAAAAAGTATTTCTTCTTTATCTCAAATCAGTAGATTCGACAGGGGATACAGTGACGCCGATGTATCGTACTGAAATTAGAATTTTGTGTATCGTAGCAGTTGCTGGAATAGAGTTGCTGCTGAACACTCGGACTAATCATTCTGTCATGTTGGATTAAATACCACAGTTGCTTTCAGCTGACAAAGACGTTTAAGGTGGACTTTCAAGGTGACAAGGTGAACCCTCCAGTCTGTGAATTTCCAATTTGATTTCCAAAGGAAATACAAATAGATGCATAGTAATTGGCTGAGTAGTATTTTTTTAAAATTATTATTCTTATTATTTGTAATAACAACAGCTGTTTTTAGATTTTATTTATTTATTTTTTTTAAGTTGCCAGCGGATCTTTTGGCACAAAACGACTGCCATACTCATAAATCCATGTAAAAAATCCGCCAGCTTGTCCGACAATCATGACAAGTCAAAAAGCGCAAGCACAGTGATGTCACTGCCCTGCTTTTACAGGGTTTGGAGAGATGCCATCAATTCGGGAACGGTGAGTCATCTGGATTCAGACTCTTCATACATGTGAGCCTCTCAATGCAAATTCAAAGATGATTGATAGGCTTAACTAGCAGACATGTAAATAACAAACAAGCACGTCAATCAATTACCTGGCTAGGATAAAGTTTTATCGCTAACAAGACATAATATAAATAAAAAGAATCCTACTACTACTACTAGAGTATTAACTTATGCTGTCGTTCTGGACAACTTTACAAAACACACGGACACGTCCATACACATTAGAACACACACTCCAATGTTTATTACAGTATTAGTCACACAGTCCGTGTGTCTATATCCTCTGATAGAAAACATTTCCACGAAATCTCCTCTTCTAAAAACTTGCATTTCTATATTTACATATGGTAATATTTATGTTACTTGGCTAAACTGTGGTATTACTGCTCACAGTGTTTTTAAAAAAAAAAAAAAAAAAAAAAAAAAAAGTACTTAAAGTGTGTAGGTTTGACTAAGCAAAAAAGGTGCACACAAATTTACGGCACTTGTGTGTCGCAGAGAAACTGTTCCATGCTACGTACACTTTAGGGGCCAGACTAGCAGCCTTCCAAATATACTCACCACTGTAAGCGTGTTTGTCTAGCAGTTAATTAATAACAGAGCTGTAAAATGGAAGAGTGGGAGAGCGAGTGAGACAGAAGAAAAGATGTACACTTATACTTTACAGGTTTTTTTTTTTTTTTTAAAGATATCATTTATTCATTTATATTACCTTTATAGTTCTCTAGCAGTACACATAAAAGTAGATCTATGAGTAGAATTGACTTTACAGTCCTGTACACTCTGTATCATGTGTCAGGTGCCACTCTCAGGAAAACGATTTATCGCAACTGGAGTGAAAATTCAGGGTGGCAGAGTTCATCTGTCTGACTTTGTTGATACACCGAAAGTGTCAGGCCATCTATGTGGTTATGTGGTGATTTGCATTTTCCTTCAAGGGCACTTATGCGAGAGAGCAGCAGTTTAAGGAGGAGAGATAACAAAATAAGAAAAAAAATTTGCTCATATGTGATTGGAAAGAAAGTTTCTATTATTATTATTATTATTATTATTATTACTATCCTTATATTTTGAAGTAATTTGGTAGTGAATTAGCAGCCAATCATTTTAGTTTAGCATCCAATCAAGTTCATCAGTGTCATCCGTTCTGACCTTCTCATGTTACACATAAGCAACAAGACTGCAGTGTAGAACTTGAGGATGAGTGCTCCTGGCCCTACCTCAGGAAAACTGTTTCAATATATCAGAGTAAACAAAGACTCATGCAAAATGAGGGATGTCGTTTGTCTCTTTAGAAGGCAGTCTGATTTGAAAACGAACGTTGAGGTAAGTTTGCTAACATTCACTGGCTATATTTAACCAAGTTAGTCTGGTTTGTTTACTATTGCTAGATTCCACCTATATTGGCTAGATGGAAAGTTAAATTGTAGCTAATGGTAAGCATTGGTTATTTACATAATATTTTACTATGTGATGTTCGTCAAAGATATAACCAGCAGTCTTCTAGAGATTGAATGAGGTTTTCAGTTCAAGATCAAGAGAACCCAATTAAACAAATGAGAAAAATATATATATATTTGGTCATTTATTTATTGAGGAAAATGATCCAATATGATATATCTGTGAGTGGCCATAGTATGTGAACCTTTGCTTTCAGTATCTGGTGTGGCAGCAATAACTGCAACTAAACATTTCCGGCAACTGTTGATCAGTCCTGCACATCGGCTTGGAGGAATTTTAGCCTATTCCTCAGTACAGAACAGCTTCAACTCTGGGATGTTGGTGGGTTTCCTCACATGAACTGCTTGCTTCAGGTCCTTCCACAACATTTCTATTGGATTAAGGTCAGGACTTTGACTTGGTCATTCCAAAACATTAATTTTATTTTCTTTAACCATTGTTTGGTAGAACGACTGGTGTGCTTAGAATAGTTGTCTTGCTGCATGACCCACTTTCTCTTGAGATTCAGTCCATGAACAGATGTCCTGAAATTTTTCTTTAGAATTCTCTGGTATAATTCAGAATTCATTGTTCCATCAATGATGCAAGTCGTCTTGGCCCAGATGCAGCAAAACAGGCCCAAATCATGATACTTCCACCACCATGTTTCACAGATGGGATAAGTTTCTTATGCTGGAATGCAGTGTTTCCCTTTCTCCCCTATTTTGGTCTCATCTGTCCACAAAACATTTTTCCAATAGCCTTCTGGCTTGTCCATGTGATCTTTAGAAAACTACAGATGGGCAGCAATGTTCTTTTTGGAGTGCAGTGGACTCATGAACATTAGCCAAAGTGAGAGAGGCCTTTAGTTGCTTACAAGTTAAGCAACTAAGCTTAGAAGATCTTGGAGTGATCTTTGTTGGTTGATCACTCCTGGGGAGGGTAAGAATGGTCTTGAATTTCCTTCATTTGTACACAATCTGTCTGACTGTGGATTGGTGAAATCCAAACTCTATAGAGATGGTTTTGTAACCTTTTCCAGCCGGATGAGCATCAACAACTCTTTTTCTGAGGTCCTCAGAAATCTCCTTCGTTCATGCCAGTGTGCCACATGTGTTGCGAAGATCAGACTCTGATAGATCCCTGTTCTTTAAATAAAACAGGGTGCTCACTCACACCTGATTGTCATCCCATTGATTGAAAAGACCTGAATCTAATTTCAACTTCAAATTAACTGCTAATCCTAGAAGTTCACATACTTTTGCCACTCACAGATATGTAATATTGGATCATTTTCCTCAATAAATAAATGACCAAGTATAATATTTTTATCTCATTTGTTTAACTAGGTTTTCTTTATCTGCTTTTAGGACTTGTGCGAAAATCTGATGTTGTTTTAGGTCATATTTATGCAGAAATGTAGAAAATTCTAAAGGGTTCACAAACTTTCAAGTACCACTGTAGTAAAATATCACTTGGTGTCTCTCTTTCGTCTCTAGCTGTTCTGCGTTTCTCTTTCGTGTGAACTACAAGGGCGACACACAGAGAGATTGTTTTATTGGATCCATGTGCACCCAAACACAAGTCTGACAAGACTTTAATCCTTAGTGAACCTACAGATGATCAAACTTTTAGTAAATGGCGGCCTATGCACCTAAACACAGCTGAGGGTGCCAATATTTTCATCTTTGTAACAGAGAGATACTAATCTCTTGACAGTTCTTACCAGACGATGTTAAACATTGCCACGTGCATCTGTGGCTGAATATTAAATGTCTTGTGGTATTTACTTGGAATACGGAAGGAAATTCATAATCTGTTTAAACTAAGACAAGAACATTGTGGTGCACTGTGGTTAAATATGTAACACTGAATCTGAAACGTTACATTGCTGCTCTATGAGCTATAAAATGACTTTTATAAAGAGGATGAAACTTCAGCAGTCACTGCTGGCTTGCTATGAGAGGATCTATTTTTGCTGGTAGAGACGCGACGTTAATCAGGACATAAATAACAGGATATTTTTCGATATAACTGTTTGTCTAATGTCTCTTTCTGCTTTCGGTCTAATTTGTTTTTCAGTGGCATCCCTATAGTTTACTGATGTTAAATATATTCTTATTTCATCATAGTTAAGTCGAACATACATCGATAGATTTTATTTCCCATTAATGAACTGACAGAAAGTCAGCTCTTCTTTCAAGCAGAGAGCTCAAAGCAGCTGTCAGTCATTTTGGATTTACATGTCGATTGGCTCATTGCTCTTTGGACCAAATTTGCATTCTGTTGTTGAAATGCAGAGCTCCTGCCCAAAATGTGTAAAGGTCTGAAACAGTCAGTCATTTAAACATTAATTTTTTAAAATACTTTTGCCCTAGACAGATCCCTGACAAAATGTGCCTGATCCATTAAATCCCACTTTGGTGGTTCTTTCTGCATGATTTTGTATGAAAATTTAAAAAAAAAAAAAAAAAAGAAAAAAAAAGAAGAAGAAGAAGAAGAAGAAGAAGAAGAAGAAGAAGCAAAATATGATAGAAAGAAGTGAAAGAAGCATTGCTGGATTGACCTGGAGGCATAGTGGAAAGAAACATAGCTATTTTTAATCAGTAGTAATCATGTTGCGTTTTAATTTTTGCACAAATAGATATACACAAACTGGTTTCAGGAATCTGCTGCGCATGACAGTGGAATCATTTGATTTCTTCACGGACTCTCATTAGCTGTCTCTCAGAGTTGTTCCTCCTACTTGGCAGCCCGTACAGGATTTTCTTTTGTGATTGTTGCGGCCAAAAATGCTTGATTTTGCTGTGGCTTTTTTCAAACTTTGCAATGCAACATGGAGTTTTTTTGTGCTTTTTTTTTTTTTTTGCAGGAAACTACTTGAATTGGCATAATTGCAATTGCACTAAACTGTTTTGCACGGTCTTTCGCAGTGATGTTTGTTGGTAAATGAGACCTTTGAGCTGTACTTATGTTCGACGCACGTGAATCGAATGACGCATCTTGGCCCAAATCTGCAGAAAATCTGTCGTCATTTTGAAACATTGCACGCTCCTCCGAATATTGAGGAGATTGCTTGATTTTGTGTTCATTTCTGCGATCACAAAATCGTGAAATCCTAGAGAGACTGACATGGAGTAGAGGTGCTCACACTGCAAAATTCATCGCAGAGAATATCAAACATGTTTGAAAATATGAGAACATCTGCAACAACTCATGCACTGAGAAAATTCAGTCTACTAAAAATTTACTGAAATCCATCAAACTGTATGATACCAGGCTGAGTAAACGGGGAAAAAAATACTAACAAACGAAAGCAAATGCACTCTGCTTTTGCGTGAATATGTTTTGGGTCTTTTAATTTATGTATACACAATTTGTTGCATGCATCAGATCATGTTGGCATCGGTGCATACCAGGTTCCTCTCTTTCAACAAGAATTTATTATATGTAACTTAATCTACATAATATCTATGTGTATAATGATATAAAAGGCACACACTGATCGTGAAACACCACATTTAGCAGAAAAGCGACCGCACCTTAGCATAAAAAATAACCCCCACATATCAGTTTTTACTACTGCTAACTCAGCTCAATATCGCACTGCTCAGGTGTGTGAGTACAGTATGAAAAAAAAACAAAAAAAAAACAGAAGCATGATTACTAATCAGAGGAGGTAACTAAAGGTTAAAGTTATTTATGAAAACAAAACGAGGAAGCATGCCAAATATCCCTCCCTCTCCTTCTCTCTTATCCATCCATCCATCCTAGGCAAAAAAAAAAGACAAGAAGAGAAACAGGTTCTGCAGGCTTCCAGCTTCCGAACTCAATAACATGTTACAAAACAGGCAGGGAGAAAAAAAAACATAATGCCTTCAACAGAAACGCAAAAATGTTTGGCCATAACGGCATGAACTGGAGGAACAGAATAATATCGGATATGGATCTTTTTGATGGTTTAAAGTGAGACGACACTCTCATTTAGCGTTATTAGGAATGATTCAAATAAAGATGTTTAGGTGTAGAAGTTGCCTTATTTAGATACAGCAATACACAAGTCAGCAGATATTAATACATATGTGTGTGTAACCTGGTGTATAATAACACTAAACACACGGTTTTCAAAAGTTTTGCATTGAGATAGAGTGACAGATAGATAGATAGACTATATACCATATTATAATAATAAGAACATGTTAAAGATGTCTTTGTAATATTCTTAATATTTTTCAGTTGGTTGGATCATGTGAAAGCCTTTCAGATTCAAAACAGATTTTAAAAAATACAGAAACGTGTTGAGATGTCTACAGCAAACAATAAAACACTGACCGATTTGTTCGAAAGCGACAGGGCCACATTCCAGAGTCGAGGTTAAAGGTAAAATACAGTCTATTGTGTAGTCGTACTGCTCACTGGATATCTGTACCTAAACTCGGAGTGTTTTATAACCTTTGTTTCACGGGTCAAGGTCTTGTACTGTCTAAAGTTGAGTCTCTCCTCTGGGACTGGGAGAGGAAACACTCAGACAATGAAGCCCGTGAACTCTCTCTCTCTCTTTCTCTCTCTCTCTCTCTCTCTCTCACACACACACACACACACACACACACACAAAACCTGTCCAGTCAAAATGAACCAAAGCTATACACACATCACATATTCACACACCCACAACCCACACAATAAACACACATACACATTGACCACGAGCTGAAAACACAGTAGAGGGCGGCCATCCAGGCTGGACAACTGGAGCAACAGATGGTCATCTTCCTGGAGATGGTCATCGTCTCTGGAGGTTTATTGTTGAATAAATCCTAGTGCATGCTTCACCATTTCCCAGTCAGCAACACATTTTGGGGCTCAGCGACTACCCCATTCTCCAACACACCGACTACTTGTGTAGCGATTTTATTCCATGGATATTTTCAGGTGTGTTTCATTTTCACGGCGATGAATCCTGAGCACCTCTACGACGAGTAGGAAGCTCAGCTCTGAGAAACCACCAATGAGGGTCCAAGGGAAATCAAATTTATCTGTTCTCAATCTGATCTGCGCAGCAGATCCCTGAATCCGGTTACTAGTGTGGGTAAAATGTAAGCACAATAATAATAACGCTTGTATAAGAAGTCACACCTAAATATTTGTCAGGACCAGCACAATAAATAGATATAAAAATTACTCATAAAGACATACAACTCAAAACATCAAAACTGCACTGCTCCAAGGCTTAAGCAACTGTATAATTAAAATATTTTTGTGAGAACATCAAATTATTCGTAAACATGGAATTAGCTTCCACTGTTATGCTGATGACACACAGTTGTAGGTTTCAGCAAAGCCAGATGACAGACACCAGTTTAATAAAGTCGAGGAATGTGTAAAGAACATTAGACAGTGGATGCTCATTAACTTCCTCTTACTTAATTCTGACAAGACAGAAGTACTTATACTAGGACCACATGCAGCTAGAAGTAAGTTTTCTGATTACATTGTAACTCTGGATGTCCTTTCTATTTCATCATGTGCAGCAGTAAAAGACCTTGGTGTGATCATTGACTCCAGTCTTTCCTTTGACGCCCACGTAGGTAATATTACTAGGATAGCCTTCTTTCACCTCAGAAATATTGCTAAGATAAGAAATATATTGTCACTACATGATGCAGAAAAATTAGTCCATGCTTTTGTCACCTCTAGGTTGGATTACTGTAATGCCTTACTGTCTGGATGTTCCAGTAGGAGCATAAACAAACTCCAGTTAGTCCATAATGCAGCTGCAAGAGTCCTTGCTAGAACTAGAAGATATGACCACATAACCCCTATCTTATCCACACTGCATTGGCTCCCAGTGAAATTTCGTATTGATTATTGACTTATAAAGCACTAAATGGCTTCGCGCCACAGTACCTAAGCGAACTTTTGGTCTTTTATCATCAGCCACGCCTACTTCGATCAAAAGGTGCAGGCTATTTGTCGGTACCTCGAATAGTGAAGGCTACAACAGGGGGAAAGAGCTTTCTCTTACAAAGCCCCACAGTTATGGAACAGCCTTGCAATTAGTGTTCGGGACTCAGACACAGTCTCAGTGTTTAACTCTAGGCTGAAAACATATTTGTTTAATCAAGCCTTTCGGGAATAGTTTTTTCCTTAGGTAAAGGAGCAGATCTAGAGGTCTCACAGGCATAGTGCGTTGTGGTGAACTGGGATGTCTGGATGCTGTCACCCCCCCTCCTTCACGCGTTCACCCAGGTTTGTTGGTGGTGGGGTGGCTGGCCGCCTTATCTCAGGGAGCCCTCATGTCTGTGTTACCTTCTGGCTGTCCCGTTTAGTTATGCTGTCATAGCTAGTCTTGCCGGAGTCCCTGCTTTCACTTACGCAAACTACACTGTCCTTAACCATTACGGGACAATAAGCATACCTAATTATCTCTCTCTCCCTCTCCCCTTCTGTCGAGCTTCACATGATACTCCTGAGATGCCAGTGATCCCAACTCCTTCTGCTCTCTGGACCTGCCTGATCCATCCTGATGCCCTACTTCTGGTTGGAGATCTCATCAATTGGAAGTCACATGCTGCTGATGGCCCCACATGGTGCAGCCTAAAGATCATTGAGATTACAGTTGTGAAGTTCAACAAAACAGACTTCATATAAAAACTGTAATGAATTTTTCATGGTCTCACAACTACTATTTGACCATGTAGTATTGGTACATTTATAGAAGGGATTTATTTATTTATAATTGCACTGTCCGGTGTTACCCAGATGAGGATGGGTTCCCCTTTGAGCTTGGCTTGCTCATTGGGGATAAATTCATAAATTTAAAATCTATGTCCTGAATTTATATACTTCTGTAAAGCTGCTTTGGGACAATGTCCATTGTTAAAAGCGCTATACAAATAAACTGAACTTGAACTTGAACTAGAACAGTAAAGCACAGAGTGGTTTATTGACCCACTGAAGAGAAGGCAATAAAAGTGAAAAACTAGAAAGTTTCATTTCCTGTTGACAAGCTGAAGGCTTAAGAGTGTTAAAGTAGGGCTTTGGAGTTTGTGTTCTCAACTAAAGTCAAACTAAATAGTCAAAATAGAGTTTACCTCATACCTCTGTCTCTCTCTCACAACACACACACACAATATATGTGACCTCGTTTCAGTTTTCAGGATTTCTCTAAGTGATAGAACCAGAAATATAACATCACTAAACACACACACTTGCATTCACACCCTGAATGAATGGAGGCGGTGTGTATCCTTTAATTATGGGCTTCCTCATGAAAAACATGTTTTGTACAGGAAGGTTTCGAAAGGTTTGTCGTGCCTTTATCTTCGCAAGATAGAATGTCAAAGTTACACACTGTTCCTCCAAGTTATTGCAGAAGCCTGTTTTTTTTCCCCCTTCCCTCTATACTTTTCTCCCTCTTTCTAGGAAAATGGGATGGTGCGCTGTCTTTTGGCTGTTCTTGCTTGCTCTTTCCAGGCATGTCGCTCCTCAGCACATTTTTTTGTATTTGTGTGCAGGCAAGAATATTTAAGAGCCTTGAGGGAAACTGTATACGTGCTTATATAACACGGTAGTATAGCGCATGTGTGTGTGTGTGTGTGTGGTGTTGTCTAGTCACCACACAATACAACTGCAGATGGACAGAATGGACAAGCACATAAACCCATAAACGACTGATCATTGGATTCCTGCACCAAAGTAGTGAAGAGGACGAAGGTTTTTTTGGATTTTTTTTTGTAAGCTCTCCATTACACATTGTCTGTGAATAACACACCAGAAGCTAGGTACTGGAGGAGGGGTAAACTACTGTGCAAAAGTTTTAGGCACGCTATTTTTTTTTAGTGCAAACTTTGTTACAGATCTTTTATTTTATGACTTCTACATTATCAAGTCAGTACAAAAACATTTTAGATTCCCAAACATTAGTTTTTTAGCACAAAATTAAATGTTACAGAAAAATGTTTGTATGTCATTAAAGAAAGCAGAATATTACATAAGAGACACTTTTCAGACAAAAACACAATGAGGGCTGCTGGGGTTTGCTGCAAAAATAAGAAGCGAGTGCGAAAGTCAAAGTGTCCAGAAGAACTGTGGCTGGTTCAGCAAGATGCTCAATAAAACTTACCAGCAAATTTCCTTATAAAACTGCACAAATTGTACCAGAGACTACTATTTTTACACCAAATATTGACTTTCTTTCATTTACTGCTCTTTATGGTATTTTTTTTTTTTTTTTTTAATGTAGAAACATTTAATTTCATTATTTTGAAGGCATCTTTGCATGTGTCTAAAACTTTTGCACAGTACTGTATATATATATATATATATACACACACACACACACACACACACACACACACACGCACACACTACATAGCTTCTAGTTCCCTTTCTCTGTGTCCGTCGAGCGGTGTAAAAAAGCTGATATATGGCAGTACAGCTGAAAACAGCAGCAGACACAACAGTCCTGCACATCTATCAGCCTAAAATCTCTTTCTGCCAGAGAAGGACAGCACTCTTCTTTCCCTGACTTTCATTACACCAAATATCATCCAAGTGCCAGCACATTCCTCACATAAGAACAGATGATAAAATATACAGTACTATAAATCATATTTTCCAAGCTTTAAATCAAACCACCTTAAACACACACATATATGCAGAACTAATATCATTCCCTACTGGATTTCTGGGAGTTTTTTGTGATTGTTGCGGCCAAAATGCTTGATTTTGCTGCAGCTTTTTAAAAAATTTGCGATGCAGCTTGGGGAATTTTTTGTGCTTTTTTTTTCTTTTGCAGAAAACTGCTTGAATTGGCGAAAGCGCAATTGCACAAAATATTTTGCACACTCTTTCGCAGTGATGTTTGTTGGTAAATGAGCTGTACCCATGTTCGACACACTTGAATAGAAGAAGGCTTTGCTGAACGCGTGTTGTGATGACATCACATTACGTGTCTTGGCCCAAATATGCAGAAAATCTGCTGTCATTTTAAAAAGATTGCAAGCTCCTCCGAATATTGCTTGACAGATAGTAGGCGAATTGCAAGTGGACAACGTTCACCCATCTCAGTCCTGGTGGACCAGAGTCCAGCAAAGTTTGAGGAGTTCTGTCTTTTTAAGACACCTGCTTCAGCACACAGTTTTAGGAAGTGTGTTAGAGCAAGGAAACTGGAGGTAATGACTCATGTTAGTACTCTGCAAGAATCTAATCTAATGCCAGTCTGACGTGAACACACTGCACTGCAAAAAATCATATCTTAACAAGTAGAAAGATCTTTTTCTAATTAGTGGGTTAATATTTCTCTTTGTTAAATAGTTGTTTTTGTTTTTTTAAAAACAAAACAAATACAACCCCAATTCCAAAAAAGTTGGGACGCTGTGTAAAATGTAAATAAAAACAGAATGCAATGATTTGCTAATCTCATAAACCTATATTTTATTCACAGTAGAACATATCAAATGTTTAAACTGAGGAAATGTACCATGGCAGCAACAACAAAAAAAAGTTGTGACAAAAAAAGTTGGGACAGGGCCATGTTTACCACTGTGTAACATCCCCTCTTCTTTTAACAACAGTCCGTATACGTCTGGGAACTGAGGAGACCAGTTGCTGGAGTTTTGGGAGAGGAATGTCATCCCATTCGTGTCTGATACAGGATTCTAGCTGCTCAACAGTCCTGGGTCTTCTTTGTCATATTTTTCGTTTCATGATACGCCAAATGTTTTCAATTGGTGAAAGGTCTAGATTGCAGGCAGGCCAGTTCAGCACCCGGACTCTTCTACTACGAAGCCATGCTGTTGTAATAGATGCAGTATGTGGTTTAGCATTGTCTTGCTGAAATATGCAAGGCCTTCCCTGAAAAAGCCATCATCTGGATGGAAGCATATGTTGCACTAAAACCTGTATATACCTTTCAGCATTGATGGTTCCTTTCCAGATGTGCAATCTGCCCATTCCATAGGCACTAATGCACTCCCATATCATCAGAGATGCAGGCTTTTGAACTGAGCGCTGATAAAAAGCCGAATGGTCCCTCTCCTCTTTAGTCCAGAGGACGTGGCGTCCATGGTTTCCAAAAAGAATTTCACATTTCGATTCGTCTGACCACAGAACAGTTTTCCACTTTGCCTCAGTCCATTTTAAATGAGCTTTGGCCCAGAGAAGACGGCGGCGTTTCTGGATCATGTTCACATATGGCTTCTTCGTTGCATGATAGAGCTTTAACCAGCATTTGTGGATGGCATGTGTTCACAGACAGTGAGTTCTGGAGATGTTTCTGAGCCCATGCAGTGATTTCCATTACAGAATCATGCCTGTTTTTAATGCAGTGCCGCCTGAGGGCCCAAAGATCACAGGCAGGCAATATTGATTTTCACCCTTGTCCCTTGCACACAGAGATTTCTCCAGAATCTTTTGATGATATTATGTACTGTAGATGATGAGATATTCATAGTCTTCACAATTTTACATTGAGGAACATTATTCTGAAATTGTTCCACAATTTGTAGACGCAGTTTTTTACAGATTGGTGAACCTCTGCCCATCTTTACTTCTGAAAGACTCTACCTCTCTAAGATACTCTTTTTATACGCAATCATGTTACTGACCTGTTGCCAATTAACCTCCAGCTGTTTCTTTTTAGTAACACTTACTTTTCCATCCTTTTGTTGCCCCTGTCCCAACTTTTTTGATGCATGTTGTGGCCATCAAATTCAAAATTACCTTCCTTTTTCCTTAAAATGGTACACTTCCTCAGTTTAAACATTTGATATGTTTTCCATGTTCTATTGTGAATAACATAGAATGAAATGATTTGCAAATCTCATAAACACATGTTTTTATTTATATTTTACACAGCGTCCCAACTTTTTTGGAATTGGGGTTGTATATGATTACTAAGCCTATTTCTAGATATTTTTCCTCATTTCAAACTTGAAATGGCCTTATTCTACAATATTGGCAGATCATTTTGTTTATTTCAAAACGTTTATTTCTAGAAAGAAGTAAAATGATCTGGCAATAGAATAAGACCATTTTAAGCTTGAAGATAGTAAAAATGTCTATATATAGGCTTAAAGGTCTATACTACTGCCAATATTTGCTCATAATAAGACATTATTTTTTGCAGTGTGTCCATTTACACCTTCCTGAGATCTGATCAGATACTTTCTGAAGTAGTCTTTGTGATCTAATCACATTCTGATCTATGTATGTTTACACATGTAATGATCATGACTAAATCAGTGAAAACGCATACGAGGTCTCAATGATGTCATCGGTGAGCGTTCCTCGATAACCTATCTGCTGACAGGAAGAAAAAAAATAATAAAGCAAGCGGCGCTGGCTAAATCTGGTGCAGGATTTACTTTTCACACAAAAAAAACCCCTGCAAACAAAACACACACACACACACACACACACACACACACACACACACACACACACACACACACACACATGCGTGTGCCAAGTCATATGGTGAGCTGAATGACATCATCGTGTGTGTGTGTGTGTGTGTGTGTGTGTGTGTATATGTGAACAAAGAACTTAAGAGGGGATCTTATTAAGAAACAAAATCAAGTCTGCAAAATCCTTTAGACATACTGAAGGAAGGAAGAGGTGGGGATGGTCCTGCAGCATCAGAACAGGAAGTCCAAAGGGAAAGGCAACACACAGCAGCAGCTGGCATCATGACATCATCATACCAGCTGCCAGGTTTCGGGCTCGGCTGACACCCACAGCACGTCCTGTCCCGTCTCCTGTGTTCTTATTTTCCAGTAATCTACATGTGGACTTGACATTTCTCATTCTCACACCCTTTGGGAGGCTCACAAACACACACTTTGGGAAGCTATAATAAACATCCCTGTAGTGCACATCCACTACATCACATCAGCCAGGTACCAGTGAAGCTCTACAGAGCAGAATGTACAGTTGAGGTCATAAGTGTGCAGAAGCCATGCAGAATCTAAAAAAAGGTTTATAATTTTTTTTTTTTTAATTAAAAATAAGAGATCACAAAAATTGCATTTTGTTTATTTAGTTCTGCCCTGAATAAGCTATTTCACATAACAGATGTTTACATATAGTCCACAATAATAACTGAATTTACACAAATGAACCAGTTCAAAAGTTTACATATGCTTGATTATTAATACTGTGTGTCGTTACCTGGATGATCAAACGACTGTTTTTATGTTTTGTGATAGTTGTTCATGAGTCCCTTGTTTGTCCTGAGCAGTTAAACTGCCCACTTCAGAAAAATCCTCCAGGTCCTGCACATTCTTTGCTTTTCCAGCATCTTCTGCATATTTGAGCCCTTTTTAACAGTGACTATATGATGTTGAGATCCATCGTTTCACACTGAGGACGACTGAGGGACTCGTACACAACTATTACAAAAGGTGCAAACATTCACTGATGCTCAAGAAGGCAACACGATAAATTAAGAGCCTGGAGGTGTGTGTAAACTTTTGAACAGGATGATCGGTGTAAATTGTTATTTTGTTCTTATCTAAGATCTGATTTTGCATTTAGTACTGTCCTTCAGAAGCTACATAAGATATTTACATGTTTCCCCGAAGACAAAATAATAACCGTTACTAATTGTGATTAATAATATTCATTCTTCATTCTTAATTTTATCCCTAGAAAAAATATCAGTCCATGAGATAAGCAGTGTCTCTGATTAAGATCCTGACTTCTCTGATGTCATCTGTGTGAAAAAAGTGGACTTTACTAGTTACTAATTTGCTGCGTTTTCAGGACAATAGTATAAACGAAGTAATTAATCGTGTCATATTTATTTATTCATTTATGGCCACAAATAGTATTCCATAGTTTTTTTGTGTATTTACAATACACAAAACATCAATTACAGTATGAGATAAATCGTACATCACACATGTCCCGGGTCAGCTTAACTGAGGCACGTCTCTCTCTTTTTTTTTTTTTTGCACGTACAACTTTCTGAACAGCCCTGTAGCTAAGTTCGAGGTAATTAAAATTCTAACGCAATGTTAAGGAAATTCAGGCATTTAGGAGCAGCCATATTTCCCACAGCTGAGAGGAGATTAATGGACTAGCTGAAGCTGGCAGGCCATTTTATTGCAGCGCGTCGAGAACATTCATGCTTGGGAAGACAGGAAGGGATTCGTGCTATTTTGATAAGAGCCTCTAGATCGAGACCCACCAGGTGCATTATGCGACGTGAACGTGTGTGTGTGTGTGTGTGTGTGTGTGTGTGTGTGTGAGAGAGAGAGAGAGAGAGAGAGAGAAGGCAAAGGACGCTGTGTATCTTGTCACAAATGCATCTGTCATCTTAGCAACCGGACAGTTTCCAAACACACTCTGTCTCCTGTAGGGTTTGATCAGCTGAACACAATGGTCAACCCATTTGATTGGTATTCCGTGTGTGTGTGTTTATGTTTACATCACGAAGCGAATGTATCAGCAAGGATAGGAATATCTGACTAATAATTATGCCAACTTGAGGTCCTCACCTCTGTGTGTGTGTGTGTGCAAGGTGTTTTTTAACTCGCAAAAAAATCCATTATGCAAGCAAGTACGCTATACCAAATGTCCGTCCTTCCTCCAGAATACTAGCCTTATAGAAAAAAAGTCATCATTTCAGTTTTTCTTGAAAAACACTTCCACCCATTCTTTAGGCAAGGCCTCCAGTTGCAAACTTTCCTGATGTGTGTGTGTGAGTGTGTGTGTTCTGTGCTGGCGTTTTTCTTCGAACACGGCACACTTTTCTTCGAAAGCACTGTAATAAAACTAGCACAGCCTCTGAGGGAACCCTTAACAAAACATTAAATCGGGAGCAAGTCAGCCAAACACACACACACACACATACACACACACACACACACACACACACACATATATATATATACACAAATGATGATCCATGTCAGAGAGAGAGAGAGAGAGAGAGAGAGAGAGAGAGAGAGAGAGAGGGGGGAGAAAAAAAACAGGAGTTGGAGAAGTTAATGCTGTTCTCTTTTCTGGACTCCACAGCTGTGTCATAGTCCAGACAACAATTTATAGCCCACATCGTGCAGAATGTCTCACCTTGGTGTCAGAGGGCAAAAAATAGCCCTGGAGGGAGTCAAACACAAACACACCCACATAGCGGTGGTTATAAAAGGCAACGTGGGGGACAAGAAGGGGCGTGTATGGTGAGATGTGTATGGGGTCACATGACAAAAAGAAGCTATCAGCGATGTGCCATATGCAGGAGCTATGGGGAACGGACACGGGTTATGTAACTTTGTTCTACTAAACACACACACACACACACACACACATGCAGATGCAGTGGTGCTATTGCTCTGCTGTGTTATTTGTACAGTACATAAGGGTTTCTTAATCATTTTCTAGCTAAACAAACATAATCCAGTATTTAAACTTTACGCCTTTTAAACTAACACCATCTTACTTATTTCCTAAAGAAAAGTGTCCACTGATTCTCGGTCATATTAACACCGTGTCGTTAAAACGTCAGTTCTGATTGACATCACGTAAACATTTTGAAGTTTGGAGTACATTACGATGAGAACTGCCTCTATGAAGCAAATCAGGCTTGTAAACCTCTCTTTAACAGTGTTCACCACCATCGTAATCTTCACAAGGACCCAATTACAGACCCTCCGGCTATGTGTCATGGAGAACCGTGCTTCAGCTTGTAAAGTGTAAAGTGGGAATGAATATGATTCAGTCTGTATACAGTATATAACTCGTTAGTGGTGAACTGTGTCTATACTGATCATAACACCGCTGGACAACACAACAAACACCATCTGCAAGCAGTTGAGTGGTGACTGGCTGTTTATTATTATTCACTGCATTTATCTCAAATGAGCAGCAACTTGGGAGTGTGAGAATATAATGAGAGAAAGAGAGAGAGAGAGAGAGACGTTTGTGTGTGTGTGTGTGTGTGTGTCCGTCCGTACTAGGATCAGGAAGTTCTGCTGATGGGGGGCACTGGGTGTCTCTTCCTTTTGTTCTCAGTCCCCCCCCTCCCCCCATACACACACACACACACACACACACACACACACAGGGTTGTGCACACACATATCTCACACCACTCACACCGTATCTCTGCCACCTCAGCATTTGTGTGTTTTGACAGGAAAGACCAGAGCAAGCGGCTCTCAGAGTAACACTGAACTGTCTCTGTGTGTGTTTGCTTGTAATGCAGTGCATTAACCCGTACGAGGATATTTTAGGCGTAATGACTGGAGCGCTACCTGGGCTAGCCTGCAACGACTCGAACGTTTCAAAACACACACAGTTCCAGCATCCAATCACAAATTCTGAAATAATTCTGCTAGCCTGTAATTCTCTATACTCCTTCATTTTCTTGCTTCAACCTCGATTAGTGTCCCATCCGTCTCGCTCAAAGACTGAAGCCCAACCCGAGATGGTTTCCTGTTGGCTGATGTACAGTCATGTCTGAACGTGTTTTCTCCAAAACTATGGAGAACTTTTTAAGCAGACGACAGAGGTTTTTTTTTTTTTTTTTAACATGGTGCATGTTGTCCATCACAACATTATTCTCAAGGAAATCTATGGCAAGAGGTGTGATATTTTTTTCCTTTTTCCTGATCAGGGTCACGGTGAACAAACCTGGAATCTCGGGAACACTGGGCACAAGGCAGGAACTGAGGAGTTAATAATGCTATTCACCACATCCAAATCGATATCCAGGGTGGCTATGGACTAACTTGGACAGTAGCGTCGAACTTGACTGGAGTTTGCCAAAAAAAAAAAAAAAAAAAAAAAAAAAAAAAAGGATTCTGCCCTTCGACTTAATGCTATTGCTTCTAATGCTTTTTCTTTTACTTCTAGTACCACTGTTTTTGCAAAAATTAGCACGCGCTGGATCAAGTGCTATTTTATAATAATGAGGGTGGTATTGTTACATTTGCAGCGGTACAGGCTACTGAAAATTTTTTAAAAACCATCTCGGACACTTCTACTTAAGAAAAGAATCTGGCAATGAACTACATGCAGGTCATTTTAACAAAAGGATTCAGCCAGCAAATCAACTTAAGCACGTGTAAATATTGACATATCATTCAGAGCTGCGACTCTGAATACAGCCTTATATACATACTGAATGCACGCGGTCATGGAGAAACCCTGCATATGTGTTTTTTTTGTGTGTGTGTGTGTGTGTGTGTGTGTGTGTGTGTGTGAGAGATATAGAGAGTCACCCTGCATGCATTGCATGTTTTTTGGGGGTTTATTGTTGTTGTTGTTTTTTTTTTTCAGAAAATGCATCTGAAGTTCTCTCAGACATACATTAGATGCATTGTGACCTCTTCACATTCTCCAAAAGAAAGAAAAAAAACTTCTTTTTTTTTCAATTTGTGGGCATGTATGTGTGCATGTGTGTGGTAAGGGACTTTCCCTCCAGGCTCAGACATCTTCTTATGTGCAGCTTGACTTCCTGCAAAGGGCAAGACACTGTGCTTTACTTCCTGTTCAGGGTTACACACTCATCTCATGCTGCAGGCATCAAAGATGCTTTTCGAAGATGTCAAGCATGTATCTTACACATGATGTGTCCATGCATGCATAGTTTATACGCATTTCATTTGTAGGACCCATTTGGAATGAAAATGTGGAACAGCAGACACACAAGATAACTGTCCTAAGTAAAACAACAAAACACTTCCTACATTCATATGGTATTAACTCTAGCCTTGTGTTCGTGGCAAATTGGAATACCAGCACCGTCCTATGATAACTACGGCCTACAACTGGGGTTTTAAAGAAGCAGTCTGCAACTTTTCAAGCCGTCTGCTGCCTGCATGATGAATTACAAGTGCAAAAGAAGCAATAATAAGCCATCTCTTTCCCCATAATTGAATCTGCCCATTCGGTTTTAAGGTTGAGTTGTCTTTTAAGAAGAGGTGCTAGAGCTAGAGGTCATTTCTGGGCCAGAAAAAAACGTAAACGGAAGCCTGAAATGAAAGAGCTACACAGATGTTGTGAATCACAAGACTTTTATCTTTCTAAAGTATCTTTAAAATACAATTATTCTTCTAGGTGTAGAAACACTTTTAAAAATTATAAACTGCACCTTTATTATTGTGAGTGAGAGTGTGGCACAAGTTTCTTGGGAAGTCAGAGCTATAACAAGATGCAGAAGTGTTGTTAAAAACAGAGAAATGTTTTGCTGTGTTTGCAGAAGCTCGCTGAGAAATGCAGAAATCGGTCATCGTGTGGAAAACAAAATAGAAAAAAAAGAGAAATTCGGAGAAGACAAGCAGTGAGCGAGCGTGAAGCCAAACACGCCTGAACTTGTACCATCATCAGTAAACAATCCAATACAGATCGCAAGACTGGTGAGGGAGGGAAACACACTGTATATACATACACACACACACACACACTTGTTCAGCCTTATTCAGCAGGAAGACACTGCTCAAGCCTCTTAAGTGTAATAAGGGCTAATCAGTATGTTTACAGCTTATCAGCGCACACATTTCGTCCCCGTTAACCTCTCTTTCACTCTCTCTGATAAACAGGCACGCTCTCCAGCTGGCTAAATTCTAGTCCTGTTTGTGTTCCCAGCTACTTAATAGTAGTGAGGCACAGCTATGTCACGGACAAGCATCTGTTGACACAAACACGTCAGGGGTGGGGTTGGGGGCCCAAACCGAAAGAACACGAGGAACAAACAGTGACACAACGACATGACGAGTGTGTTTGGTACATGTGGTAGGGTAAAAAAGTCTCGTGGCCTTTCGTGACACAACAAATATTCCATACATGTGCCCACACACACGCACAAAATGAGCTAATAACCCCTGTCCGATGCCCCCCCTCTGATGCCCGAGGGATAGCAGGGGGACAGTTCAGACACAAGACAAGTGCCACCTGTTTATTTTACAGCTCACAAAAACACACAAAAGGTGTCTTCCATGATGAAAACTACAAGGCAGTCCGTACATATAATGACACTGTCGATTTTGCAGCACCGCGCAGTTCAGCTTTAAATAGAAGGGAACAAAATACAAACTGCAGCCATTTATAAACAAACAGTCCCCTCCGAAACTATTGGAACAGCAAGGCCAATTCATTTCTTTTTTGTGCTATACACCAAAGACAGTTGGGTTTGAGATCAAAAGATGGATATGAGACGAGGAGTTTAGGAGTTCAGCTTTTATTTCCTGATATTTACATCTAGATGTGTTAAACAACATAAAACATAGAACCTTTTGTATCAGACCACCCCATTTTTAGGCGAGTAAAACTATAGGAACAGATAAGACTTGAAGTAAATTAAAGTAAGTAACACTTAATATTTGGTTGGGTATCCCTTGCTTGGAATAACTGCATCAGGCCTGCGACTCACTGACATCACCAAACTGTTGGTTTTCTTCTTTTGTGATGCGTTTGTTTTGGGGATTTTCTTCCTTCAGTCTCATCTCCAGGAGGTGAAATGCATGCTCAATTGGGTTAAGGTCTAATGATTGACTTGGCCAGTCTAAAACCTTCCTCTTTCTTTCTCCACACTTTGGTCTTTCCATCACTTTGGTAGAGTTTAATCTCGGTTCCAGAACTTTGTGGATCATCTCTGTATTTCTTTGTGAATTCCAATCTGGCTTTCTTATTCTTACTGCTGATAAGTGGTTTGTATCTTGTGATATGGCCTCTATATTTCTGCTCTCAAAGGCTTCTTCGAAGGGTGTATTGTGATACCTTCACCCCTGCCCTGTGGAGGTTGTTGGTGATGTCACTGACTGTTGTTTTGGGGTTTTTCTTCACAGCTCTCACAATGTTTCAGTCATCAACTGCTGTTGTTTTCCTTGGCCGACCCATTCGGGGTCTGTTGCTCAGTACACCAGTGGTTTCTTTCTTTTTCAGAACATTCCAGATTGTTGTATTGGCTATGCCCGATGCTTGTGCAATGCCTCTGATTGATTTTCCCTCTTTCCTTCCCTGAAGGCTAAAACCAAGAGTAGATGTTCAGAGCTATTTACTGTTTAAACAATCAATCTAACAGGACACACCTGGTAACAAGAAACACTTGTTGGTCACGTGTTCCAATATTTTTGCTCACCTACAAATTGGGTGGTCTGACAAAATGTGCCATGTTCTATGTTGTTTAATACATCTACATATAAATACCAGGAAATACAGGTTGAAATTGTAAACTCTGTTCTCGTATTCATCTTTCATTCAAAAACCCAAATGTCTTCAGTCTACAGCAAAAACACATGAATTGGCCTTGCCGTCCCAATAGTTTCGGAGGAGACTGTGTACTGGACATCGGCTACACGACGGACATTTATGCATCTTCCCATCCATCCGGGTGTCCTTGCAGTTCTAGTTCATGCACAAGACTATTTCTGATGTGGACGTTGCATCAAGAATACTTTATAAGGAACAAGGAAGCATCAAATAATAAATAATACACGACCGGGCATGCTGTTACAGGAAAATAATCAAGACCAGAGTGGTGTAATGCAGCCTGGCATGGAGCGGAGTTACTGTTATCACCACTAATTGTTTCATTCCACAGCAATTAGCCAGTGAGTACAATTTTTGATTTATGAATGCATCATTGTGGGGGTTTTTTTGTTAATGTTGAGAAATGTTAGTTCCTGTTATCACTTATTATACGTTAGCAGCTATAAATAGACTATCCCTTAAGGGACGCTCTTTTTTCTCCCTCTCTTGAGGAAAAAAAAACAAACACAAAAAAAAAAAACGCACCTTATCAGAAACCGGAAAAAGCACAAAGGCCTCTATCCTGTTACAAAGTGCTGACACTGGAGACTCCTTCCATAAATGTTAAATAATGTTTCCTTATATAAAGCTGCATCATATCAATGATTACACATTTCTGTTTTTTAATCAACATGTTTTTTAATCTGTTGAAGTGGAGCATATTTTAACAAGGTTGCTATAGAAACGATAACATTTTATAGCAAGCGCATGTGAATCACTGTCAGAGCTGCTGTTAAGGGAAATGAAACTGATCAGTTTTGAGAATTCAACAGCTCTGTGTTATAAAGCAGAGGGAAGAAATTATAATAAATCAATACAAGGCATAACAAAGTAACCAAAATCATTGCTGCTGATACATTATTAAGTGGCTAAAAGTCAGTGTTGTGCTTCAGAAGCCTTATCAAATCGAATGAATGCTCAAATACTGCGAATAAGAAAGACAAACCTCATGAACTGATACAGAGCGCTAGTCCATGATGTAAGTACAGATGTGTTAAAAATGGCATCAGCATGAATTCAGGTCCAAGAGTAGAATATAGAAACCCAGACAGATGAAGACGAACCTGCATCAAAAATAACCGCTCATGATTGATTGATTGAGTGCTGGAGGTTAGTGATAGACTGTTGCTGCTGTTGGAAATGCCTTGCTTCTCTTTATTAACGATGTGTCTGAAGACGGCAACAGCAAGAAGAACAATTCTGAGGCGTACAGAAGTAATTTCACATATTTAAGCAAATGCCTTGAAAATTAATTAATGACAAGTGAGGAACAGCACACTTCAGACAGCACGGTTTAAGAAAATAATGCACAGCAGGGTGGTGTGATGCGATCCAACGCAAAGTGGAGTGCTGTTACCTAAAGCACTTAAAACTGATCGATTTTAAAAACGATTATACTGTATGTTTTACTTTGTAAAAAAAGTTTTTTTTTTTTTTTTTAACATATCCATTTTTTATTAGTCTTAGATTATTTGGAGCCTTCCCTTTACAAGTCCCTGTGTATGAACCGTTACTATAGAAACAATAATGTATTAAATGTATCATTGTATCAATGTATCGTTCATGTTACAGCCGGATCTACTGTCCGAGCTATGCTGTTATACAAAAACCTTCTGACCAATCAGATACGAAAATTCACCGTCGTAAAAGCATCCGTCATTGTCCTAACACAGACGCCATGCATTCTGTTGCATGCCCCCTAAACTCCTTAAGTTTTAGAGGTCAACCGTTAGTGTATTTTACCGATACCGATAACCAAGTTACCTGCGATTAATCAACTGATGGTTTTTAATATTGATACTGAATGAAAACATAACACTCAAAGTAAAATACTGCTGAACTTTATTACAAAAATAAACAGTACTGACTGTACCATGAAAATGTACTGTACTTATTTAAATGAAATAAATATATAAATATTAATATGTATACAGTGCATCCGGAAAGTATTCACAGCGCTTCACTTTTTCTACATTTTATGTTACAGCCTTATTCCAAAATGGTTTTAAATTCATTATTTTTCTCAAAATTCTACAAACAACACCCCATAATGACAACATGAAAGAAGTTTGTTTGAAATCTTTGCAAATTTATTAAAAATAAAAAATGGAAAAAAAAAAAAAAAAAAAATCACATGTACATAAGTATTCACAGCCTTTGCTCAATACTTGCTCAAAGGCTTCAAGCACCTTTGGCACCAATTACAGCCTCAAGTCTTTTTGACGATGATGCTACAAGCTTGGCACACCTATTTTTGGGCGGTTTCTCCCATTCTTCTTTGCAGGACCTCTCAAGCTCCATCAGGTTCAATGGGGAGCGTCGGTGCACAGCCATTTTCAGATCTCTCCAGAGATGTTCAATTGGGTTCAAGTCTGGGCGGGAGTTGTCCCGTAGCCACTCCTTTGTTATCTTGGCTGTGTGCTTAGGGTCGTTGTCCTGTTGGAAGATGAACCTTTGCCCCAGTCTGAGGTCCAGAGCGCTCTGGAGCAGGTTTTCATCAAGGATGTCTCTGTACATTGCTGTATTAATCTTTCCCTCGATCCTGACTAGTCTCCCAGTTCCTACCGCTGAAAAACATCCCCACAGCATGATGCTGCCACCACCATTCTTCACTGTAGGGATGATATTGGCCAGGTGATGAGTGGTGCCTGGTTTCCTCCAGACATGACGCTTGCTATTCAGTCCAAAGAGTTCAATTTTTGTTTCTCATGGTCTGAGAGTCCTTCAGGTGCCTTTTGGCAAACTCCAGGCAGGCTGTCATGTACCTTTTACTGAGGAGTGGCTTCCGTCTGGCCACGCTACCATACAGGCCTGATTGGTGGAGTGCTGCAGAGATGGTTGTTCTCCTGGAAGGTTCTCCTCTCTCCACAGAGAAATGCTGGAGCACTGTCAGAGTGACCATCGGGTTGGTGGTTCCAAACTTCTTCTATTTACAGATGATGGAGGCCACTGGGCTCAATGGGACCTTCAATGCTGCAGAAATTTTTCTGTACCCTTCCCCAGATCTGTGCCTCTATAGAATCCTGTTTCGGAGGTCTACAGACAACTCCTTGGACTTCATGGCTTGGTTTGTGCTCTGACATGCACTGTTAACTGTGGGACCTTATATAGACAGGTGTGTACCTTTCCAAATCATGTCCAATCAACTGAATTTACCACAGGTGGACTCCAATCAAGTTGTAGAAACATCTCAAGGATGAGCAGTGGAAACAGGATGCACCTGAGCTTTTTATTTTTAATAAATTTGCAAAGATTTCAAACAAACTTCTTTCATGTTGTCCTTATGGGGTATTGTTTGTAGAATTTCAAGAAAAATAATGACTTTAATCCATTTTGGAATAAGGCTGTAACATAAAAAAATGTGGAAAAAGTGAAGCGCTGTGAATACTTTACGGATGCACTGTATTAACTATTTATAAATATTAAAGTAAGTAAAATAGAGACATCCAAAATGAATCAAAAAAACACTTCAAATAACACAACAAAATTTGTCAGTGAAATTTGTCAGTTTTATTTCGCCTCTAAAGGCCGCTTTCATACTGTATAACGACAGCGGACCAACTCATTTACAATTCATACAACAATATATCATACTGTACTTATTTATCCATTTATAGTTACTTTTAACATCCGTGAAACAAGTTAGTCATCACTTGTGTTATAACAGCTATGAGCAGTCGTTCCCTCACCAGCCTCTCGCTTTCTCTCTCTTGAAGTTCTCGTTACAGAGCCTCAACCATTATACACTTTGTCAAATTAAAACCTTACTCTTGTAAAAGCTGCCTCTTCAATGATGTGGCGTATCCACCATACTGTCTGTATATCACTATACAAACTGTACCATATTAAAACTAGCATTTGCCTTAAGCAGTTAACATTACTGCCAGAGCTGCTGTAATATGTAATTAATCAACACTTTCTGAGCACTCAGATTAGACAATTCAACCCAGCTGTGGTATAAATATTGATTAACATCTGGACACGGCTGCTATGAGTTAGCGAAGAGCTAAAAGCTGCGACCAGGCATACTTATGGTTGAGCTACGTTTGTGTTAGTGACCGCATATTGACTAAGATAGTCCTATCTGTTAGATAACCCACATCTCGCACACATTTATGGGCCTGCCTGAATTAACTGGAGACTGCCATCCAATGCAACTGGTGACACTTATACGTTACATAAGCTATTTAAAACATTATATGCTTCTGTATAAACAAACAAACAGTCATGTGGTGACAAGACAGGAAATGGCATGCATGACTGTAATGTAGGACACCAAGGGGTGGATTTAATGATTTTGATCATAATATTCATAATCAATGATTCTTACGCAATGTATATAGTCTGTTAACAGTAAGCAACATAACAGACAAAGATTAGGGCTTTAGTGTAACGGTTTTATTAGCTTAAAACCTGGTGCTGTCGTGAATTCCACCTCTCACTGCTGTTTTCATTTTTCATCTCTGCTTACATTTTCGTGTGCATTTTTGTTTAGATTTCTGTCTTCTCTCCGCCCCTGATTTCAGTTCAGCACTGATTTGTCTTTGTCTCTTCACGGAGTCTTGCCAGTGTTTTCGACAAGAATGCATTGACAAGAGCCTGTTCGTTTGACCCGTGCTACTTTTCTCGTTTACGATAACCACAATAAACACCATGTTGATTTGTGTCCTGCATCAGCACACAGAATACAGAATTTAATTATTATGATTAGTTACAGTAGTCCTTACATCGGCTTAACCAGGTTACTCGAGTTCTTCCACTCCAACCGTGGCAAACTAGGTCTTCATGGAGCTTCTTCATCACAATAATGGGGTTGCAAAAGACCTAAAACACCTGCATTCTCCTATAACCACAAACTACAGTATTTTATAACAGTCCTGCCTATATATAGTGCATGAACAGATTAATAAAACAACTGTCCTAGATCACTCATCAGCAATGTCAGAGCAACGGCACATCCAGCTATTTCTCTCTCTCTCTGTTCAACCACAACTAGAGATGGGGAAAAACAAAAAAACAGTGCTGCTAGTGGCTGCAATTTATAAGCTTATCTCTGAAAAGAGATCATGCATGTCTAGCAGCACTTAAGTGTTAGGACAGAGACAGCAACAGAGACGAGCAGAGGCAGGGGTGTGAAGACACCATATGTACTGTTCAACTAAAGCTGCACTGTTTTCACCCAGCATGAAAACCAAGACCTGGCAGAGAGCCAATATGTTTTCATAAACACATCAATCATCTGAACTGAGCGCTTTAGAGGACATTTTACATTCCTTTTCAGAAATTCACAGAACAGCAACTGGCAAAAAAAAAAACCTTCAAGAGCTTGAATCACTGTGTTTGTTTCTAAAGGTTTTGATGATGCACGTGCATCTTGTAGGTTGTTTGTGTCTGAATGTAAAGTCTGCCGAAAAAGCACAGGTCCGTTTGTCAGGCGCGGTACATTTGGACCCTGGTTCCAGGAATTTCTGGAGGAAGCACTAAAGACCTGAGTGAAAGCTGAAGGCACGATAAAAGAAATGCAGTATAAACTGCCCCCACCGCCCACCCCCCCATTTGGGACACAACCACAAACAAACATCTCTCCGTTTTTCCTAGAAGTTTTTGAATTGAATCCAACATTTGAGGCACTTAAATTCTCCAGCCCACTCCTTCTCCCTCTCGCAAGTGCTTGAAATATTCTTTTTTTCACCCCTCACACAAACACATTCTAGAGGTCTGGAGGTGTGTCTGCTCCTAGCCAATCGCAATACAGCAAAGCTGTGTGCTTTAGCCAATGGGAGGTCAACAGGGGGAGCAGTGATGATGGGTATGTGAAGACCAGAATTTGTTTTGCGGCCTACTTTTCTCTCCTGCCTATCCCCTTCCCTCGCTCTCTCTGTCTCTTTGTGATGATATTAATGAAGGAGCATGAACACACCCTGGACACTTGCCAGTATTAAAGGGGGCTCGTTGGCAAACAAGACACACACACACACACACACACACACGTACGTATGCAGTTATTGAGTAAGCCAGTCAGAGGGTGGGGTTAGCCCATAACTCTAGCTGAAAGAACTATTTGTACTGAACAGAAGCAAAAACACCTGGTCATGATGTCCATTAGACTCAGTACGAGCACACACACACACACACACACACACACACACACACACACACACACACACACACACACACACACACACAGAGAAACCAGTGGGACATCTATTTAAAAAATCTATTTCATAAGGACTCAATTCATTTATACACAACACAAATACTGTGACAAGAAATGAAGCGCTCCGTTAATTCTGATTAATTATTAATATTTATGTTTATGGGGCTGACAAAGCAGAAATCATTCAATGGTAAATGCAACTGAATTATTAACCAGTGCGTACAGGTGGAACAAATTAACTCCAGGTTTCACTTTTTCACTTCCTACCATTGCATCAATGGACAAAAAAAAACAAAAAAACACCACCTTTTTTTAAATTATTTTACTTGAACTAAAAGTATTGTTTTGAATAAAACCAGGTTGTTGAGTGTAAAAATGTGTGCACTGAGACATCTGAAACATCTGAGACACCGAAACATCACAGAGTCGCAAAGAAGGGGTGGACGATATTACCGAAAATTACAAGACGTCTTTAAATTTGGGATCATTTCACATATGGAGAATTTTTATTTTATTATATGTAAACTGCAAAGGAAGAAAACAGATTCAGAAAACTGAGCAGTTAAAAGGTGCTGTGGCACAAACCAGTGAAAACACAGCTAATGAAAATTTGCATATATTTGCATATACGGTAAACAGTAGTAGGTGCTGTGACGGTTGATCCAGTATTCACACAATTCTTTTGTGCGTACCATTATAACGATTCAGACAACGTTTATCTGAGAAAACAATATACAGTAAACCTCACCGAATGCGATTTGAAGGACCAGGGGTGAAAAATACTTGATTAATTATACTTCACTATGTTTAAGTATTATTTTGGCATATTTATACTTTGAGTATTAATGAAATTGAATACCTGTCCTCAAACAAACGAAGGTCCCTTCTTCTCTCATTTAGCCATTGACTGTACGCTATACTTAGAATGAGCTGAGTTTAGCCACCGATCATTCACGTTAAATGCATTTAATCAAGTTAATCAAGAATTTGTGACTTTCTCATGCTACTGAATAGGGCTGGACGGTATGACGGTATATACCGTTACCGTGGAATGAAATGTCTACCGTTACAGATTTTTCTATTCCGTGTATACCGCGAAATGTAAATAAGTGGGCGTGGTTAACTTTGTGCGTAGCGCTCCTGCACGTGAGAACGATCGAGAAGCTGTACATAAGAGTAGTTGTGAGAGGAAAAACATGGAGAAAGATCAGCACGCTGGTGAAGAAGTCCCACAAACCAATCCTGAGCAGGAGGAGGAACTTGTTATGAAAAGAGGCGCGACATCGGAGGTGTGGATGTGGTTCGGGTTTACAAAATCTGACAAAGAGCAGAAAAATGTTATTTGCAAACTGTGTCGCGCAAATGTTTCCGCTAGCAGCGGTAGCACAAGTAACCTGTTTTATCATCTTAAAATGAAGCATGTCAAAGCATACAATTGATTTACAGTTAATTTACCAGAATGACTATTTTTTTACGCGATATATATTGTTACCGTGAAATAAAATTACTCATTCTGTGAAACAGATTTTTGGTCATACCGCCCACCCCTACTACTGAACACAGTTAGCGCTAGAGCTATAAAAGTGTGTTTGAAGACAGATAAGCCATAAGACATGCAGTACTGAACTTGAGAATGACCGTCTCTGGCCCTATATCAGTAAAATGTTTCAATATGCTGAAGTAAACAAATCGTATATAAAGTCAGGCGTCTCCTTGTATTCCCGAGAAGTTAAGGAGAGGTATGTTTCGCTAATTTGCTAACATTAACTGGCTATATTTACCCAAGCTGGCATGCTTTCTTTGCTAATTCCAGGTTAGACTAGCTAGCATCAACTGGCTAGGCAGCAAGTGAAATTCTAGCTAATGATGAATATTGGTTATTCGCATGATATTTTATTATTTCATTAATTAGCAAATTACGTAGCATTAGTCATGCACATGACCAGCAAACTTACAGAGATCGAATGACGTTTTCAGGCAAAATAGGTTAGCTGCCTTAAAACGAATAGTTTGAGATTTTGACACATTATCTATACTTAAATGAAAGTATAATTTCTGAGTAATTTTTCCTCCCCTGCAAAAGACTGATCAACAGGAAAAATGTCTAAATTGTCAAAATAACAGATGGCATGAGGGGAACGCAGTCAAAATGGTGTAGCCTAGTCATGGTTGGTGTGATGCGTGGCTGTTTATCACCATCTTATGTGTAGGAAAATGTCTTGAATGACTTTTTGATACCCTGGATAACGCTCTTTCTAACATTATTCATAAGACACGCAATGGCAAATGCATAACTGGCGTTAAAACCAGCACACATTCCCGACAAACTCACAGCCATATGTGCAGCGGTTTTGCAAGAAGTTTAATTTTATGGTAAATATATCAGGGTTGGTTTTTTTTGAGGTTTTGATGAACTGTGGTAAAAATGGGATTTAAAACGCTTCCATTTTTAGCAAATTACTATACCACACATCAGTGTGTACATTTCTCAGGCTTGATCATTGATGCGTGTCATTTGTCTTGACGAGCGCATAGTAACTCAAACATGAATTATATACAGTGCCCTCCACTAATATTGGCACCCTTGGTAAATATGAGCTGTGAAAAATTGTCTTTAATGTTTAACCTTTTGATCTTTTGTTAAAAAAAATTCACAAAAAAATGCTCTGCTCTCATGGATATCAAACAATTGCAAACACAACTCAGGTTTATCCAAAAATAAAATATATTTCTTAAATATTGGTGTGCAACAATTATTGGCATCCCTATTAATTCTTATGAGAAAAATATATTTGAAGTATATTCCCATTGATATTTTATATATTTTTTTAGTACACCAGGGTGACTAGGAACAGGAAGTTGTTCAACCAGGACTTCCTGTTTCACATGGGTGTAAATATGAGTCATTCATCACAATAGGTAAGACCAAGGAATATAGCTGTGATGTGCTGCAAAAGGTTGTTGAGCTTCACAAAATGGGAAGTGGCTATAAGAAAATAGCACAAGCATTGAAAATGCCCATTTCCACCATCAGGGCAATAATTAAGAAGTTCCAGTCAACTGAAAATGTTATGAATCAATGGAATATGGAATATTTTCCATATGGCCATATGGAAAAGTACCTCATGCCCACGGTTAAATATGGTGGTGGCTCTTTAATGTTTTGGGGCTGTTTTTCTGCCAGTGGATATATGGCATCATGGACTCTCTCAAATATCAACAGATATTAAATGAAAACCTGACTGCCTCTACCAGAAAGCTTAAAATGGGCCGTGGTTGGATCTTCCAGCAGGACAATGATCCAAAACATACATCAAAATCAACACAAAAATGGTTTAATGACCACATAATCAAGGTCCTGCCATGGCCATCCCAGTCTCCTGACTTGAAACCAATAGAAAACCTGTGGGGTGAACTGAAGAGGACAGTCCACCAGATCTGAAGGATCTGGAGAGATTCTGTATGGAGGAATGGTCTCAGATCCCTTGCCATGTATTCTCCAACCTCATCAGGCATTATAGGAGAAGACTCAGAGCTGTTATCTTGGCAAAGGGAGGAAGCACAAAAGTATTGACTAAAAGGATGCCAATAAATGTTGCACACCTATATTTAACAAAGATATTTTTTTTATTAACCTGTGCTGTGTTTGTAATTGTTTGATATCCATGAGAGCAGAGTATTTTTGTGAATTTTTTTAACAAATTTTCACAGCTTTCTTTGCTCATATTTACCAAGGGTGCCAATGTTAGTGAATGGCACTATACATTTGCATATTCTCACTTCTTTAAGATTACTTCTAATGGTTAAACATACCTTCGCACACACTTGTACAGAGAAACCAAGAATTTCACACTGACACCGCAATACTGAAACTGTCTCTTTTTAGGCCGCTGACCCACTTTAAATGAAACTAACCCCCAGCTGTGAGCCGTCATCACAGCTTCATATTTCAAGCAATCTGATGTCTATGAATGAACCTGAACATCTGTCTAATAATGTAGTATTTATATCTGTGTATAATTGACAAAGATACTACAGAAAGATCATCTTTACATGCCCGGATCTGTGAGTATGTTTGGAAACTTCCTAATGTCCTCCTGAAACTGGCCAACTAACTACTCGTAAACAAGCTCACATTGATTTAAATGGAAGAATGACTTTTGCACACAAATCTGACTAATCAGAATCCATCCAGTAGGAATTAACCATTTAAAAACCACACCCCTAACAGTGGTAATGTAAGAAAAGGCAGTTTTATTGCGCAAGCGTGTGCGCAATATATACGGATGTACAGTTCGATTTCTAATCCACCCTGTTGCTCATAATCATTGCTATATACTCTGCACTCTGTTCATTACTCAGAGTTCAAAATCTGCTGATGGAAGGGCAAAATAAAAATCACTGAGGGCCAGCTGACAGCTGACCACATCGCTGACTCGGCTAGAGACGACATTTCTGCCAAAAACGATCACTAAAAATACAGGCCGGAGGCAGACGCTCCCATATTCCTGTCAGTCATTTATACATGCCACTGAACTTCAGAATAAAACTGTCTGGCACATGCACGCAAATTAATAATAAGGGGTACAGAAAAGAAAAAAAAAAATCTCCGGATAGCCATTTAGGGAATAAAGCAACCACCTTCCCAAAAAAGTGCATAAAGTTCCTAAATGTAGGTTACGGCCAGTTTAAGGGTTCAAACAAGAGTTACAGCTTTTGCTGTGTTTCCTCAAAGTTTTATCATTTATAAACAAAATGCTGTAACATTCCTGCACAGAATTCATGATAATGAATGATAGGCCTTTTGTCTGTTTGTACTGGTGCATATCCAAAATCAAATACAAAAGCCCTCATACATGATAAGGTTTGTTTTTTTGTTTTTTTTCTGTTTACATTGGCGCATATCCAAGGAGAAAAGTTGTGCAGTATCATATGTCAGTCGACTTCTGAAGGACAAACTGTAGCAAAGGATTAAAGCTAGGTGAGGAGTTGGCCACTCACTGAGGTTTAGGACACTGTGCAGTGCAATAAAACAGGCGTTTAATCAACTGTCTGGATTGGTGTGTGTTCTGTATTAGAGTTATGTAAAGATATATATATATATATATTAGACTAGATACACTTATGTACCACATGAAACAGACACTGATTTAATTACCCAGTAAATGCGCATGTAACTGCATCAAATGGCATTCTCGTGGTTTTCATAGAACCCCATGGTTCGTAACATTTGGCCGACTTGGATTGTAGCCTAAGTGGTGTGTGTGTGCAAGTGTGTATATCACTCAGTAAGAAACAACATGCCGGTTTAGAGGAGAGTGATTAAGTTTGTTTAAACGTCAGATTTTAAAATGATGGCTTGCAGCATCTTTCTGTGTCTCACTGTAATCTCACCAGGGCTTTTTTTCCTCCAACTTGCTTTCTCTCCCTCCCTCTCTCTCTCTCTCTCTCACATACTTTTCCTTCCATCGTATACTGCACTTCTACAGTCCCCTGCTGTTCTCTTCCCCTCAGGTCACGGCTGTAGCCCAACCCTCTGGCGTTACACAATGTTTTATATTGTTTCCAGAAAAATGCAAATGTTTAGATTGAACGCCGATGTTCACTTTGTCCCTGCTGACAATGAGCAGCAGCAGCAGATGGAATTTTGAACCTTGGTTGCTCACACACACACACACACACACTCAAGACAAAGAAGAAGATAAACATACGCACATACAATTTCTCTCTTAGTTGATGTGTTGATCCTTTCTCCAGCCTGGCTCTGAACTCGCCAAGGTATGACATCATCGTCAGGTTTCTATTTGCCATAATCTCACTCTCAGATAATACTTAGCTGAATCAAACACACCGTTGCTTCACCGTTTCCTAACAGGAGTCCATAATAGGAGTAAACTTGCATACAGACCGATATCATATTGTGTAATAACGTGGCTCGTACAGCACCTGTCATGTTGTAATTTGCTCTGCATGAAACTGCACACCAACAAACTGACACTAATAACCTCTGAGCTAATCACTGTATTCCTTTCATCATGTGGTAGGAGTCTGAATTCCCAGAATCAGCTCCGTATCAGCAGGCTTTTCTCTGTAGAGAAGGTTAAAAACATTTCAGCTCAACAGAAACATTTTCATGCTGATGTTCTTGAAGCCCGACATTGCCACGGCTCCTGTCAATCATGCAACACCAACCAATCGTAGCCGTTCTGTGAGCTTTACACGGAAAAGTGTTCAGCTCATGTTCATCTGTTTTTGGCTTCAGGAAGCACGTCCTAGCCGGTTTTGTAGCTAGTAAGCCGAAATTGGTAAAAAACCAAAACAATATTAAACGTATATTAAACCACACTCATTATTCGGCGCATATTCCACACACTCCACTGTATACAATTATGTAGCATTAAATATAGTATGTATAATGTATTCTGGCAACATTTCTCTTCAAGTGTGCGACATAACCATAAGGTATTTGTTGTGCAGGTACATCACAGATCACAGGTCAGGTGATGTCTTTAGCCTTTATCAGCCATTTATTGTCACTTAGAAACTACAGCAAAGCAAACGCCACAGGTCAGTGAGTTCAGGAGACTCTTATGAAAGTGGCCACCTTGTGCACATCTCATGATTGAGAGAGAGAGAGAGAGAGAGAGAGAGAGAGAGAGAGAGAGCAGACAGTAAGGACCCGGGCAACATAGCGAGTTAAGAAAGCAATGCTTGAATTTCTAAGAATGCAAGTTCATAGTAAAAACTGGAAAAACTTCCCCCAGAGAGAGAGGGGAGGCTAATTTAAGCTTTCTGGAATGCAGTTTCTTGCCTGAAGCCAATTAAACAGGCATATGGATAGTAATAAGCATTTGTTGGTACACCATTTTAGACATAACCCACCTCTGTGGCTATGTTAGCTCTGCCAAAATGGTGAAGCTCAAAATTTCATATTATAAATAATTCATTTTCACGCTTCGGCTTATTTTTAAACAGTCAGTTTGACAGCTTATCTGTTTCCATTTCACACCCCTCTGCGGCCATTTCCTTTTTAGTTTTCACTTCACCTTTTTTTTTTTGGTCTTGAACATAAAGTATATGCTCATGTCTACTTGAGGAACGTTATGGCTTCCTCTTCGTTTCTTGGTGCACGTGTGATCTTCGGCATATGCGGCCATGACTCTCAGGGCACCTCGTTACAGTTTTTACCCGTGCGGCCTGAGACTTCGCACCAACACAGAAGCCAAACTCACCACAGACATGACACCTGAACCTGAGGGGGGGGGAACAGCAGAAAATAACAAGACTGATTCCACTCTTCCTGGATGACCCAGCTCTCAGGAGATTTGCTACATCAGGCTCTCGGTCATCTGACTCAACTGGTGAACTCCAGCATGACTTACTGCTTCAGTGGAGCAGGAAAATCAGCTTAATCCAATTTAAAATTCAGTCTGAAACTAGCGAGCGGCATTAAAATGCACTGCAGATCAAGATTTTAGCTGCATTTAGAAACAACAAAGAGAAAATAATCTCACAAATTGATTCAAGTGAACTTCAAAACATGGACTGTATGAACACTGTGAAAACAGCAATGATCATATTAATATTGTATTAATGCACAAGCATTACCTGGTGTAGTCGATACAATACTATTTATAACGTTCTGTCACTTTTAAATGCACGCAAAACTTACACACTATGGTGGTAGAATTTATAGCTGGGTATTTTATGTAACTCCAGTGAGGTTGTGTTTATAAGGCATGTGATTGGATCTTGGTGTAGTGTAGCCGCAATTTGGACTGCATTGAGTGTTATTTATTTTTTGTCCCCCAATTTTCTCCCTAATTTAGCCTTGGCCAATTCCCACCCACCTAATCATACAACAGCTACAGTGGGGGGGAAAAAGTATTTGATCCCTTGCTGATTTTGTACCTTTGCCCACTGACAAAGAAATGATCAGTCTATAATTTTAATGGTAGGTGTATTTTAACAGTGAGAGACAGAATAACAACAAAAAAATCCAGAAAAACGCATTTCAAAAAAGTTATAAGTTGATTTGCATTTTAATGAGGAAATAAGTATTTGACCCCTTCGACTTAGTACTTGGTGGCAAAACCCTTGTTGGCAATCACAGAGGTCAGACGTGTCTTGTAGTTGGCCACCAGGTTTGCACACATCTCAGGAGGGATTTTGTCCCACTCCTCTTTGAAGATCCTCTCCAAGTCATTAAGATAATTTGCAATGCCCTGGCTGAGGGAAGGAGGTTCTCACCCAAGATTTGACGGTACATGGCCCTGTCCATCGTCCCTCTGATGCGGTGCAGTTGTCATGTCCCCTTAGCAGAAAAACACCCCCAAAGCATAATGTTCCCACCTCCATGTTTGACGGTGGGGATGGTGTTATGACTTGGGGTCATAGGCAGCATTCCTCCTCCTCCTAACACGGTGAGTTGAGTTGATGCCAAAGAGATCTGACCACACCTGACCACAACACTTTCACCCAGTTCTCTCTGAATCATTCAGGCAGACTTCAGACGGGCCTATACATGTGCTTTCTTGAGCAGGGGGACCTTGCGGGTGCTGCAGGATTTCAGTCCTTCACGGTGTAGTGTGTTACTAATTGTTTTCTTGGTGACTATGGTCCCAGCTGCCTTGAGATCATTAACAAGATCCTCCCGTGTAGTTCTGGCCTGATTCCTCACCGTTCTCATGATCATTGAAACTCCACGAGGTGAGATCTTGCATAGAGCCCCAGACCGAGGGAGACTGACAGTTTCTTCCATTTGCGAATAATTGCACCAACTGTTGTCACCTTCTCACCAAGCTGCTTGGCGATGGTCTTGTAGCCCATTCCAGCCTTGTGTAGGTCTACAGTCTTGTCCCTGACATCCTTGGACAGCTCTTTGGTCTTGGCCATGGTGGAGAGTTTGGAATCTGATTTATTGATTGCTTCTGTGGACAGGTGTCTTTTATACAGGTAACAAACTGAGATTAGGAGCACTCCCTTTAAGAGAGTGCTCCTAATCTCAGCTCATTACCTGTGTAAAAGACACCTGGGAGCCAGAAATCTTGCTGACTGATGGGGGATCAAATACTTATTTCCCTCATTAAAATGCAAATCAATTCATAACTTTTTTGAAATGCGTTTTTCTGGATTTTTTTTTGTTGTTATTCTGTCTCTCAGTGTTAAAATACACCGACCATTAAAATTATAGACTGATCATTTCTTTGTCAGTGGGCAAACGTACAAAATCAGAAGGGGATCAAATACTTTTTTCCCCCACTGTATCAACCAGGGAAGGGTGAAGGCCAACACATGCACTGAAAAATTCATTCTAATATGTACATTGGTTCCATGTGAATGAACTAAGTTTTATAAACACAATTTGTTTTTGTGCACCCAAGATGATTTGATCCTGTACAGTAATTTTAAAGCCCTGGAATAAATAAAATTGAACTTCAGGCAGTGACTCGAGCTCAGGATCGAACCTCCAGGACCCTGACACTGTGAGGTGTTGACATTACCTACTATATTATTGTATCATACATGAGTTAATAACGTTAATTTAATACTATAGTAATTTCTTTCTGTCAGCGTAATTGGATCATGTTAATGCTACATGAACTGATCACACTTGTACACGTGTACATAATTCAATTTAGTACATTAGATACTTGTTTAAACAACACTTAGTGTAAGCAATGAAAATGCTTTGATGAAAAAATTTGGACGTAAACTACGCATTTTAAAGTCCATACTGTAAAACAAAGAAATAAATCATAAAACAAACAAAAAAACTGAGCTTTTTTGTAATTGTTGTGGCCAAAAATGCTTGATTTTGCTGTGGCTTTTTAAAAAATTTTGCGATGCGACTTGCAGAGTCTTTTCTGTTTTTTTTGGTGGAAAACTACTTGAATTGGCGAAATCACAATTGCATGAGGGTTTTGGCTGAATGCTCGTTGTGATGACGTCACATGCCGCGTCTTGGCCCAATTCTGCGGTAATTTTGAAAAATTGCAAGCTCCTCCAAATATTGCGTAGTTTGCTTGATTTTGCGTTAATTTCTGTGATTGCAAAATCCCGAAATCCTGGAGGGACTGATAATATTTTCTCTTAAATCTGACAGACGACGTGTTGCTGCTCAAGCTCTATCCGCCCTCTTCTGCATTCATGGGCCCACAGACACTCACGACTGGCCAGTGTCGCTGTGATTGACAGGGGAGAGAGAGGTGCAAACTCCTGGCCACTAATGGAGTGTTATTAAAATGGGAAAAGTTTAATACAATTATCTGTACATTAATACAATGCAGGGCCCCAAAACTAGGAAATATAAATCAATCGTCCTGAACCGTTGTTTAATTTGTGATTCCAAGTCATGAACTTTTTGAGGTCTGACTTTCCAATTAATCCATTCTTATTATATTATTTTTGTCTTAAGGCTGACTACAGTACGGCGATATCAAAAAAGGCCATGGAATCTCCATGGAAAGCAAGACAAAGACACAGACACTCCTTTCATCCAGCCAAGACATAAAGCAAGACTGGATGTCAGATGTTATTACTTGCCCTGGCGTTAGACTGGTATCACAAGTGCACGTTTTTCCAACCTATCCTGAAGCCTTGATCTGACAGCATGTGTAAAATGACCTGAGTGTCAAGAAATAAACACACAAACACACACACCCACACCCACACACCCACACACAGAACTGTGCAAGCATTCAGGTCAATCTGTGGAAATTTCCTGGACCGATGCGGTCGGGGCCGCGTTTTACCACGAAGCAACACCGCCCCCTGCTGTTCACTTCTCCAAACTGTGACACAGGGAAAGTGGACATGGACATGCAGTCTGGACTTTACAACAACATAATCATCACAAACATCATTTATAAATCTTATAAATCCAAAATACCAGGCTCTGCCCATTTTGAAAATGTCCTAAACTGTTCCTAAAAAAAAAAAAAAAAAAAAATCACTCTTGTACCAAACAGCACAGATCCTAATAACAACAATTGTATCCCAAAATCGTATCCGGTATAAATTCTGGAAAATTATGAGCTCTACACCCATTCAATCAAATGAATCAATAACAGATGGGCTATAATCTGATCCTCACACGCAGCAAGGCACTGCACACTGCACTCAGCGCTCCCCATCTCCCTCTCCTTCTGTCTTTTGTTTTTCCCTCTGTCGATTCTGTCTTCTCTCGACATTTTCCTTCACATCATTCGTCTGCCATCGCCCATTACAGATGTACTGCCTGCAGTCCTCCGCGCTCTCTCTCTCTATTCATTTCATTCCTTTCCGTTTGATCAGACCGACAGGATTGCGGCTCTTACAAAGGGTTGGAAGAGCTATAACCAAGACTATAGCAGCACCAATACAGTATTTTACAGAATCATTGCAAAAAATGACATTATTCTATTGATCATTTTGAAAATATTAAGCAATAAAGAAGAAGAAGAAGCATAATAGAATATAATAATAACAACAACATTTAAACTGAAAGCTTGAAATTAGTATAAATGACAAGAAATAGGTTTTGTAATCTTATATTTGCTGTGTTATAATCTTATATTTGGAGATATTCGATACATTTGACTATATTCAAGATACTTTCACTTGCTAAGATATCATTTCTTGCAGTGATGCCTCAGAAATAGTTGCTATCTTTCATCCATAAAATGTCGCTGCATTCATTTCATTTTATGAGATGAGGAAATACTGTTCCAGCTTCTTCAAGTTAGATGGGTTGTGTTGGTGTACAGCAATCTTCAAGTCATGCCAAAGATTCTCAATTGGATTGAGGTCTGGGTTTAGACTAGGCCATTCCAAGACATTTAAATAGTTCCCTTTAAACCACTCCAGTGTAGCTTTAGCAGTATGTTTAGGGTCTTTGTCCTGCTGGAAGGTGAACCTCTGTCCCAGTCTCAAATCTCTGGCAGACTGAAACAGGTTTTCCTCATGAATTGCCCTGTATTTAGTGCCATCAAGCTTTCCTCCGATCCTGACCTGTTTTCCAATCCCTGCCGATGAAAAGCAGCTCCACAGCATGACGCTGCCACCACCATGCTTCACTGGTTGAATGGTGTTCTCAAGGTGATGGGAAGTGTCGGGTTTGCGCCACACAGAGTTTCACATGATGGCCAAAAAGGTACATTTTAGTCTCATCTGACTAGAGAACCTTCCATGTTTTCCTTTTTTATTTATTTATTTTTTAGGTAATGTTTTTTTTTCTTGCCACTCTTCCATAAAGCCCCACACTGTGTAGTGTACGCCTTAAAGTGGTCCTATGGACAGATACTCCCATCTCCGCTGTGGAACTTTGCAGCTCCTTGTTATCTTTGGTGTCTTTGTTGAATCTCTGAATAATGCCCTCCTTGCCCAGACTATGAGTTTTGGTGGGCATGGCCTTCTCTTGTCAGGTTTGTAGTGATGCCATATTCTTTCCATTCTGTTAAATGAATTTAATGGTGCTCTGTGGGATATTCAAATTTGGGATATGTTTTTATAACCCAACCCTGATCTATACTTCTCCACAACTTTGCCTCTGACCTGTTTGGAGAGCTGCTTGGTCTTCATGTTGTTTGCTTAGTGGTGTTGCAGACTCAGGAACCTTTCAGAACAGGTGTATTTATACAGACATCATGTGACAGATCATGTGACACTGTGATTGCACATAGGTGGACCTTAAATCAACTAATTATGTGACTTGGACCAGATTTTATTTAGGGGTTTCATAACAAAGGAATACATATGCACTCACAACTTTTCAGTTTTAATTTTTTAAACGAAGTATTTTTTTCCATTCCACTTCAACAATTTGGACTATTTTGTTAGGTCCATTACATAAAATCCAAATAAAAATATCACACTTTAACAAAGTGTCTGAAAAGACATGATTTCTTCTAAGTTTATAGGCAGTGGTAACTCAGTGGTTAAGACGTTGGACTACTGATCAGAAGGTCATGAGTTCAAATCCCAGCACTGCCAAGCTGCCACTGTGGGCCCTTGAGCACCTTAACCCTCAACTGCTCAGTTGTATAAATGACATCAATGTAAGTCGCCCTGGATAAGGGCATCGGCCAAATGCCATAAATGTAAATATCCTTCAGAAATCGCCCCTATTTTGGCCCAAGAGCATTGTCATACAATTCAGAGCTTCCTAAGGGTGTCTATCTATATCCCACTTCCACCCTCCAAAGAGCCACCATCATCAAAACAAACACACCGTGTTGACTTTCTCTTTCCATGAAGGCTCTCGGTGTGACACCGGTGCACATGACAAAGCACTTTCCAACATTTTCTTTCCCTTCTAGAGTCCATCGTTCTCTATTCTAATACCTGTCTCTACTCTCATGCAGTCCCTTAAGTGTGTGTGTGTGTGTGTGTGTGTGCATATGCCAAGAATGGTGCTTAATGCTTTTTTTAGCTGGGCAGCGATGCCAAGCATCCAACACACACACACACACACACACACACACACACACACTAAACTGACCCCTACAAGCCCTACAGCTATTTCTAGAACAGAGAAATGGAAACGTCTTTATCTGTAGTATCAAATGCAGGTCAGAAGTTCAGACCAAGGGACACTTTCAAGACCACGTGTTCAAATACCATCTGAAATAATCATCAGGGTGGGGTGGAGGGGTCAACCCACAGTAAGATGCTCCATGGTGTTTGTTTATTTGCGGATAGAATGTTTAATAGCATTCAAAACAGTGTTACTATGAATGCAGACTTTAATACACTGAAAAAGACACACTATTAGCATCATATAAATATAAAAATAAAAAACATCCATGGAATAAAATAAAATATTAGATGCCACGAGTGTACCTTCTGCCATCATTTACACATTTGAGTGACCATGTAATCAAATGCAGGCCAGAAGCAATGTGATAACATGAAATTAAAAATGAGCTTATATGGCCATGGGCATTGTTTCAACTCAGGACAGCTGTCATTTGCTGCAATTGTCAAGCAACTGTTTGACACCGTACACAACAGCGCTTCGCCTTCATGCGTTTGGTGAGAGTAAGCTAATGGTCGAGAGGCCGGAATTTGGCCGATAGTTGCTGCAAGCCTTTTGTAATCGACCAATTGGTGTGCGAGAAGGCGGGAATTGCATAAAGAAGTAAAAGCAAGACATGATGCAGTATTAGACCATAAGCACATCAAAATGAAACTCAAGCCAAATCCTGGACATTTTCTCAAATTTAGAAATCCTGGCCGGACGCTTTTTTAAGGTCCGAAAAAGAGGACGTACGGTCACCCTAACTATGTGGTTCTTCTCCAAACTATTGCCACAAAGTTGGAAGCACACAACTGAAGAATAGAATGTCTTTGTACGTTGTAGCATTACAATTTCCCTTAGAACCAAGAGGCCCAAACCTGTTCCAGCATGACAGTGCCCATGTGCACAAAGCGAGCTCCATGAAGAAGGACATGGTGTGTTAAGGTTGGAAGAAGGTGGAAGAACTCGAGTGTCCTGCACAGAGCCCTGACCTCAACCCCACTGCCTCAACACCTTTGGGATGAACTGGAACTGGAGCCTCCTCACCCAACATCAGTGCCTGACCTCAATCTCACTAATGCTCTTGAAGCTCAATGAACAAAAAATCCCCACAGCTACGCCCCAAAATCTAGTGGAAATCATTGTTATGAATAGCATCCTTCCAGTGTGTATGTTTATTGAAGTGTCCTTGGTGACCTATCAGTCACAGAACATTAAAACCTGCCTTTCTTAAAATCCTGAAAGCCAAACCCCTATCTCCTGTCATGAATCAACATGAAAAAATGTGTTTACTTCTTTCACTTAAAAATACTCCGAGTCTGACCTAGACCTGTGTTCACATCCACTGACACACACGCACTCACACACAAAATACAGTGCCTTGCAAAAGTATTCAATCCCCTTAAAAGTAATCATGTGGGTTCCAAATAATTGTTCCAGACAGTATTTTTTATTTTTTTTTGCAAACCAATATGCTCATACAGTCAATTCAAAAGTCAAACTTTTTTTATTTGTTACCAGATTTCCAAAAAAAAAATTTAAAAACTCAAAAATGCTGCTTGTATAAGTATTCAATCCATTCAGACTAGTACTTGGAACCTTTTGCTGCAATAACAGCTTTAAGTCTGATCAGGCTGGTTGGATGTTGTTTGTTCACTGCAATTTTCAAACATTCTTAATGGGGTTCAGAGCTGGACTTTGACTTGGACACTGTGGAACATTCACCTTTTTGTTTTTAAACACTCCTGTGTTGCTTTGGCCTTGTGTTTGGGACCAGTGTTCTGCTGAGAGTCCTGCTGAAGTTTCTCTCAAGCTTTTTTTTTTTTTTTTTTGCAGACTGAAGCAGGTTCTCTTGTAATATCCCACTGTATTTTGCTCCATCCATTCTCCATTCATTTTGACAAAACAACCCAGGTTCTGAGGATAAAAAACATCCCCCGAGCATGATGCTGCCATCACCATGCTTCACTATAAGGATGGGATTATGTTTGCACCACACATAGCACTTTGAAACGTGCCCAAACACAGTATCTCGATCTTGGTCTCATCCCACTAAAAAAGAAACACACACACACAAACATCTTCGCTAGGTCACTCTCCTGCTTTCATATGGCTCTCCTTGAGCAACAGTTTCTAGCCACCCTCTCATACATTCCTCAGTTATGCAGAGCTCTTGAAATAGTTGTCTAGTGCACCTTCACTCCACTCTCAGCCACTCTGTACTCTGTAACTCCTTCAGAGTGACTGTTGGCCTCACCGTAGCTTCCCTCTCCAGTCTGTGGCTTGTTTTTGTGGGACGGCCTTGTCTAGATGATCCTTGGGTTGTGTTCCACTTCCTCACTATTGATCCAACAGTGTTTACTGGGACATCCAACCTCTTAGATATAGTTTTACACCCTATTCGTAAGTTATGAAATTCTGTTGCCTTATCTTCAACTTCCTTAGAATGTTCCTTAGTCACTCTTTTCCTTCAGTATAACAGTCTCTTCAATGGCAGTTCAACTGATGGTGGGTTTTGTTCAGAAAATGGGAGATGGGGGCCAATTCTAAGTCAAACGTGTACTCGTTCGGACAATATCGTTCATCTGGAGCTTCCGGATCCTGGTGGGGTTGAATGTTTCCGCAAGCAGCATTTCTGAGTTTTTTATTTTCTTCGAAATAGAGAAAACGAGTTTGCAGTAAAAACACTAACAGGAAAAATATGTGTATTTAGCATTTAAGCATTAAGCATTTAAGATCACCTTCTTCTTAAAATCTGCTCAATTCCGGGGGGAAATAATACTGCAAGGTATGAATGATTGAATGAATGTGAGGAGCAAAAAAGAGTGAGACAGAGAAGTGTGTGTCTGGCATAGCTGATTGCTTGATATATAAAACATAAAAAGTTAACCAACACAGGAATGGAAAACTATTATTTCTGTCTGTTTTTTTTTTCTCATTTCACTGGCCATAATCCTACTGTGACAACTGTGTGTGTGTGTGTGTGTGTGTGTGTGTGTGTGTGTGTGTGTGTGTGTGTGTGTGAGAAAGCTGCAGTGCAACTGTGGTGCTTACTAGGCCAAAGTTCGTATTCAAATGTTTTTTCTTTCAGTAATACTGTATAAGGCAGTCTGGGTTTGTGTGATCTCATAATCCCTCATATCCCAGGCTTCTCAGTGCTTCTACAGTAAGCAGTGCAGGTCAAAGTGTCACAGCAAACAAAAGATCTGAAGTGAACATCCTGTCATCCCGAAAACAACCCGAAATAAAATAGGGAAACAGAAAAACACCGAAAAGAAAAACAATAAACAGAACAATGCACTGAAAACGCATTCCGTTTCTCAAAGTGACGCAAGATATTTGGAAGGAAAAAAAACCAAAAAAAAAACCACTCAGCTAGCACATTTCCGCTGGGCTGATTTGAGAGAACATTGGCTCGTGTGTTTCTGTCTGTGGTGTGGATTGTGGATGCAGTGAAGTGAGTGTCAAGGTTAATGAAATTACACGCTGGTGTTAATTACCGCAGGTGCTTAGGCAAGGCTAATATAATGCAACAGGTTAACGTAAATATGCCCACACCAAACACATAAGGGCCTAGGCAACTCGTTTCCCCCACAACATTACCGAAGACAAATGGAGCAGAAAAAAAAAAAAGAGAAAGAGAGAGAGAGAGAGAGAGAGAGAGAGAGAGAGAGAGAGAGAGAGAGAGAGAGAGAGAGAGAGAGAGAGAGAGAGAGAGAGAAACTTCTCCAGAAATGCAAGGTGACATCCACAGAATTGGGACAGCACATGAATTTTCAGTGCCACTTTTAAATATATTGCATAAATCATTCTAAATTCTAAGATAGTGCAGACTTTCTCTACATTTAGGAACTTTGGATCCCCATCATAAGTTCATAAGTAAAGGAGCATCCTAAATGATAACGCTGTTTATAACACAGACTTACCTGCAGAATGATTTTATTGTACATCACCTGAAAAGGGGCGTGGCTTACATGTACCTGCTGTTATGACATCGCAAGACTACGTAGCATAACAATTAACTTCACCATGAGCTACTGAAAGCGCAGAAAAGCTGCATTTTGTTAATAATAAAAAAAGAACCTAGACATCTCATGTATTCCTGTCATCACGGGAACATTCTGATGCCTAAAAACATCCATATACACCTCACGATACAGCGTTTTAGACACACGCTTCCACTCCATGGATTTCTGGGTATCCGCTGCTGCATTTAGTCAGTGTCTGGTAAAGCAGAGGAGTGCGACTGATCCTCTCATTCAAGCTGAACCCCATGACCCTGAGCAAAATGCACTATGGGAAACAACCCCCCTGCAACCCTGGCAGCACTATTTTGAGCGCCGTCTCATACACGCACACACGAATACAGCAAAACACAATCACGACACCAACCAACAATACGAATTGCCCCCTGGATTTAGATGTCAGCAGTCAGGTGTTGTCTCAGCTGAAGGATTTTAAATACGCATGTAATGACAATTAAACTCAATCAATTGGATGACTGCTTAAGAACTTTCCACTTACCTTCCTGCATGACATGACATGAATCTGAGCTCGCATACAACATGCAGTATGATAGAATCTGTTCTGACTGGTAAATTTGACCGCTTTGTATAACGACGTGTGATGTTTTTCTTAAATCCATGCTGAAGAGATCATACTTAAGAGTTTAATCAACACAAGAAAGCATCACAATGTAGAAAAATCTTGCATTCCACTTCAATGAGCATTTTATCCTGATCAGGGTCGTGGTGATAATAGGCGGAGCCTGTCATTCACACCTAGGGGCAATTCTGCATAACTAAATTAGAAGTGGAAGGAAACTGGAAAACCCTGAGGAAATCCACCCAAGCACAGGGTGAACATTGTATAGTAACCCAAGGCTCAGGAAGGAACCGGGGACCCTGGAGCTGGGAGGCATCTATGTGCACCACCATGACGCCTATTGCTTAATTTTCTTATTCTATTTTAATGTCAATGGTCTTTCGTATTATTCTGTTTCTTTTTTCTTGTCTCTATGCCTACTCTTCCTCCAATCTCAACTCTTTCTTGAGTCTTTTGCTCCCTTGTCTTTCTTCTGACTTTTTCCTCTTACCCTTCTTTCCTACTTTTTCTCATCTTCTCTCTTTCCATCCCCCCCCCCCCCTTTTTCTCACCTGAACTCTGCGGAGCAGCCAGACGCATCTTTCCCTCACGTCTTCATACGGACACCTCTTGGAGAGCATGAGGACGCGTGCCAGGATGCAGTTAAGATCTTTGGTCGTCCCAGGAGACAATGATGGCCATGATGATGATGATGATGATGATGATGTTCTTGTTGATGTTGATGATGATGATGATGATGATGATGTCATCTTCAGGATTGGCTCTATACTCTCCACCTTTCTTTTCACCTCCTGCTCGATGTGCTCCATGGCTGCATCTCTGGAACATGAGTCCCGGCTCGCCAAGGCTTCCCACGCCGCCGCTCCATCTCTCACATCCATCACTGACTGGCACTGGGGGATTCTCTCAAGCTTCAATTCTGATGGGAGCTGTGCATAAATATTATAGAAGGAAAAAACGTGTGTGTGTGTGTGTGTGTGTGTGATGGGAGTTTGAATAGCAAAGCCATGTTAGATCTGCAATTATTGCAAAGAAATAGCTCTCCACGCTTATGTGCATTACATCCTCAAGATACTAAGATCCTAAAATATTATTTGCCCAAATGCCCCAACATTGAACATGACCCTGCGTTTGTGTGTGTGTGTGTGTGTGTGTGTGTGTGTGTGTGTGTGTGTTTGTTTTTTTTGCAGGAGCAGACACAAATAAAATATTTACCTTCCATGTAATCGATTGCTGAACACAACTAACCAAGCAAGAACGGTCAGATTACTTTGATACAAGTATAATTTAGAGATATGCTTAAGAAAGTTATATGTTACAGAAAACATGCATGAATAACGTTTTGTAACTATTAAGTTATGCGTTATGCAAGGCTGGTCCATTTCCTCACCTCACAATGTACCACAGCTATAAAAAACACATCATCATGAAAGCTTACTTAATTAATATCCGTCAAATGTCCCATACTTACGGCATTTACATTATTTCTTGTCCCGTTCTCCGTTTTGCGGTCCAGTCCCCGAACAGCAAGCGCTCAGTGTGTCTATGTAGGACTACTCGAGTAAACACATGATTGACAAGCGTGTCCGCGAATAGCGTGTCGGATAAACACGGATAGGCGGAGCCGATCACAGCGTGGACCAATCAGCGACCGGGTAAGGCGTTGCTCGAGGAACGGAAGGCGGACGTGTGGGGATTGTAGTGTACACACTCTTCAGTCCGCATACCAGTGAATGCAGCTTGGGAAAAGACAAAACCGCATGTACCGGCATCCAAAGGGGTCTGGTGTGGAGACTCAGGAGCCCCGCCACCACTTGTTTATCAGAAACTCAATAGCCTCATTTATGTGAAGTGTGAACCACGTCCTCACATTACATCCTAATGGATTTCCTCACAGACATGCTTGTATTATTATGAATATAATAGTAGCATAAAACGCCTTACATATTTCCTACGTATAGCATTGCATTTGTAAGACTAGCAAAATACAGATGAATGATTTATCCCGAGTCTTAAGTCTGTAAACTGAAGTTAACATAGAAACACAGCATTCATCACCACTTGTACTAGTGTAGATGATCAAGGTTGACCTGGCTGTTAAAGCTACAACGCTACAACCTCAAAGCGTCTTCCTGATTATTTCATTTTCATAGAAACAAAAAGTGTCTTACACTATATGGCCAAAAATATGTGGACACCTGAACATGACACCTATACAGCATGCAAGCTTTCACAAAGTTGGAAGCACACAATCGTATAACATGTCTTTGTACGCTGTAGCGTTACAATTTCCCTTTGAACCTTTGAGCATGACGATGCCCCTGGGCACAAAGCGAGCGCCATGAAGACATGGTGTGTTAAGGTTGGAAGAAGGTAGAAGAACTCGAGTGTCCTGCACAGAGCCCTGACCTCGACCCTACTGAACACCTTTGGGTTGAACTGGAACTGGAGCCTCCTCACCCGACATCAGCGCCTGACCTCAACCTCACTGATGCCCTTGTAGCTGAATGAACACAAATCGCCACAGCCACGCCCCAAAATCTAGTGGAAAGCCTCAGAAGAGTGGAGCTTATTACAACAGCAAAAGGGGGAATAACTCTGGAATGGCATGTTCAACAAGGAAATATTGGTGTGACGATGAGGTGTGCACAAACTTTTGGCTGTATAGTGTATTTATACAAACACTCCTCTTTCCTGAAACTGAAATTGTTTCAGTTCAGTTTTAAAATTCAAATCGATAGCTGTGTGAATCATTCACGTGTATAGAAATATAAGTATATACACATGCATATAATATCCTATAATATATATTATATACAAGTATATTACCACATGTATATAAAAACCAAGCATATTGCACCTGTATATACAAATAGAACTCTAGCATATGTACTACTACTGATGCTGCCTCGCACCTCCAGGGTTGGGGGTTCGATTCCTGCCTCCGCCCTGTGTGCATGGAGTTTGCATGTTCTCCCCGTGCTTTGGGGGTTTCCTCCAGGTACTCCAGTTTCCTCCCCTAGTCCAAAGACATGTGCTGTAGGCTGATTGGCATTTCCAAATTGTCTTAAGTGTCTGAATGGGTGTGTGATCGCGCCCTGCGATGACTGGGGCTGGCCCCTCTGTCCTGGGTGTCCCCCGCCTTGTGCCCCGAGGTCCCTGGGATATGTCCCAGGCTCCCTGTGACCTTGGTTACAATAAGTGGTACAGAAAATGGATGGATTACTTCTGATGTATAGGTAGTTATGGAAATTATTTTCTTTTCTTTGATGTTACTCCTCCTATTTGTGCTGCTGTGTCAACTGGAATTTCCCCTACGGCGGATCCATAAAGGTACATGTTATCTTATCTTATCTTATCCACCTTTTCAATGGAAATAAAGTGCGACATGTCCATGTAATATGGCTGCCGTCACCTGGACATTTATCAATGTTATTTCTCACTGGATGTCACTACACATCTTAATAACTAAGATTTTGTCCAGTACTCACTTTACAGTATCAATAACATAACAATCCCTTATTTTGTAACACTAAGGATTTATTTTTAAAAAAAAGTGTTTTCCATTGTTGTTAGAGCCCAACAAATGCACCACTGGTAAATTATTCATAAAATCTGTCATAAAATACTCCTAAAATACTACTCTGTTCCTTTTAGGTCCTCCATTTCTAAATCTTGTTTGCTAATGATCCTGCTCAATTTCTCTTCTCTTTTTTTTTCTTCCAGAAGTGAATATAATATTAGAGTATGATTGTGTCAGTACACATTAGTGTTTTCATTCAGCAAACAATTTTTTATGTAAGGAAGCATAAGTGAAGGCGAGTATAGACGCTATTTTATTAAACACCTTAGCACAATGTAGCACTTTTGTTTCTGTTCTCATGTTAATTATTGAAGATATGATCATTTACCACATTAATAAACACACACACACATACATACATACACACATACACACAATAGTGATGTGTTGTTTGTAAATGTGTCAACCCTTTGGGTCGACTCTTTTAGATAAGCGTTGAAAGCTGATTCATATATGCGAGCTGTTTTTTTTCTCCTTTTGTAGATGTTATCAATGTTACTTTTGCACTTTTCTTTAATAACAGTGTGTCTGTGGAAACCTCTCTTTTCATAATCTGAACTGGTGAGATGTGTGTTTGACTCTCACCTGTGTGAACAAGGCAATATGGAGGAGGATGAAAGAAGTATTGCTGCGTTATACTCCGATCTCAGCAAGTGACGTCTAATCAACATGGCCACTCACAGCACCAGCATTAAATACAGCTGCCCTGTATTTAAATGAGTTACACTGCATACACAGGCATTCACATTAGAACAATCAATATACCGACATATTTCCTTTTTAAATCTATAACACTGACTCTACAGTTAACTGTTTTGAGGAGGAAAACATACATCACTCATCAAATTAGCCGGCAAGCTTGTTGCTAACAAAAGAGGCACCCATGTTTTTTTCCCCCAAGAATCCACAGAGGTAGAAAATTGTCATTTCAAGCTCAGACAAACTTACATCTTCTGAGATAAGGTGAATACAGACAAAAGTAGTGTGTAGTAGTGTATTAAGGGGTGTGCGTGGTTACAATTATTTAAATATATTTTGTAAAATGGATTGTCAAGTAATGTTATTTTGTTTTTTAAAAGGTAACCTTATTACATGAAACAGTTTCATCCATAACATGAACAATCACTGGTCAAAAAAACAAAACAAAACATATTGCCAATTTTATCTGATTTAGTAAAAGCAGGAAACAGCCGTTTGAGAGCAAATAAGGAGCTCTTACTTTTGAGCTGAGTCAAATGAACTGACTCCCAGAAAAGATTCAGAATTTCCATTAAACACACGGTTCACAATGATACATTTTGGGAACCGAAAGAGCCGACTCTTATTGGTAAGCTGAATCAAATGAACTGACTCACAGAAAAAAAATCGGAATTTCAATTAAACACGGTTCACAATTATATATTTTGGGAGCCGAAGTAGTCGGCTCTTATTGGTGAGCTGAGTCAAATGGTCTGACTCACAGAAAAGATTCGGAACTCCCATGACATTGTGCGCAAGCGGAACTGCTTTTAGCGCGGTAGAGGAAGAGGGAAATTTAAAACTGTAGGCACTATCAGTGTCAACAACAGCTGTTAGCGGAACGATCCTAAATAGTGCACTGCTTCCTGTGCACGCACACTACGTAGCCACGAGAAGCCGTAACGTCTTAACCTATCTAGTGCACTTTTATCAGAAGCAGGACACCATTTGTAATACAGCCTGTGTAATCGCTATGGAAAGAGGACGTTTCAACCTGGAGTTTACTGTAGTGTGATATAGTTAATTCACGGCGTAATTAATCAGTAATGGACCATTTACGAGATTCGGTAAATTAAAAAAAGTTTCAAAATGCTTTTTAAATTATTTTTTATTTTTTATTTTAACTGCAATGCTTGTGATAGCAACGAATGAAAGACGGTTAGACTTAGCATAGTTAGCTAGCTAGCACAGAACGTAAATAATATATATTTTTAATGCTAAATGAAATATTCCGTCTGTGATAACTGGATATTAGCATAATAAGTTATTGCACTGCCTTTACCACAAGTTCTTGGTTACATATTCACTGTTTAGCTACATAACTAAAATCGCTAATTATTAGCCGCTGTTTATAAAAGTCCCTTTGTGATCTATTTCTTCCTCATAATAAACATTTAGCCCCGTTAGTGGTACTTTTATTATAAATAAATAACTTTCTAAACTAGTAATTATTGATCATAACATGACGAGGCAAAGTTACTTAACCTTACATGATGCTGGACCTCGTGCGCAAACACTTTACATTAAATGCTTCAACTCTGTCACAAGTGAACAATGTCTTTTTCTCCCCTCTCCCTCGATTTTAGTCCTTGTGTCTGGACTCTCCTTCCAAACACAGCTATATTGGGAGCTTTTACGCTCCTCCGGACAGGATTCCCACCCAGCTGATGTCACAGCACCAGGACAAATCCAGCAACAACCTGGTGAAACTCAGCAGACAGACACACCACACAGTGCCTGACACCGGGAGCAGAGGTGAATGAACTGATATGAACTGAAGTGATGCATACGAACAAGTAACTTGGTTGAATCTTGGGTTCTAGCTTTGTGTGTGTCCTGTTTTTGTAGCGGTTCTCCACCTCTTTAGGTGCTTATGTGACTAGAAACACTGCAAACCCTGAAGCCTGGGAGAAAGAATCACACCTGAAGCTCGCCATCTTACCTAACCGTCTTCATATTCCTATCTGTATTACTATATTTACATTTATCTTCCATTCTTTCTTCCATCCGTCCTTGCTTGCTTTCCATCCATCCATCCACTCATCTATTCATTCATGCTCTCCATCCTATCATCCATCCACTCATCCATCCATCCATCCATGCTCTCCATCCTTCCATTCATCAATTTATTCATGCTCTCCATCCATCCATGCTCTCCATTCTTCCATCAGTCCACCCATCCATTTATCCATCCATGCTCTCCATCCATTCATTAATCCATCCATCCATCCATGCTCTCCATCCTTCCATTCATCAATTTATTCATGCTCTCCATCCATCCATGCTCTCCATTCTTCCATCAGTCCACCCATCCATTTATCCATCCATGCTCTCCATCCATTCATTAATCCATCCATCCATCTGTTCATCCATCTATCCATCTATCCATGCTCTCCATCCATCCATCCTTGCATGCATGCATGTTTCATCCGTTCATTCATGCTCTCCAACCATCCATTCATCCATCCATTTATCTATGCTCTCCATTCTTCCATTCATCCACCCATCCATTCATGCATCCATTCATGCTATTCATCCATCTATCTATCCATCCATGCTCTCCATCCTTGCATGCATGCATGCTTTCCATCCATTCATCCATCCATCCATCCATGCGCCCCAGCCTTCCATTTAGCCATCCATTCATTCATTCATCCACCCATCCATGCTCTCCATTCATCCATCCATTGATGCTCTCCATCTACAGTGGGGGAAAAAAAGTATTTGATCCCCTGCTGATTTTGTACTTTTGCCCACTGACAAAGAAATGATCAGTCTATAATTTTAATGGTATGTGTATTTTAACAGTGAGAGACAGAATAACACCAAAAAAATCCAGAAAAACGCATTTCAAAAAAGTTATAAGTTGATTTGCATTTTAATGAGGGAAATAAGTATTTGATCTCCTATCAATCAGCAAGATTTCTGGCTCCCAGGTGTCTTTTACACAGGTAATCAGCTGAGATTAGGAGCACTCTCTTTAATCTCAGTTTGTTACCTGTATAAAAGACACCTGTCCACAGAAGCAATCAATCAATCAGATTCCAAACTCTCCACCATGGCCAAGACCAAAGAGCTGTCCAAGGATGTCAGGGACAAGATTGTAGACCTACACAAGGCTGGAATGGGATACAAGACCATCGCCAAGCAGCTTGGTGAGAAGGTGACAACAGTTGGTGCGATTATTCGCAAATGGAAGAAACACAAAATAACTGTCAGTCTCCCTCGGTCTGGGGCTCCATGCAAGATCTCACCTCGTGGAGTTTCAATGATCATGAGAACGGTGAGGAATCAGCCCAGTACTACATGGGAGGATCTTGTTAATGATCTCAAGGCAGCTGGGACCATAGTCACCAAGAAAACAATTAGTAACACACTACACCGTGAAGGACTGAAATCCTGCAGCGCCCGCAAGGTCCCCCTGCTCAAGAAAGCACATGTACAGGCCCATCTGAACTCTGCCTGAATGATTTAAAGGAGAACTGGGTGAAAGTGTTGTGGTCAGGTGTGGTCAGATCTCTTTGGAATCAACTCAACTCGCCATGTTTGGAGGAGGAGGAATGCTGCCTATGACCCCAAGTCATAACACCATCCCCACCATCAAACATGGAGGTGGGAACATAATGCTTTGGGGGTGTTTTTCTGCTAAGGGGACAGGACAACTGCACCGCATCAAAGGGACGATGGACGGGGCCATGTACCATCAAATCTTGGGTGAGAACCTCCTTCCCTCAGCCAGGGCATTGAAAATGACCTTAATGACTTGGAGAGGATCTGCAAAGAGGAGTGGGACAAAATCCCTCCTGAGATGTGTGCAAACCTGGTGGCCAACTATAAGAAACGTCTGACCTCAGTTATCAGTTATCTCACTTTTCTGGGATATCATTGATATCTTCATACCCTTTTTTTTTTTTTTTTTTTTGTAGATATTTTTTTTTCTCATTTTCAGTGATTTCTATAAAGAAAAATGATATTTTTCCAAATATACAAAAAATATAAATAATCAAGCAAGTTGTTTTTCAATGCAACGCTACTGCAGGATTATGGGTTGTGTATTGTAGACACGTTTTTGAGAATCGGAATGATATATTTTTTTGTCATGTTACTGCTATGAAATATAGAAGAACGTGTCATCTACATTTCTTATATCTATGGTAATAACAGGCTGGTGTGTGTGTGTGTGTGTGTGTGTGTGTGTGTGTGTGTGTGTGAGAGAATAGCAGTGATAGCAGCACTGAAAACTCTGCAGGAGAAGATGAGGCGGCTGGAGCTGGAGCGTGTGCAGGCAGAGAAGAACGTGGAGAGGTTTGCTCAGGCTGCCTGCCAGTTTGCCAGCTCTGGAAACCAAACCAGTCAGCAGCTGCAGAGCAGAGAGGGAGAATCCTCCAAGAGAAAAGGTGTTGCTCTTTTAATTATACTGTGTATGTATAAGACGTGTGATAGTATAGTATATTAGCTGAAAACCCTTCTCATTCTCTTTCTTTCTCTGGCGGTAAAGAGCTGGTATCTCAGTTGCACTCGGCAGAAGCTCGGTGCTCTCTGTTGGAAAAACAACTGGAATACATGAGGAAGATGCTGGAGAGCACACAGAGAGAGACAACCGCTCCAGTAGACAGAGAGGTGATGGGATGATTCCAAAATTCGTAATAAGTGCCTTAATCAGTATATATAATGCAGTATGATTCCATTAGACACTGCTTTTTTCTCTGTAGAAGTGTGTGCAGCAGAAGAAGAACAAACCCACTGAACCACAGATCCAGGCTCAGTTGCAGAAACTGGAGGAAGAGTGTATTAAGCTTACCAACACGCAGTCCGAGGCAGAGGTATGGACATTTTCTCTCTCTCTCACACACACACACACACACACAAATACACACATTTAAAGGCTGATTTATACATGCTTTTAACTAAGATGGCCACCACGCATATCCTGAGGTCATTCGGCACATTGCTTGTACACATCCTCGGAAATTAACGCAACGCACTGTATGGCACTGTGTCCACAAGTGACTAAACACACTAACATCATGTCTCAAATAGCATGTTTACCATTATTGAGTACTAACCCTAACCGGTTTTCCTGTTATAGTTAGTGATTGAATTTTAAAAACCTCTCACGTAGCATTTAAACATACCAAAAGGTTTATTTGAGTAGCAGTTTTCTGCATTTTCTAGATACTTTCGAATGTATGGCGAGGGTTTTTCAATTTGAGACATAGGTCATGACAACAGTCACGACGACTGCAGAAAGTTTTAAAGAGAATCCAAGCTTGTCAGTCCGGCAAACGTTGCTGTATGCGAAATCGTTAAGGTTAAGAATCAGTTCACTGCTTATCAGAGTAGTTTGCTCAAATTGTTGTTCATCTGAAACTTCTTTGGGGCTGAAATGTTCTGCTGGGAGAGGAACTACTGTGTGCACAATAAATATAAATATAAAGGAATTGTGGTTTGTAATCATGATTTGTAGATATTTTCTATCACTATGCTCATTTTTAATAAGCATTCTGCTCATGTGTTTTCTCAAGAGGAAGATTAAGCTCTTGGAACGGAAGTTACTTGAAGAGGAACACGAGCGCAAACTCGTGCAGGAGAAAGCTGAGGAGGTATGGAACCAGTTCTTTTTTTGGGAGTCCATCCCACAAACTTCCAGTGGAATGAATTGTACTCTAGATGCCAGATTGTGGTTATTTATCCATCATCATTTCCTTTCTCATGAAGTATGATTTCATACTTACGATTGTTAGTCAGACTTTGGCTGTGAATGGACTGGGTGGAGCTTCTGTTGTTGTTGTAGTAAAGATGCTTTCTGAATTCAGTTACAGAGAGAGCTGGAGGCTAACCTGCTATTTTCAGCTGCTGAGGTGAAACCCAGGAAGAAGAAGAAGCAGGCCAAAGAGAAAACCTTGACTAAGGTAAGGGTTGTTCTGGACTTAGAGAAGTTCTGTAATGCACTCACCACTAGATGGCACTGTACTCCAAGGCATTGGCGGATGATGCTCTGTGATTTACAGTAACACTTTGAGATTTGTTATAAAGTTTAGATGATGGTCGTAATTTCAGAAATCCGTTAACACTGAGGTTCCTCGATGTGTTCCTAAGCCCAAGCGAATGCCATTTGTTGCTGGAACAGTGAGTACCAATCCTTACACCCGTTACAAGAATATGCTTACAAAGGATTCATTTTATAACGCTGAACTTCTTTTCGTCTCTTCGTGTCAGTCAACAAGCCCTAGTCACTCGGTTAACGCCAACGTTCAGACTGTGTTGCATCTCCTGAAGACCAGGCAGCCTCGGATGTGTGAGAGGATGCAGTCTGTACCTGGCTCCGAGCCGAAAAAACGCAGAGGCTCTCACCGAGCCCCGCAATCCCCCGGCGACGGAGCCGCAGCTATGGGCAGCCTTTCTGAACTGCTGTTGGCTCTACAGGACGAACTGGGCCACATGAGCTTGTGGGTATTTGGAACGTAAATGCATGCATACTGATATTTTTAAAAATGGAGGCCTTAGAGAAAGATAGCAACCTGTGGGAAAGAATCATGATTACTTTCTCTTAGTTTTAAAAAAAAAAGTAGTTAATAGTACGTTAATTAAAAAATGACATTAAGTCAGTTTAAGCACAAAATGATCCGTGTGTTTTGCAGCGAACATCAGGAGCTGGTCAGGCAGATAGACGAGACTGATAAACACGAGCTGAGGGAGGATCTGGAGAGAGAGCTGGACTGCTTAGTCAGGAGGATGGAGGAGAAAGCGGCCCAAATCACCAAGCTACGCAAGCACCAGCAAACCGTAAGTGTGTTTCTGTTCATATCCATATCCATATCTGTGTGGTCTAGAGCTAGAGCGCGTGATTACTGAATTTCCTGAATTTCTAGACCTGGAAATCTATAGACTAGTTCCACAGTTAGGAAAACACACCAGGAAGATTGAGACAGATAACAAATGATAGTCATCGTTTAGACATTTAGACCAGATATGTGTGTGTGTGAACCTTATTTCCTGACTGTGATCATCTTGTAGTCTGAGGAAACACATTGGTGAACGCTTTGTCTCTGTGTAACCTGGTCAACAAAAGAACTGCTTAATTGCTAAAATGATGTACGTTTGGGTAGACCATTCAAAGGTCATCAGGAAACACCTGAGCTTTTATTTACGTAATACAACCTTCGGTGATTCTGCATAATGTGCACACAGCAATCACACGACATACAGTATGTTGATGGTCAACACTGATAACTTTATCATCTCATTCATTTGGAAGGAGGTTGCCTGGTTACAGTTTTTATATAGCAGCATTTCTGCTCTTAACATCGCTCCAGGTGCACTATATTGTTATTATATGGAGAGAGAAACCTAATACCACATTGTTACATTATACACCATGACGTTGATGATCGCATTAACGTTGCATTCAGCAGCTCAGCTCTTTGTTAGTGTTTGCATTTAAACACTGATTTGTACACGTCCTTTTGTGCGTCCAGGTCCAAAAGTTGTCCCAGCGCAGCCCGAAGCAGAAGCCTAAGCCAAGGCGCGCAGCTAGTGCTGACAGCCGTTGTGTAAGCAGAGTCCAGGTAGTGCCTTCTTCCGTAGGTAAAGCCTCGCCCTCCAGACCACAGAGGCATCAATCGGCCGGTCACGAGCGTCTACAGCTTCTCCGAGACGCCCAGAAAATGCAGTCGAGTCTCCGCCAACGAGACATCAGCTGGGAAACATAAATCCTTAATATCCTTCTCAACCTTGAGCAAGGAACAGGGTGAGGAAGAACACTGAAATGTAAATGTGTAATATCTGTGATGGCTCTGAGGATGTGTAATATGTGTATTTTGCGATGTAAGGGTCTTGATTGTTGCGAATTTTACAGTGGCTGACGTGTGCATTTTTCGATGTGTCCATGTTTTCCTATGTCTTGGAAGTTTTTTTTTATTTTCATGCTTTTTATTATATTCATCTTTACGCTGTATAAATATTTAAATATTTTAATAAAATATCACCATGGACATTTTCATTTTTTCAGAGATGCATGCTACGACTTGCTCCCCATCTTTGTTAATACTGGCTGAAAATGGGGGCGTTTGTAGATAAGCAGTCGCTTAAATCCTCAGATTGGACACCGGATCAAGCCTCCACTGCACAATTTACCTACTTAAAATGATGCATTAACATTTTTAGCCAAGGTAGTGTGACCTTAGGCAATCATAGTTAGCTTTTAACTGGTTATATCGCCGTGGTAAGATAACCTGCTCAGGGGATCACAAACTGTAAACAGCACTTGGACTAATGACACTTTCTGACACCTTATGCAGTGGAACTAGGTCTAGGCTTCCTTAGATTTAGGTGCATAAATTTAGAGAACAGAAAAAATCCCTCAAATTTCCCTGATTATTTTTACAGAGAGAATTTCAACTGGGCAAATATCACAGCTTTTCCGGTATTTACAGATACATTTATAGAATAATTATCAATGCTGAATTAACAGTTGCTTATCAGAGGTTAGTATGAGTTTAAATATGATTTCCAAGAGTGACCGGTGCTATATATTACACTCACATTCCAGCTATAAGTCCAGTACTTGGCTGTTCAGGTATTACATCCTGTTTGCTACCGTGTTAAGACATTAAACTTGAAACAAGACATTATTTTGAAAGAGAAAGGGTTAAATATATCATTTTTCCAAATTCTTCCAACTTACTCTTTCCCAATTTAAGTTTTTGTCAGGGTTCATGGAGGTGTAGAAGATGTGACCCTATCTAGAAAAGACATTAAAAATGCAAACGCATCCTTGCCAGTTGTATTTACCGTTACAACTCTCTGATTATATGATAATTATCTGTTATTATCTTCCGCCACCAATACGTTAGAATATGAATTACATGGAAGCTCGTATTACTTGCACGCTTCTCGCTTTTGATTTCTTCTTCTGCTTTGGCTCCGTGACCGTCCCCCTCCCCCCCCCCTGGTTTTAACGATCCGTCAGCTGTAAACAAGAAATACGAGACGAGCTAACCATGATTGCATTTGTTGGGTTTTATTAAACCTGTTTCGTGAGGCAGGCCCCTGTTTCTTCATTCATGACTTTAATGAGTTTCATGATGGAGGTGTGATTCACACACACTGTTTAAATGCCACAGTGTTTTCTCACCACTCAACAATACTGATTCCCCTCAAGTGGTATGAGTATACCAAGTCCAGTTTTTTTACTTACTACTGCTAATCAGAGTCAGAAATTATGCTTTATTATAAACTGGACCATGAAAAACTTAGTTCATGGTCAGCTAATTAAACAGCACAAAGGGAAGGGGAAAAAAATTAGGAGCAAATATCATAACCAGGCCATGGATCACTTTTCTGGATACCACGTGTACAAGTGTGTGTGACCCAGCCAGACAGAAGAAACAGCTGCTCTGTCGACATATGGCTGTTGGACTGCATATTCCTACCTTTGGAAAACCCCACAGAGTCCAGGAAAGTAATAGCAAGACATGGAAACACGATGAGCACTGACTAGCATCATCGTAAGCTCTAAATAAATACATTTAAAAAAAAAAAGTTATACTCCGTTGCTGCACTGGTTGTGTCTAAGTTGTACTTATCTAACCAATACGACATGACTGCGGTGAGAGGGGGAAGGGACGAATCAAAGCGAGTGCTGATGTATGAAGTGCTGCACATTTGGATGAATTACAAACCATTAGATATTTTCTAGTCTTTTTAAAAAAAAAAAAAAAGAGTTGAGTGAAAATAAACACACTGAAGAAATGAGGACATGAAGAAACCACTACATATTTGCACCCAGACGCAAGGCCGCAAGAGAAAGTGGACTCTGTGTAAGTCAGTGTTATTGGATTAAGTTGTGTCTCTGGATAAACTGAATTATCGTAACGGTGGGACGACAAAATGCCAGAGATTCTCGCTGCTTTTTCTGCAAGCTTGACAGTTTGCATCTTATTCTTGAATAATTGCTGATAAACTAAAATTGTCATATTGCACTAATCCCCCCCCCCCCCCTTTTTAACAGTTTCTGATATCAAAGAAGTACTAATTTTTTTGTTTTTAAGGACTTCATATCATGTCACATTGGTGCGAGTTTTCGTTTTATGTAGGTGTCGAGTTCTGATCAGTTGGGAAAGTGAAAAAGGGACTAGAGGTCGACTGATTGATCAGTTTTGCAGATTAATCGGCACCAGTAACCGATGGCTGGAATTATCGGTTATCGGCAAAAATCCACACTGATCATTTTTCCCGGTTGCGTCTGAGAAGGGTCCGCTGTCATTATACAGTACGAGAGCGGCCATTAGAGGCAAAATAAAACTTATCACTGACAAATTTTGTTGTTATTTGAAGTGTTTTTTTTTTTAATTCATTGTTATTTGGATTGCTACCTTTTGGTTCCGTTTGGATGTATATATTTTATTTTATTTAATATTTATTAATAGTTAATATATATTAATATTTAAATATTAACCTCATTTTAGGAAGTACAGTCAGTACTGTTTATTTTTGTAATAAAGTTCAGCAATATTTTACTTTGATTGTTATGTTTTTATACAGTAGGTACTGCCCAACTTAGTTCTCAGTATCGGTAAAATCCACTATCGTCGACCTCTAAAAGGGACTACTACAGGCTTGCACCAAGTGATAGTGTTTTCTCTCCCAAAAACTAAAATAAAACATTAAATTTGAACTGTTAATAGATAAGTAACATTTCAGAAAGATGACTGTATCTTTTATTTTTTTTTAAAGTAAAACAAACAATAACAAAGGAACCCAATATAAATAAACAGCTTAAGTAAAACTAATCTAATTTTTCTTGTTACTAATTTGTATGCCAGAAATACTCTTAATATATGAAATATAGCCAAACATGAAGGAAGCTATTGGAAAAAAAAAAGAAGCTTTTTAAGACATATGACCTTGCTGTGACCTTGACCCTGTTTGGATCAATTCCCAGTTTAGCTGCATTGATATTTTACCAATAGCAAAGTCGTCACCTTGTGACTGCAACCCTACACGTGTAGCCTGTAAAAGGTCCTCGCTATGCCACACTTGTCCTCTTTTCCATTCTCGTCTCGTCTTGTCGACAAAATGCATTCCTAGACACAGAGTATGATTTTCGCTAAGCCTGATTAAAATCATCTCCTTCAGATAGTGCGTGTTGATGTACACTGTAGGTGATGGTATTGCTAATATTTGAATTATGACTATTTTTGTCTCAGTCGTTAACCAGGGCACATGGCCTAATATTTGACTTGGCATGTAGCAGTGTGAGTGCTGTGGAGGCAAAGTAACTGATCTTATAATCTAAACTTGGCTTTTCAATATCTTCCTCTTTCTCTTGAGACCTGTGCAATTTGTATATATGAAGCTTGAGTCACAGGTCACGTAAGCCTTTTCACGTGAGTTTCGATCATAAAGGCAATCAGATAAACCTTAACTCAGTCGTGCTGTATCCAGTGAGGGCTCTTGAGAGATAAGGGGCTGGCGAGTCACTGACCAGCTGTTTGTGTACTTTGCACTTTTATTAAATGTCACTTGACCCACTCTATGCCTACAATCAGTTCCATAAGTATTTGGACAGTGACATTTTTTGTAATTTTGCCTCTTTACGCCACCAATGAAGATGTGTGCCTAATGATGGCCTCCTTCACTTGCATCAACACCTCTTTGTACCACATACTGGGAGTTCCCATGAACAGCTACCAAATGCAAATTCAACACTTGGAATCAACTCCAGACCTTTTATCTTCTTAATTTGTCATGAGATAACAAGGAAACAGGCCACAACTTGCCAGAACACTGCTTATCAGTCAATTGTCCAATTATTTTGAGTCTGAAAATGGAGGGACTCCATGTAAAAAATGGCTGTAATTCCTAAACAGTTAATGCTATATTTTTTGTTAAACCCCAACCCCTTGAATTAAAGCTGAAAGACTACACTTCAATCACATCTCGATTGCTTCATTTCAAATTCATTGTGGTGGTGTACAGAGGCAAAATTACGAAATTGTATCACTGTTCAAATACTTATGGACCTGACCGTACCTTTTGCCAGATTTTACAGGACAAATGTTGCTTCATCGCAAACCATATCGAGTTCGAAAGAAGAGGATACGCATCAAGACGCCATGCAATTCTTATTCTCGAAAGAGTATTAACACCTTATACTCAATATACCATAGCACCACAGGTGCATATCAATAAATTAGAATGTCATGAAAAAGTTCATTTATTTCAGTAATTCAACTCAAATTGTGAAACTCGTGTATTAAATAAATTCAATGCACACAGACTGAAGTAGTTTAAGTCTTTGGTTCTTTTAATTGTGATGATTTTGGCTCACATTTAACAAAAACCCACCAATTCACTATCTCAACAAATTAGAATACTTCATAAGACCAATAAAAAAACATTTTTAGTGAATTGTTGGCCTTCTGGAAAGTATGTTCATTTACTGTACATGTACTCAATACTTGGTAGGGGCTCCTTTTGCTTTAATTACTGCCTCAATTCGGCATGGCATGGAGGTGATCAGTTTGTGGCACGGTGGTATGGAAGCCCAGGTTTCTTTGACAGTGGCCTTCAGCTCATCTGCATTTTTTGGTCTCCTGTTTCTCATTTTCCTCTTGACAATACCCCATAGATTCTCTATGGGGTTCAGGTGTGGTGAGTTTTCTGGCCAGTCAAGCACACCAACACCATGGTCATTTAACCAACTTTTGGTGCTTTTGGCAGTGTGGGCAGGTGCCAAATCCTGCTGGAAAATGAAATCAGCATCTTCAAAAAGCTGGTCAGCAGAAGGAAGCATGAAGTGCTCCAAAATTTCTTGGTAAGTGGATGCAGTGACTTTGGTTTTCAAAAAACACAATGGACCAACACCAGCAGATGACATTGCACCCCAAATCATCACAGACTGTGGAAACTTAACACTGGACTTCAAGCAACTTGGGCTATGAGCTTCTCCACCCTTCCTCCAGACTCTAGGACCTTGGTTTCCAAATGAAATACAAAACTTGCTGTCATCTGAAAAGAGGACTTTGGACCACTGGGCAACAGTCAAGTTCTTCTTCTCCTTAGCCCAGGTAAGACGCCTCTGACATTGTCTGTGGTTCAGGAGTGGCTTAACAAGAGGAATACGACAACTGTAGCCAAATTCCTTGACATGTCTGTTTGTGGTGGCTCTTGATGCCTTGACCCCAGCCTCAGTCCATTCCTTGTGAAGTTCACTCAAATTCTTGAATCGATTTTTCTTGACAATCCTCATAAGGCTGCGGTTCTCTCGGTTGGTTGTGCATCTTTTTCTTCCACACTTTTCCCTTCCACTCAACTTTCTGTTAACATGCTTGGATACAGTACTCTGTGAACAGCCAGCTTCTTTGGCAATGAATGTTTGTGGATTACCTAGTGAACCAAACTGAGAGACCATTTTGAAAGCTCAGGAAACCTTTGCAGGTGTTTTGAGTTGATTCGCTGATTGGCATGTCACCATATTCTAATTTGTTGAGATAGTGAATTGGTGGGTTTTTGTTAAATGTAAACCAAAATCATCACAATTAAAAGAACCAAAGACTTAAACTACTTCAGTCTGTGTGCATTGAATTTATTTAATACATGAGTTTCACAATTTGAGTTGAATTACTGAAATAAATGAACTTTTTCATGACATTCTAATTTATTGAGATGCACCTGTATTTGCACTATTTATGAGTGCTGTTTTTACTGTCTGGTGACATGTGTGGACATTTTTCCGAACCCTTGTGATGACTATGAAACCACTCTGATAGTCTGGAAATGAAAGGAAGTAGAACAGAATGTTACACTACATGGCCAAAAGTATATGGACACCTGAACATCTCATTCCAAAACCATGGAGAGTAATATGGAGTTGGTCCTCACTTTGCAGCTCTAACAGCATCCACTCTTCTGAGAAGGCTTTCCATTAGATTTTGGAGTGTGGCTCCAAGGATTTGCCCATTTATGCATTTTTCAATTTGAATTTGGCATTCCAGTTCATCCCAAAGGTGGACAGTGGGGTTGAGGTCAGGGATCTGTGCAGGACACTCGAATTCTTCCACCTTCTTCCAACCTTAACACATCACGTCCTCATGGAACTCACTTTGTGCACTTTGTGTCATGCTGGAACAGGTTTGGGCCTCTTAGTTCCTTTCTATACAATTGTGTGCGTCAAACTTTGTGGCAACAGTTTGGGGAATACACTACATATACGTAGGTGTGATGATCAGGTGTCCTCAAACCTCTGGCCATATAGTGTATGTCAGCATGGTTCTACAGCTGACTGGTGGAATGCCAGACCACTTGGATCAACAAAAATGGCCAGAGGACAAGGATGTTGTTTCGGGAACCTTAGCAGGCTACCCAAACGAGGTTGTGGTCACGTTCCGTTCACAAGGTGACAACTTCGACTCGGTCGTAGAACCAGTTACATATGTAACCTTATGGTAATCTTCTGAAAATGCTGGCCAAGTTTCCAATGAGACCAGCTACAGTGTATAACAAGGTTTAAAAAAGTGCAAAACATGTAAACACAACCCCAGTTACAAGAAACAAATGAATGCAAATATACACACATTTGTGTGTCCATGCCACAATAGTAACAGTATAGTAATAGTATTGTGATGTATATTGTTTACCATGACTGACTCCTCCACACACCCTGTAAGGCACTGATTCTTTTCTGCTGGATCATCAAGAATTAGAGTCGCATCCTGTTAATCACTCAAAAAGGGAGTGAACAGGACAGAACTCTGGCCTTACAGCTCAGGAACATCACATGATAACATGGATATTTAATGGCATGAGTCACAATTTATCACTGAGGGAAGGTGAGAAAATGCAAGGGAGGAAATGTGTTAGGGAAAACAAAACAGGAGTTTTTATTTCGGTTTTCAGTAAAACCAGGGCTAGTTCATTTTTAAAAAGGAGAGAAGGCAAGGGAGAATATGAGGCATTAGTAGATTATTTGATTGTTGTTTTTCTGCAGTTCCTTGTAGAATATTACGCCTAAAAGCAACACAAGGTGAAATATGATCATCAAAACACACCCATTAGTCAATGATTAATTCTGCACAGAGCTTTGGAATAATATAGCCTGGACAAGCTTTCACACCATATGTGGGCAAGTGTGAGTGAGGGATAAATATAGAACAAAATGTCACAAGGTAAACTGTGATTACAGGCCTTTAAGTGATATCTGTTTTGTAGAAATGTGTTTTCTTTCCAACGGAGTGTGTATATGTGGCCCTAGAGGAATGGATCCCAAACCTGTGAAATGAAGTTATTATATTTATTTTATTTTTACTCATTATTCATTACTAACCTCAGTAACTCAAAAACAAGCACCGATCAGCCATAACATTAAAACCACCTGCATGACATTGTGTAGGTCCTCCTTGTGCCACCAAAACAGCTCCAACCCATTGAGGCATGGACTCCACAAGACCTCTGAAGGTATGCTGTGGTATCTGGCACTGAGATGTTAACAGCAAATCCTTTAAGTCATGTAAGTTGCAAGGTGGGGCCTCCATGGATCAGACTTGTTTGTCCAGCACATCCCACAGATGTGGATTGAGATCTGGGGAATCCGGAGGCCAAAAGTCAAACACCTTGAGCTTTTTGTCGTGTTCCTCAAACCTTTCCTGAACAATTTTTGCAGTGTGGCAGGGAGCATTATCCTGCTGAAAAAGGCCACTGCCATTAGGGAATACCGTTGCCATGAAGGGGTGTACTTGGTCTGCAACAATGTTTAGGTAGGTGGTACGTGTCAAAGTAACATCCACATGACAAGACCAAAGGTTTCCCAGCAGAACATTGCCCAGAGCATCACACTGCGTCCACTAGCTTGCCTTCTTCCCATAGTGCATCCTGGTGCCATGTCTTCCCTGGGTAAGCGACACACACGCACCCGGCCGTCCTCATGATGCAAAAGAAAATGTGATTCATCAGACCAGGCCACCTTCCACTGCTCCATGGTGCAGTTCTGACGCTCACGTACCCATTGTAGGTGCTTTCAGCGCTCTTCAGTTGCTCTTCTGTGGGATCGGACCAGTTGGGCTAGCCTTCGCTCCCCATGCGCATCAGTGAGACTTGGGCGCCCATGACCCTGTTGCCGGTTCACCGGCTGTCCTTCCTTGTACCACTTTTGGTAGGTACTAACCACTGCATACCGGGAACACCCCACAACACCTGTAGTTTTGGAGATGCTCTGACCCAGTCGTCTAACCATCACAATTTGCTCCTTGTCAGAGTCACTCAGATCCTTACACTTGCCCATTTTCCTGCTTCCAACACGATCAACTTGAATCTAATGACAATTTTAAAAATTGTGTTCTGTTGGTGGAAAAATTCAGGAATCAGAAGCTCCAATAAATATCAGCAAAATATTGTACACAATTAAATATGAGCTGAACAAATCCATTAAACAATGCTGTTAATTCTGTGGAAATGTGCTTTTTCTGTACGTGGGATCATAGCGATGCCTCAAAGCGATGCCTCAAAATGAAATACCAGTTCTTTCCAAGGACTTTCTTGTCTCCTCGTTTTCTTTTCATGGCCTACACAACGGACGTCAGTTGCAAAAACCACTTACTCGCTTGCTCACATTTTCCATGCATCAGAAACCATTTCACCTTTCAGGTAAACCAATGGTGTGGGCGCTCTGAGGTAGTGATCGGTTAGGGGGGTTGCTGTGGGTTTTCCTTTGTATTGTTGTACCAAATGATACAAACTTGCACATCTTAACAAAAGAATTTAAACAGCTAAATTCAAATACTTTTGTGAACCCTGGATTTGAAAAAAAAAAAAACAACAACAAAAAAAACAAAACACAAAGCTTGGATTTGTCATTTTACTCAGTTTTTAATTAATTATCGAATTTTAACATCTTCAAACCTAATTGGCACAGCAAAAGAAAAAGAATGCAAAAAAACAACAACAAAGATTCCAGAGCTGAAAACATTTTAAGGCAGATCTTGTGGCAACATGAAACAATAGCAAGTGTAGGTGCAGGAATGTGTATTAAAGTTTGCTCTCACTCAGGCAAACTTGAATACATCAGGACCAAAGGTCATCTGTGATTTGTATATACACTCAAACATAAATGGAAAAGCTGAGAGAAACAAATAAGTGCTGGGATTTTATACAAACTAACACAGAGAGGACAATGGAGTAAGCGTACCCATCCCACTCAACTCTCAGTTTTCTACATCGTATTAGCATTCAAAACTTTTTTCCCCCCAGGCAAGAACATGCAATGGCGAACATCTTCATTTTTAAACCTTCTACATCATTAAGGCACTTCGTTTTCAAGAAATGCAACAAGAAACAAGTAATTACAGTTCAGGAAGAAACGACAATAATAATAAAGTGAGTTGTCATGGCTGTTTCTATGGAAATCGACAGTGCTCATGTTTCAGCATGGGTCTAATATGAACGCTACCGTGCCACACAGACGAGCTCTGTGACACGAGAGAGAGAGAGAGAGAGAGAGAGAGAGAGAGAGAGAGAGAGAGAGAGAGAGAGAGAGAAAAGGATGGTAGCTCTCTGTGGGAAAACAATCCGACCCTAGCGTCACTCCACAAAAAAAAAAAGGGTCCTTGGATAACGTGACTTTGGTTATTCTTCCTAGCTACACAAATCAATGTCCAGACAAAAACTAGGATACGTTTCAAGCGAGCATTAATCTTTGTATTAACAGTTAATGTGACTGACAATCCCAGTGCAAGGCAAAAAGTTAATGGGGATGTTTATCACGCTCACGTAGACACCGTTGGCGTAAAAGCAATCGGTTCAAACAACATAAAATTGGTTTAAGTGGTTTTGGCGAAACATGCGAAGGCTTTGACAGCAGACGTTTAATGGATCAAAAATCAAAACGACAGCAATAATTAAGGCTCCGAGCGAAGTCAGAAAGGAAAGAAAAATTATAATAAATTCATGGCACACAACAACAAAAAAAAAAAACAGCTTTAATAAGAACCAAACCCAACCTGACAGAATGACAAGGTATTTATCAAAACAGACGGTATTATTTATTCTTATTAGCAGCAAAGCTAATCAAGACTACTCAAATCTCCCCTTCATTTCTTTTCAGGCACTATTCTTCTCCGGCAAATTTCATGAACAGTGTATCAAACTAAGTACACAGCAAAATGTAGCGGTGCTTGCATGTATTTGGCAGGACGACATCTTTATATTAAAAAAAAAAAAAAGAAAGAAAAAAAGAAATAACCATAATAATCATATTTTGTCACTAGGTAACCCAAAACAGCCTCCTGAATTACTATATATGGGAAAATTCTGTCTTTACAGTCTTTAAGAAAGACAAAGCAGCTCAGACTTCTCAGAGTTTTCAATACAGCCTTTTTTCACTCCAACACTTTTTATGCACTGAACAAAAAGGGGATACAACAAAAACAGGATGTGAATGACCTCTGACCTGTGGCCTGAACTCACAGATGACAAGAGTCTTCCTTCTTTCCATTAAAAAAACCAAATACATTTGGCAAAAACACAAACCTACAGCTGCAGTGGCCACAAAAAAAGAGCGTATCTAGTGATGTTTTTTTAGTACCTTAGGATTTTCACATCAGTTTTTATTTAATTAATAAAACGTAGATGAAGACGAAGGGACTGCAAAAGCCGACACGCAGCAGAAAAGCATAAGGCAGGTGGAATTGTTTCACGAACCTCGACGCAGAATTGAACTACTGTTAACTAATCATTAATTTATTATTTATAATATAGCAAACAGTCCAGCTGGCAGCCTTTATCAACCTCACTGATAATATAGAGCACGCACACACAAACACACACAGCCTGCGCCAGCAGGAAGAGGCAGACCAGAGTCTATACTCATGCATTCACACGTTTAAGGCTCAAAGAAGTGGGAGGGCAGACAAAAAAGCACAGCAACACAAAACCAACCACTGTCTCCAACCCTTTTAAGGGGGGGGCAGGACACTTCGGGTTTACAATACGCTTCGTTATTACCATTTATAGTAAAGGATTTGGCTAGTGGCTTTTTATTCACTGATCCTGGCAACACAGTCATTATATCTGAGCTAGTTATTAGGATTTATTGCAAATAGGCCATGCTGTGTCGTTTGGTTTCATTTGGAAAATGAGAGGTGCGACAGAAGAAGAACAATGGATAACAACCATAACATAAGTGCAAAAAGAAGAAAAAAATAAAATATAGTAACATCCTGTGATTTTTTTTTTTAAAGCATAGCTTCAAGCAAGAAATAAATTACAACACACTAAAATAAATTTTCAACATGCATCTATGGCTTCGGGGAGACTGAAATTGTGTGGCTGGAGGAGCGTATCTGCCCTCCATTCTCATGATGCCAAGACTGCGTGAACAAGGTATGCAGAAAAACAAACAAACAAACAAAAAAGTGTGACGTCACGAAAACTCTTGCGTGTCGAAACATAACCCAGATCAGATTACGCTAAATGTAAGGAAATGGGTCCTGGGGATGTTTAACCTCCACCTCATAAAAGCAGTGGCATCGAAAACCTGCTCGAACTAAAACGAGAACAAAATGGTGGCGTCAATGTAATAATACGCAGCCTGGAGCGGTGGAGCGATTATTTTTAATTGAACTGTTGGGAAAGATGACATTGTGAATAAGAAAACTAAGACATGGGAATGGGGTAAGTGACAATGCCACTGCTTCAGGGGGACAATTTATGGTGTGTGTGTGTGTGTGTTTACTCACATCCTCACTTCATTTAAATCTAAAGCTCAAACCACAGGCATGAAATAATCATGTGGCACAAGAGGATGGAGGAAGATCGAAGAGTTTGTGTGTCTGAAGGTGTGTGTGTGTGTGTGTGTGTGTGTGTGTGTGTGTGTGTGTGTGTGTGTGTACATGTAGTTGACGTGCAACGCGGTGCCTCTGAACGGTGCCATATTTTTTTAAAGAGTGTGGTAGTTGCGGTCCTTGGACTTGCAAAACTTGTAGAGGAAGAAGATGACGGCTTGAAGGCCGAGCACGAGGACGATACCGCCGATGAAACTGGCGGCATCGAACGTCGATTTCTTCTGAGGAGTGGGTGGCAGCGCTGTTGTGGTGGCATCTGCAGACAAAATAAGTCATATTTTATTAATGTCTTATGTTGTACCTGCTGTTCTTCATCAAGGAAATAAGAAATCCTATTTCCGAACGAGTTGTAAGGTAGGCGTTAGCACTTACTTGATGTGGGGATAGTTGCAGTGGAAATGGTCGTGGATGATGTAGCTAAAAATACAAAAATTTGAATTGCAGTTGAGGCCAAAACATCCACACATTTCATATTAGCCACACATTTCTTTCGGCGAATCAATTAGGCCCTCTTCACTATATCAGAATTCAAGTGGGTCAAAAATGTATATATACACCAAGTTGTTTGTCTAGATTCTAGAATTTTTTTGGCCAATTGTCATAATTAGGAGTTTGTTGGAAGTGTACCTGTGTCTATATTTAAGGGACAGTGCCTTTTTTCAATTGATACCATGGGAAAATCTAAGCAACTCAACTAAGACTTCAGAAAAAAAAAAAAAATTGTGGACCTCTACAAGTCAGGTTCCTCCTTAGAGGCAATTCCCAAACAACTAAAGGTAACACGAGTACCTGTACAAACAATTGTATACAACTGCATCATTCAAGAAAGATGCACAGATGACCTTCCAGTGATGAACAAACTTTAGTCTGAAAGGTTCAACTTAACCCAACACAACAAGTGTACTTGTGAAGGAGCTAGAGATCAAAGTATGTGCATCCACTATTCTTCTTCATTTCCATGGCCTGAATTTACTAGAAAACCAGCATAAAAAAGCAAAATTGAAGTTTGCAGGTCATCACCAGCCTTTTGGAGGAATGTTCTCTGGTCAGATGAAAAAATAATGCCCCAATGACCAGCGCTTTGAATGGAGGAAAAAGGGTGAAGCTTTTAAACCGAAGAACACCATCCTAACTGTGAAGCATGGGGGTGGAACATCATGTTGTGGGGGTGTTTTGCTGGAAAAGGTATTGGTGCACTTCAGATCATCATGAGAAAAGAGGATTTCTCAAGACATCAGTCATAAAGTTAAAACCTGGTCGCAATTGGATCTTCCAGCAGGACAATGATCCTAAGCATATCTCCAAAGTTGTAACCGAAGACAACAAAGTGGAAGTATCAGACTGGCCATCACAAAGCCCTGACCTGAATCCTATAAAGAATTTGTGGACTGAACTGAAAAAGGAGGCCCTCAAATTTCTTGTTCTGTCAAAAGCACTGTGAGAAGCTTGTGGAATGCTACTCCATGAGTTAGATTTAAGTTAAGCAATTAAAAAGCAATGCCACTGTATGTGAACTTTTGACCCACAATTTGTTAAGTACAGATGGCTCACAGCAATGAAAAACAACAAACACCACAAACTTTATATGTAAGGTCTAAATGATTTTGTCTGTCTTATGATGTTTGTGGAAACTTTGTGGAACTCTTATCAACAAAGTATGTGTGTACGAGCTTTTACCCAAACTGTAGTGTGTATACTTATAACCCACTACTTGTGTTAAACTGTGTGAGGGCTGTATGTAAGAGTGTAAAACATTACATGTAGTATTAGAGGCAGTGGTGATGTTGGCAGGTGTTGAGGTGGTGCTGGCAGTCGCTGTAGTGGTCGGCTTTTGGGGAGATGTAGTTGTTTTCTCAGCTGAAAGAAGGAAACAGGGGGTAAGAGTGTTAGTTCTGTCCAGAGCCAATATCAGGGGCATAAAATTGTAACCAGAAGCCTGAAATGAATTCAACTGCATGACAATATAACAAATTACTGTATTTCCCAGGTACCTTTGAAACTATATGACAGCTATAGGTCTACAGACACTGCAAATGTATTGCCTAGTAATAATTCTAGGTAAGAGGAAAATAACTCACATGAGCAGGTGGTGTTGGTGCAGTTAGTTTCAGAACTACCACTGATGTTATAACAGGAGTCCTTAGCATCTAAAAAAAACAAAAAACAAACAAACAAAAAAAAAACAGGAAAGATCAAGAGGAGAGAAGAGTCAGTAAATAGATAGTTGTTTCTCATTTAGACAAATTTACAGATTTAGAAGATTACAACACACACAATACCGAGGTTGAGAGCTGGCCTACTTCTTCATAATATCTATATATTCTTATACCAGCACATCCCAAAGTGCTTTATTCCTCTTGTACCAATACAATAAATAAACCTATTCCTTGAAGACCCCAAGTTAAAAATGGAAGTCGGTTATAGAACATATCTAAATAAAAAGCATCATAAAACTATCAAAACAAGTCCAGGACAAAGCTCTGGAAAAGTATTCATCAGGATTTGGCTATTAAAAAAAATCCCAAACCTTGAACATCACACACCACACTACTAAATTCACTATTTAACAAATGGATAAAATATGGCACAATCACAACTCTGGCTAGAGGAGGCCATCATCCAACGAATGTCAGTAACCGGCTAAAGAGGGGATTAGTCAGAGAAGCAACCAACAGGCCAATGATAAATCTGACTGAACTGGGGAGATCCACGGCTCGGATGGGAGAAGCTCTTCACAGGACAGCTGTATCCCATGAGTGGCGAAAAGAAAGTTATTATTGGGGAAAAATAAAATCCAGTTTGAACTTTGCCAAAGCCATGTTTGAGACTCAGATATTGTGGAAAAGGGTTTTCTGTTCCGAGGAGACAAAACTTGAACATTCTAGCTTTAGACGAATGCACTATATTTGGCAGAAACCCTAAACCAAACACCATTCGCACAATGAAGCACGGTGATGGGAGCATCATGTCGTGGGGATGATTTTCATCAACAGGATCGAGAAAACTGGTCAGGTTTCACACGTCAGGGCAAGATGGATACCGGGCAATCCTAGAAGAAAACCTGGCTTCTGGGTGGAGGTTCAACATCCAACCCTAAGCACACTACCAAAGCTACACCGGAGTGGTTCAAAACCAAGAATATGAACGTGTTAGAATGGCCCAGTCAAAGCCCAGATCTTAATCAGATTGAGTGTCTGTGGTAGGAAAAGGAGGAAAGGCAGGAAAATTGCTTCGAACCAAAAATGTCCAAACTGAGAATACTTCTTAGGATATAATAATTATTAGGATCCTGATGCAAAGCTGATTGAAACATGCACTATATGCGCCAAAGGTTTCTGGACACCTGAAAAATCACACCCATATGTGGTTCTTCCCCAAACTGTTGCCACAAAGTTGAAAGCACACAATTGTGTAAAATGTCTTTGTACGCTGTAGCATTACAATTTCCCTTCACTGGAACTAAGAGGCCCAAACCTGTTCTAGCATGACACAAAGTGCATAAAGCGAGTTCCATGAAGACATGGTGCATTAAGGTTGGAAGAAGGTGTAAGATTGTCCTGCACAGAGCCCTGACCTCAGCCCTACTGAACACCTTTGGGATGAACTGGAACTGGAGCCTCCTCACCCAACATCAGCACCTGACCTCAATCTCACTAATGCTCTTGTAGCTGAATGAACACAAATCCCCACAGCCACACCCCAAAATCTAGTGGAAAGCCTTCCCAGAAGAGTGAACCTTACAGGAAAGAAGGACTAAATCTGGAATGAGATGTTCAACAAGGACATATGGGTGCGATGGTCAGGTGTCCACATACTTCTGGCTTTATAGTATACCTTCAGCTGTAATTGCATCCAAAGGTGATTCAACCAAGTGGGGCTGAATATTTACACACCTATACTGTGTAAATCAAATGTAACAATCCCAGTTAAGTTCATTTCAATTCTAGGCTGTAACACTACAAAATGCAGAAAACTCTGGGGTGGGATGAATACTTACAACTACTGCCCAGTGTGTGCATAAGTGTAAACACAAGATATGATGTGTGTCTTATAAATCCTTATGAGTGCTGGCACAAATCCATTATTTTAGAGTATGCATGGTGAAAAATGTGTGTTGTGGACTTCTGAAAACTACCATATCCATACGGTTCCTTATGGGTCACGCCTGTTGGAGCAGTGGGACTGTGTGTCTTTGTGTGTGTGTGTGTGTGTGTGTGTGAGAGAGAGACTTTCCAAACATGATGTACAGATACTGGGAGCTGTATGCACTGAAATATTTCTCTCACATGCCTTTGTAAAAAGTAGCGCTCTCTCTCTCTCTCTCTCTCTCAGGCACTCCATATTATGATGATGTCACCCAACACATGATCCAGTACATAGCATCGATTAGCTACCATTTTTAACATATCACAGTGAAATAGCCTCCAAGTTAAATTCCACTTAATTAATTTATTTTTTACTGCTTCCATGTTTGCCACCAACCAGGAGGCAACACTTTGTCTGTACACGCCTAAGGTGTTTCCTTATGCACCTGTGTGCTCTGTGACACGAAGACTAGAAGAATTCAATAGTCTAGAGACAGAGTCATGTTTGAACAGCTCTCAGGCCTATACCCAATGGTGTTATATCACTTACTGGATGTGATGGCACACGCTATAATTTACTGATCAACGTTTTCTAAAGGCTTGGTCCCATCTAATTGGTTTAAACACATTTGAAATGGGTCAGCATGAATTTCTGGCTTCTGTGCGTTTTTTTTCCTTCTGACTCATTGGTGTTTAGGCTGCGCCTGTGCCAGGAGTGTCTTTTTACCACACGTTTCTGGCACAGTGACCACAAAGTCGCTTCTTCCGACCTCTCCGTTTTACTTCCAGACCTCATACGTGGCCACGTAGCTCAAATCACTATCAGTATATGAGTGTATCATAGTGAATCAAGCAAAATTATAACGCATCGGATTTGGACTTAGGTCACACTGCCAGTACTGTTCAATACAAGACGTATTTTTATGACGAACATCTATAAATATGCAGAACTGCCCTGCACTTTGTCATAAGTCAGGAATCGGTGCAGTGCAGACTGCTTCCACTCCACCGCACCATACCGCTTCTAAAAGCCTCTTTCAAACACAATGAAACACGCTGCGGGTGTGCAAATGGCTTCCCGCCATTCTGATTTGGAGGACAAAGTCTGTTTGCACTGCTTTGTATCAGACATACAGTCAGTAACAGATTTTTTTTAATTTTTTTATGGCATGCTCATACTCATACTGAAGAACACCTTGCACAGGCAGATGTTGAGGTCTTAAACACAATGATTCATTTCTATTTCCAGAGGTCTGACAAGAGGAAATGGACTCTTATCTTCTTAGTGTTGCAAAACTGGCGGCAAACTGCAACTGGACATAAAAAAAATAAAAAATAAGAACACCCATTTGCTTCCTAGAGCAAGATTAAATAAATAAATAAATAATAATAAAAAAAAAAAAATCAGACATTATCCTGAAGATACAATGCTGTGAAAAAGTATTTGCCCCATCCTGATTTCTTCTGTTTGTGTGTCTCTCAAACAAAATACAACATAAAACAAAGGCAACCTGAGTAAACACACAATAGTTTTTTATTTTTTATTGAAGCAAAAAAAATTTTTTTTAAATAATAAAGTTAACACCAAATTGCCACCTTAAACTTAAAATCTGGTTGTACCACCTTTAGCAGCAATAACTGCAACCAAACGCTTCTGATAACTGGAGATCAGTCTTTCACAGCACTGTGGTGGAATTGTGGCCCACTCTTTTTTGCAGAACTGCTTTAGTTCAGCCACACTGGGAGGTTTTCGAGCATGAACTGCCTGTTTAAGGTCCTCCCACAGCATCTCAATTGGTTCAGATCAGGACTTTGACTAGGCCACTCCAAAACTTTAATTTTGCTTGTTTTGAGCCATTCAGAGGTGGACTTACTCCTATGTTTTGGATGCTGTCTTGCTGCATAATCCAGTTGCACTTGAGTTTCAACTTACAGACTGAAGACCGGACATTCTCTTGTAGGATTTTTTGGTAGAGAGCAGAATTCATGTTGTTTCCCTCAATTATTGCAAGTTGTCCAGGCCCTGAAGCAGCAAAGCGTACCCACACCATCACACTGTCACCACCATGCTTGACCGCAGGTATGATGTTCTTTTTGTGGAATTCTGTGTTTGGTTTACACCAGATGTAACGGGACAACTGTCTTCCAAACAGTTCCATTTTCGACTCGTCAATCCACAGAACATTCTCCCAAAAAGGTCTGAAGATCATCAAGGTGTGTTTTGGCAAAATTCAGACGAACCTTAATGTTCTTCTGGGTTAGCAGTGGTTTTCACCTTGATGTTGTCCTTGGCTCTTTTGTGACTTCCTGGATGAGTAATTTTGGAAGGTCAGCCACTTCTGGGCCAAGTTTTTCCATTTGGAGATAATGGCTTTCACTTTGGTTCTTTGGAGTCCCAGAGCTTTTGAAATAGCTTTGTAACCCTTCCCAGAATGATGTATTTCACTCACCTTCTTCCTCATCATTTCTGGAATTTATTTGAACTTTGGCATAGTGTGTTACTGGGCAAGACCTTTTAACCAACTTCGTGCTGTTGAAAAAGTTCTATTTAAATAATGATTTGATTGAACAGGGTTTGCAGTAATCAGGCCTGGTTGCATCTAGTCCAGCTAAAGGCAATACATTTTCACTCAGGCCCAGTTGGTATTGGATAACTTTTTTGCTTCAACAAATAACATTATCATTTAAAAACTGTATTTTGTGTTTACTCAGGTTGCCCTTGTTTTATCTTAGATTTTGTTTTAATTTCTGAAACAATTTAGTATGAGATATACACAAAAACAGAAGACATCAGGAAATACTTTTTCAGAGCACTGTATATCTCATAATCAAGCAAAGACAATAAGCTACCATTGGAGTAGCTGGGTGCATTGATTCACACTAATTTATCCGACTAATAAACTCTCTTACTGACAGCCAGATCCTTGGATGATGGTTGTATTGCATCAGTTGGTGGATAAGCACCTACAGTATCTACAGTTACAGCATTCAGCTTCACCAAGAAATGTGAACCAACTGGTGTGTATTACATTCCAAAAATACAGAAATAAAAATGAGTTTGACAGCAAGAGTCAATATTCTGTATTCACTTGTTGACTGAAAACTTCTGACGACCCAGATACCTAATTTGCTAGTCCAAGGCACCTGAACTACTGATTTGTTCTTCAGTGTTGTCCTTCATTCTGCAGTACAATTAGAGCTGCACAAAAAAATATTATATTAAAAGTTCTGTCTCAGTTCATTTCCTGATGCAAGGACGGTGTCGATTTTGCAGAACTGGCACTCAGCAACCACTGAATGAAACAGTTATTGGCAAAGTGCCAATATTGCCTCATTTTTCCTGTGAACAAAGACCATCCACTTTGCACCACACGACTTCAAACGCAGCGAGAACGAAAAAAGGATGAATCTGTGAATGAAAATCAACAGACACTTGTAATGAGAAGAAACAAATACATCATGAAGTGGTCAAAGAACCATGAGCGAGAACCGTGATCTCAATTCAAAGCCGAACACACTTTATTCCTATTTATTCATCGAGAAACGTGCGAGTCCAGTGACAATATCACTCAGCTACAGTAAGGTTTATTGGTAATATGGTTACGTGAATAACACTGTAGGGTGTGGAAGAGGATGGAGGGAGTTATGTTTTTTTTTTCTAAACTCCAAGCCTTAACAGCTAGCTATAAAATCAACACCAAAGGAGAACCTCTGGGTCCAGATTCGTAATAAAACTTTGATATGCAAGGTATTAGTTGCCGTTGACTAGAGAAAAACTGGAGAAACTGATGTTAAAACTGTAAAACTTGTATGGAAAATGAGATATTATTTCCTAGTCATCGTTCTAGACTTCCTACTTCCATTTTTCCTCCATCTATTTTTCCCCTACCTAACTGCATGCTAGATTAGTTTATAGTAACTGTTTGCGCTGGTTTCTTCCATCCAACAATGTTCCATTGTCCCATCTAGTTAGCATGTACTCTCTGTTGTAATCACTGTATATTTGCACTCATCTAATACAGTGATGTATTTGCACTTTATGTAGTCCTGTGTACTGTTCTCCGTCACACCATGGTCCAATGGTCATGAAGAAACATTTTCGCAAGTTATGTTGAGGAAAGAAAACAAGAGAATAGAATCCACTTCACTTTATATGTGTTAAAGCTTATAGAAAGGTTTGGCAGACCTCACAAACAGAGACAATAAAAAAAAATGAATTAAAAAAAAAAAAACAAGGAGAAGGCACTCACCTGGGCATGTCAGCCACACACATTCAGTTCTGTTTGTGCAACCAACACAGGTAGTCAGTGTTGTACAGTCCACGTCTGCGCCTGAAAATAAAGAGTTAAATAATCATCAGAAGTAGTTTTAAACAACTCGATTCATTGTGATAACTGTGGCGTAAGGTGCAAACAGATCCAAAGGACAGTGCTGTAGTGCTGCAAAAATGCCACACATTCACAATATTTGGACCACAAAAAAAAGAAAGAGAGAGAGAGAGAAAATAAATACTGGGAATGATACACAAAATGTTTTAGAGACATTATTTATTTAAAGATTGTTCAGTGTTGGCTCTGTGTTTTCCACACTCGGAAGATTTGTTTGATTTCTAAGCGCAAGGCAGTTCTGTCCAATGAGCGAAGGTTTTTACAGTTAACATTTTATTATGTCAGTAACATACATATGTGTAAAATAAGTGACTAAAAACCAAAGAAATATTCCTTGCTCTGACTTAACAGTCTAGTGGGAAGTGTTGTGGTGTTATAGGAAAATAATCCACTCATGGTGTGATACAGCCTGATGCAAAGTAGTGGATCTGTTTATACTTGGAGCGTCCAGCACTGTTCACACACTCGCTACGTGTCTTATGTCCATCCAAAAGATTTTAAAATGACCTTCACTAGATGGCACATCAGGCCCGAAACGTCCCTGACTGTCTGATTTCCAAGGCAAAATGTTTTTATGCACAACAACTTTAAACACATTGACGAGTCTTGTTTCTCTTAAAACTTTCCACCGGTGTCGTCATGACTGTTGTCATGAGCTGCTTCACAAAATCGAAAACTCTGACCTTACACTCAAAAGTATTTACTAATCTAGAAGGCTGGTATACAAAACAGGCTTGAAGTTGACATGAGAGGTTTTTAAAATTCAAACACTAGTTCTAACAGGAAAACCGGTTAGCCTTAGTGCTCAGTGACGCTCGAGAATTGTACAGAGGTATGCAATTTGAGACAACGCTTGTGTGTTTACGTGAGGTACATGGACAGGGAAATATGTCCATTTTTATTGTTGAACTACAGAAAAAAGGGACACCCAGTAACATTTCACAAATATCAGAACACAAGATCCAACATTTCTAATATTAATTTGTAAAATAGAAGAATGAAACACAGGAGATTGGGAATTTCTCTCACGTAAATCACGCATTACACCTAGTTTGGGAAACCCTGGATTAAGGAAAGTTGTTCTTTTTTGATTCAGTTAATGTGCAGTGTGAAACCAAACAACAAACGAAGCAGTCACTCTTTTTTTTTTTTTTAACTATAATTTGGACAACAAGGTTTGAAAGCACCTTTATACTTTACATTTATATGGATTTGAACGGATAAAACTCTTGAGAAGGAGCTACTCCATAAACAAAAACATTTCTGGTGACATCTGGTTACAGATTAATGACTCATGCCATCCACCCGAGCTAGAATTTTCCTCCAGGCCAGGAGACATCTTGTAAATGATCCCTGACAGATCGACATGTTCTGTCACAGAGAAACAAGTCCGACTGGATCACAACTTATCGATTAAACATGTCCACCTCATGCCTTTAATACACCAAGATGTAATGTAGTCAAACTAGGGTTTAATTCTCCTACAAGATAATTAGACAACGGAAACAGAATTAGTCCCGACTATCTTGTTTAAATATTCTATTTTACTTGTATTTATGCTTATTATTATTGTATTGTGGTTTAATTTTATCACCCATCGTGTTTTCCCCTCTGAACGGGTTTTTATATATATATATATATATATATATATATATATATATATATATATATATATATATATATATATATCAAATATTACATAATGACAGTTTAAAACAACTCCAAAATTTTATTGAATGCATCACAAAAACGCTGACAAACGTGTAAATAACCCGAAAGTTTGCTGTCTGATAAAATCTAAATCGTTAAGGAGCAACTTTGAAGTGGCCAACAGGCTAGCTGTTAGCAAACACAAACTAAACAGCGGGCCAAAAGTTAGCCTTTAGCTAACTAGCATAACATTTAGCCTGGGGTGTTTGGTGATTATAACACATTTATATATTTATATATATTACAAATTGAATGCTTGTCTGCCAACGTGTCACTCTAACTAAGGAGGTTTAAAAACAACAATAAAAACGAATGTAACTAGATATCTAATGCTAACGCAAGGCTGAATCCCAAATAGCTTCACTATGGACTACGCAGGTTAAAGTGCAGTAGTTCATACCCTCCCTATAAAGTGCACTTATAAAGGGAGCACGAATGCGTTTGGGATTGGTCTCGTTATTATGATTAAACCTACAGCTTAAAGACTATTAAAAGACTGCCTGCTGATTTCCTGCTAGCTCAATTGTTTTACTTACCCATAGAAGACCCCAAAACAGACAGCACAAGTGTCACAAAGAGAATCCTCCAAAACATCTTGATGTTATTGATCGCTTATTTTTCAATCGACTGGGGGGAAAATAACCAGTACGGACTTTCCTGCTGGATGTACAGTACACTTTGTGAGACTGAAACAGATTCACTTCCTGCTTTGCAAGTCATGTGGCAGGTTTTTCTGAATGCCACGTGTTCCCTCCCCCTCCATCCGAGCTATTATGAAAACTATTTGGAAATGAAAAGTCTCTTCCTAAAATCTTCATAAAGATCATTAATGAGTGCAGGACACAATATGGATTCACGGAAAAGCTCAGGTTTACACAGGATAAATAAACATCTAACAGAGACTACTGAACATCTAAACATCCTTCAACCCCATGAAAACACTTTATCCTATATCTCCACCTGCTGGAGAATGTCACAAGGCAAGTTGAGCCTGGATTAAGGGATTCAGACTAGGAGAATCTTAGCACTAGAGTCTTGTTTCAATTTGTACAGGTGTAACCCATCATTTCAGTTGTCCCCCTTTATAGTCTGACCTTTGTTATTCACTTTATGGCCAAAAGTATGTAGGCACCTGACCCTCACACCCATATGTATGTGGGCCTCCCTCAAACTGCCGGAAGCACAGTATTGTGCTGTAGCATTACAATTTCCCTTCACTGGAACCTGTTCCAGCATGACAATGCCCCTGTGCACAAATCGAGCTCCATGAAGACATGGTTTGCCAAGTTGGAGTGGAAGAACTTGAGTGTCCTGCACAGAGCCCTGACCTCGACCCCACTGAAAACCTCCTTTAGAATAAACTGGAACGCCGACTACACCCCAAGCCTCGCCAACATCCCAACATCAGAGTAAAAAATAACTTAAATTGTAAATATGATCAAGTATAAATAAGTATAAATATAATAAAGTCAGCCCTAATACAAGTCTCAAACATTTCCAGTTCCAAAAATACATTTTGTTTCCAAATCCAGTTCCAATCTTTGCTATTTGTTTCAGGATCCGGTATCCAATATGTTATCTCCAAATGATCCGATCCACCATTTTTTGCTGGTATTGGCCCAATACCGATGCCCAGTATCAGATTGGTGCCATCTCTATTATGCACATTATACTTTTGCGCATTCCTTTGCACATAATTATCTACTATTGTGGAGCGTGGCTGTAGGGACTTGTGTTCATTCAGCTACAAGAGCATTAGTGAGGTTGAGGTCAGGTGTTGATGTTGGGTGAGGAGGCTCCAGTTCCAGTTTACCTCAAAAGTGTTCAGTGGGGTTGAGGTCAGGGCTCTGTGCAGGACACTCGAGTTCTTCCACCTTCTTCCAACCTTAACACATTATGTCTTCATGGAGCTCGCTTTGTGCAGAGGGGCATTATCATGCTGGAACAGGTTTGGGCTTCCAGTTGCCCCTGTCCACGCTTGCAGCGGCTGCTGTCCTGCTGCAGTTTACGTTGGAGCTCCGTGCACACCGGGTCATTTTGTTAAAACGAGGCAAAAGGTTCTGTGCAAATCAGACACAGCAGAGCAGTAGTACTTTCAATAAAAGCACATGTTTCAGTCCAGTCACTTCTTGAAATGTTCGATGTTCCTCTGAATTCCTTTCATTAACTAACTTTTCATGAACTTTGGTAGGCTGTACAACAAAGGAATTGTAATTGACTTTGCATTTTCTGCAGGAAACTGAGCTCTAGTGATGTGTCTAAGTTTTTAACAACGTATATATTACGAAGAATGCATTCACAGCCCTCTTGTCTGTGTGTGTATATTGAAAAATAGCGCCATCATAAATCGTTTCGCCGCCAGATGGCGCTCTGTTGGAGAACATGCAAGTATTAATTTATTAATTAATTAGAAGCTTTGTGAATGATAGATTATTGGAATATAGTCTCGACACCTCAGGTGACCTCTAATTTAATGCAGTTGATTTGAAAATGTAAAATACTCCTTTTGTATTGTAGTGAATATGTACAGTACCCATTGACTATATAGGTAAATAGCATATGATTAAAAAAAAAACAAAAAAAAAACAAAACACATACTGCATACATGATGATATGTGGGAAGTAATTAAAAATAAGTACTGTTTAATTGAACTCAAACCAAACATGCTTTGGTTGTTCCCTGCTCATCAGAATGGTCCTTTATTTGGTTTTGGCAACCCGATTAGTACCACATAACCTGCACATGTAAATTATATTTAAAGAAGTCCTAATTTCCCTTTACACCTTTGATCTCTGTATTTCGTGCATAAACATTACACAATGTTTTATTACTAAAGAAGCACTACTAAAGAACTCACTCGCTCGCTCTTTCAGTATCCGCTTTATCCTGCTCAGGGTCGTGGTGAATCCAGAGCTCAACCAGGGAACACTGGGTGTCAGGTGGGAATATGCACACACATATTTATATGCTCATTCACACATAGGGACTATTTATCTTAGCAAATCCGACCACAGGCATATTTTTGGAAGTGGAAGGAAACTGGAGAACCCAGAAGAAACCCATGCAGACATGAGGAAAACATGCAGAGAAGCACAGCACAGACAGTTTGAGCTCATGATCAAACCAGGGACCCTGGAGCTGTGAGGCGGCAATGATACCCACTGTGCCACTGTACTACACAGATATTTTTCTTTATTTATTTAAAAACTCATATAGCTTATGGCTTTACTTCATAGTGTCGGTTTTGATGATGAAAGAACATATTATGTATTTGCAGTACGTAATTAACAAAAGAATGCTTATAATAAACATATCATAGAGATATATTAGCAGCCCTTACAGAAAAATCACACAGACTTTACAATCAGATGATTCAAAGTGTACAATGGCTTGAGAAAATTTTGGAAAACCCACCTGGAAAATTATTCTTTGGTCTGATGAGACAAAAATTTAACTCTACGTCTAGCAAAAAACAAACAAACAAACAAAAAAAAAACAGGTACTGCTTTTCTACTGGCTAATGCCTATAATATCTCTTGGGTGAAGCATGGTGGTGGGAGCTTCATGCTATGTGTGTGCTTCACAGTGGCAGGGACAAGGAGACTGGTCAGAAGTGAGGAAAAGCCAAATACAGAGAGGTCCTTGAAATAAACCTGCTCCAGAGTCCAGAGACCTCAGACTGGTGCAAAGGTTTACCCTTCAGCATGACAACAACCGAAGCATACAACCAGGACAACGCTGGAGTGGCTTCAGCACAAGTCTCTGAATGTTCCTGAGTGGCCCAGCCATAGTCCTTGACCCTGACATGAACCTTGACATCAAGTGACATGAGCCTGGCCTGACTGAGCTTGAGAGGATCTTCCAGGAAAAATGGGAGAAAACTGCCCAGATCCAGGTGTGCAAAGCTTGTACAGACTTACCCAAGAAGACTCGAAGCTATAACTGCAATTGTGTACAAAGAACTGAATGAGGTTTGAATACTTGTCTAAATGAGAGATACTTTCCGAAACCACTATAGGTCATGTGGTTTCATTTTTCAAATGTGTTTTTCTCACGTGATTCACTCTTGGTTTTTTGTTGTTGTGTTTTTTTAGACATGAAGCATCATACAGTTTTAGACATCATACAGTATGCTATCATATGGATCGCGCTGGCTCCTCTGTTTTAGCTGTCTGTTTAAATTTTTCTAGCCTAGAAATATAGACTGCAGAAGCAGAGATGTTCTCCTTCTTCCCAAAAAACAACCCTACTGTATGCATACTTCGTTTCAACAAATGGTGTGGGGTCGGTTTCAGGAAAGAAGAAGACGTTTCAGTGTTTTTAGTAAAAAGTAAATTTGTAGTAAAAGTAAATTTTAAGTAAAAAGTAATTTGTCTTACATAGAATAGAGTGCGCTTACAAATCATCTGAACACAGGAGAATTACGAGAGACTTTTTAGCCTGGGTAAAGGTGCAATTAAAACTGGGGTCTCGACTATAGGGTTAGCAAGTGTAGCAAATGACTGTGGACGATGAGTGGGTGTAGCCAAGCTTAGGACATGGTTGGTGAAATACATAGACCATTTTCACTCCAATCAGTTCTCCCTAATTCCCTGTAAGCTAAATCGAAGTTATATAAGACCACAAGAACTGGTTACTACCCGATATGATTGAATTATTCCAGCTGTGCAGGAAACCTTCCAGTCTGGCAACGCTACATGAATAGACTATGGATGGATGCAGTGAGAGCATTGAAATGGGTTGGCTAAATCAGGGATTCTCAAACATGCAGTCAGGAAGCATTAAAATAAATTCCGCAGATCCCACCAGTAAACATATATTTTATGACCCAACTCCAAATATCTAAATAATAATAATCATATTCTGACAGAACACATTATTAAGTCCAAGCTGACATTATTTACAGGCCGACTTGTTTTTGAGTTATTGAGATTTGGATGAAGTAAACCCATTCAATTCAAGCAACGTTTAAAATGCAATAACAAATATAATAATATTTATAATGCTGGGTTGTGATTTCACATATATTATCCATACTGAATTAACTCCTAATGGCCAATTTGTACACACTGTTGATGCATTCCAGTAATGAATCAGGATTTGGAGAGGCTTCTCCAATAATGTTGGAATATATACCATACAGTACATTAGGCTTTACAGGCTTTCAACAGACTTTTGAACCAAAATAACCTTGATCTGAAACAGATGTATTGTTGTTGTGTTTTTAAAAAAAAAAATAAACTAGCTAGCTTGCATTCTTTCTGTCTATTTCTTTATTCATTATTTCTTCTTTCTGATTCTCCATATTGTGCCAAATGGGATAAAACTGTCGAGCGACCAAGCAGGGGGAGGGAGAGAGAGAGAGAGAGAGAGAGAGAGAGAGAGAGAGAGAGAGAGAGAGAGAGAGAGAGACTCACACATTGGTTAAGTAGTGCAAACTGAAGCATCACAGCTCGGCACCGACTGCTTCAGAAGACAGCAAACCGATGCATCAGACACTCAGGTGCGTATGGTTCGCGAATTCCTGCACACACACACACACACACACACACACACACACACACACACACACACACACACACACACACACACAAAGAGAGAGAGAGAGAGAGAGAGAGAGACAGGTCCTCGCGGTCCTCGCCGGCGCTTCATTCTCTGTCTGGACAGATGTGAAGCTGATGCAAAAAAGGCAACGTATTTATTATTCTTATATATTATAGATACTATTATGCCATTCAGAATAAGCAGGTGTTTGCAGCCATGTATCATTCTCGAACCGCCTTTGTCTTTAATATGGCTCATTGTTACTGCTATAGCCTGTGGAGACTCGAGATGCCTCGGTGACATGCTGGTGTGTGTGTGTGTGTGTGTGTGTGTGTGTGTGTTTTGTTATAGCGAGAAAGCGCGCGCTCGTGATGAACACTAGGGTTGCATTTAGGACTGCATTACGATGCAATATAGAACTGTATTGACCTGTGCTCTGCCAAGCAATGCAGTGTGTGTGTGTGTGTGTGTGTGTGTGTGTGTGTGTGTGTGTGTGTGTGTGTGTGAGTGTGTAGTGCGCAGTAGTTACGCTTTCACCTTCAAAGAGCAGATCAGATTCCTCAGATGCATGGTTTTGGTCTTCGGGGCTGAACATGGGGTTTTATAGGAGATGAGGATCTCCAAGCAGGGATTTTTGTTGCCTCATGGACAACACTAATACGAACTGGTGCATATGTATATAAATAAATAAAAATATGTAACGTATGCCATGTGGATATTATATATTATATATGCAAGGTGTGTAAATGTTTCAAGCGTAGACACATATCCCTAAAAAAAACTTTTCATGTTGTTGTTTGAATGAGTATCATGCAGGGTTTATTCCTCCATGCACCTCACGACGTTTATTTCAGTGCACTGACCTTTAGTTTGGGACTGGATATGCTTTAAACTGTTATATTTTTTCATCTCTAACCACTTCCGTTACTCTCTCGACAGGTGTTCGTGGATGCACCTGTATCTTGCACTTTGCACATCATCAGCATCATCATGCCCGCTTCATTAAGGCTGCACCCAGGACGACACGACCACCGTATACCATCGTAGTCTAGCGGATATGCGCGCGCGGCTGCTCTTGTTCACGCGGCACGCTTGAAAGATGCGCGGAAACCCGCCGTTGTTTGTCACTGCCCTGCTGCTTCTGCCGACGCTCGCGCCGCGGGCGCTGGCCAGCGGCCGCGAGCGCTCGTCGGCGTCGCGCGCCGCGGCCCGCTCCGTGGCCCGCATGGACGGCGACGTGATCCTCGGCGCGCTCTTCTCCGTGCACCACCAGCCGTCGGGGGAGCGCGTGGCCGAGCGGAAGTGCGGCGACGTGCGCGAGCAGTACGGCATCCAGCGCGTGGAGGCCACCTTCCACACGCTGGACCGCATCAACGCCGACCCGCATCTGCTGCCCAACATCAGCCTCGGCTGCGAGATCCGCGACTCGTGCTGGTATTCCTCCGTAGCCCTCGAGCAGAGCATCGAGTTCATTCGGGACTCCCTCATATCGATCCGCGAGGACTCCAAAGACGGCTCAAAGTGGTGCGTCGACGGCACGCCCTCGAGCCACCCGCCGCCGTCTAAGAAGCCCATCGCGGGAGTAATCGGGCCCGGGTCCAGCTCTGTGGCCATCCAAGTGCAGAACCTCCTGCAGCTGTTTAACATCCCGCAGATCGCCTACTCGGCCACGAGTATAGACTTGAGCGACAAGACACTCTTTAAGTACTTCCTGCGGGTTGTGCCATCTGACACGCTCCAGGCACGCGCTATGCTCGATATCGTTAAGCACTACAACTGGACTTATGTTTCTGCTGTGCACACAGAAGGCAAGTCTAGCTATCTATCTATTTATCTATCTATCTATGTATCTATCTGTCTGTCTGTCTGTCTGTCTGTCTGTCTGTCTAACTAGTTGTCTGACATGATCCTTTCTGATATGCTAATTTTCTGAATAATCAGCATCCTGCTGTATAATGAAATGCTAATTCTCTTCCATTAGATGGATATAAGTGGACTCTTTATTTCTAATTATTTGCATATCTAAGCATGCCTTAATTAATCAATCAGCTTCTCTGTGTTTAATGAGGGAACGAATGGTTTCCTCCCTCTCTGGAGGTGAGAGCGCAACACTGAACAGCCTGTAAGCTATTTGATACTCCTGCTCAAATTTATGTCCAACTCTCATTCCTGAGCTGTCAGAAGCTGATCAGTGTTCCATGCTGAAACTTCGAAACATCAGATTTTTAGACAGTCCTACATCTTTGATGCTTAAACGGCAAAATTGATGCACATCAAATACACATACACTCAACAAAACAGTTGGTAAGATGTTCAAGTATAAGCACAAATACATTGGACACATGCACTCACTCAAGGCTACAGGCACAGCACCATGCACTGAACTCGTCTGCCACCTTCAATGCTGCCTGTTGCCCTTAGCAACAGCGGATGTTCTTGATTGCATTAATTACCTGGTCAGATTCAGACCTGTCTGCCACACTAAGGCATTTTAATGGCCTCTCAAGGGGCACGAGTTCACTGACACCTTAACTGGCAATCGGACAAAATAAAAATAAAAATTGGATTGTGTAATCGTGTTCTGGGCATAGTAAATGGAACCTCGCAGTCCAATATATCATCAAAGCAACACAATAGAGAATGAAATGGAATTATTTATGTAATATCTCGTTGGGGTAAATTCATTTAGTGTCCTGCCAGGATGACTGGGAGGTCGAATTTGAGAAATGGAACACGGTGGTGAAAAAAAAAAAACAGCAAAGAGAAAGTGACAGAGAAATAGAGACATGGAAAGGGTACACTTTTCACTGTAGCCTGAAAAGACGAGACACTTCAAAATAACATGAAAAGTATAGTGATTGGTCAGGGCTAAATCTAGATTCAAACACTAAAAGAGAAGAAAACCTTAAAGTGAGGTTAAACCTGTCCACTTCTGTTGGGCGTCTAAATGATCAGGCCTTCGATTTCTTCACTGTTTAAATTATACATATGTTTGACGTCTGATTTGTAAATGGTCAGATTTCTTCACTGTTAGAAGAAAAGTGTGTGATGTCTGTGTTTGTAGCTTCCTACAAAACTCCACTGCTTCCTTAATTGTTCAGTTCAGACTAATCTGTTAATGTCTAGGTTGAGAAGGGGTGAAATAAAAATGGGAATTGATAAATAAGAGCTGAGAAGGAGAATGGTGCTTATTTGCTTAGTTAACACTAAGGAAGAATTGCCAGCTTGGAAACACACTTGAATAAAGACTTTCAGTCAACATCTGCCATGCAACGTTTATTCATTGTTTATGTTTAGTTGGAAATTTAAGTGAGTTATTTTCTCAAATATCAAATTTCGCTTCAAATGATCTGCAGAGCTGGAGAAAGTTGAAAGGCTTTGCCACAAAAATATCACTCAAATGGAAATTTCACAGCTCCAGGGTCTCCAGTTTGATCCTGAACAGGCAGTTTACTGTCTCTGTGGAGTCTTGCATGTCCTCGCCATGTTCTCACCATGTTCGCCATGTTTTCTTCCTCCATGGGAGGTGAATTGCCTAAAAGGGTTTTTCAGCCTGATGCCATAGGAGAACCCTTTTAAGTTACACAAAGAACCTTTTACTCTCAAGTTCTTTAGAGGACCATCTATGTACTAGTGCTTTAAAGAACCCACAAATGGTTCTTCACAGCAGGCTCCAGATCTACCGTGACCCGTGACCGGTATAAGAAGGTGAATTTAATGAATGTCACTCAGACTGCGAACAAAAGTTCAGCTGAACTTTTGATGTAGGTATTGGCACTTGGGACCGAGACCGTGTTTGCACAGTTATTCAAATCACATACAGATTTCAGCCTGCGTCCATGCAATCATCAGATCCCTCTCAGCTCTCTGTGATTAAAAGAGCTGTCCAGAGGGCAACAGGAATGACTTCGTCTCTTGTTGCTGCACCAGGTGTGTTGCACTGAATTATGCATAAGAACTGAATGCCCTTTGTCTTTTGCTGGCCATAATGTAGTTAAATGGAAATGAATATCCAAATCAAAATGCATTTTGTTACATACTTTATTAAAGAAGTGTATATTTCTTACTTAATGACATTGCTAATGTTAACTAAAAGCCTGTAGTGTGTGTGCTGGGTTGTTTTCTCAGTGATTATTCATGTTTTGTTTTGTGTCGAACCATTTCAGCCTGAATTTGACTGCCATTTTTGTGTCCTGAATGGTAGTGACCATCTCTCCATTTCATGTCTCTTTCAGTTGCCTGTTTCCATTATGTGTCTTCCATTGTGAATTGTCGTCCATTTCTAATCCCGGGTTCTGGCTGCTCTGACTCCGTTGAGTCACTGGAGGTAACCCAGCCTCAAAAAATGGTTTTTGAGCCATCCATGTTTCCATAAGTCACGAGTATTACTAAAACCCATTCTGATCTATCCGCTGATTTGTGTCTCAACTTTTAACTCAGGCAACTATGGTGAAAGTGGCATGGAGGCATTTAAGGAACTAGCAGCAGAAGAGGGTCTGTGCATCGCGCATTCTGATAAGATCTACAGCAATGCAGGGGAGAAGCACTTCGATCGGCTGCTGAGGAAGCTGCGTGAACGTCTACCCAAGGCCCGTGTGGTCGTCTGTTTCTGCGAGGGCATGACGGTACGCGGCCTTTTAATGGCCATGAGACGACTGGGAGTTTCTGGAGAATTTCTGCTCATTGGGAGGTAAGGAACATTTCAAGGTATTTTAAAATATAATCAGTGCCATGAAAAAAGATGAAAAAAATTATTTCCAGCATCAAGTTTACCATTTTATCCCTTTAAAAAATAGGAGCTAATTGGTGATAACAATTAGCGTGTTACACCAACTTCAAACACAAGGAGCAGTTGATTATTTTCCACCTCCAGTTTCTTTATTTATCAACTTCATATTTGAGAACAACTTGAAAAACGCTTAATTTGCAGCTGAACAATCAAAATCAGTATCAGTATCATCAGTAAGTATAGTAAAGTGCAGTATAGTAAATAGATTAGTATATTTAATAACAATACAAATGACAAATAACGTTGATAATCACAGCTACAAACGCAGGAATCAAAATGTAGGTGAAAAAACATATGCTTAGATGTGAATCTTTTTTATTTATTTATTTTATTTTTTTTAGGTTATTTTATCATTTTAAATCCAGACAGAAACACACCAGCTGTGATTTTATTCCTTTCGCTAGTCAGTGTTTCAGTGTGTAATTCCTTTCAGCGTTTTGTTTATATGAAATCGGGATTTGTTTTATTTGTTCAGGATGAAAAATGGGCTCACCTTTATTCAATTAATCAATCTGAACTGTTTGACAGCTCAAAGAAATTAAATAAACAACCTAGCAATAAATAGGTAGAAAAATGTTTGTTTACAACCTGATTGTGACTTTAACAGTAAGTAATTTATTTATAAAGCATGCTTACTGTAAAATAACCAAAGTTGACCAAAGTGCTGTACATAGTTCATAGTTGTGATAGCAAGATCACATGGAAACATAGTTAAAAGCATAGAAATTGGTATAGAAATAAACCAAAAACAGATTAAAATGCTAATTTGTAAATGTGTTTTTAGTCTTGATTCAAAATCGTAACAAAAGGTCAGCTTTAAACACTTCCCTAACTGTCCGCATACATATCTACTGTATATATAAACAAATATCACGAAAAACAAAGATAAACATATAAATGCGAGTATACTGTATATGATATACAGTATACATTCAATTTCATGTGTGCCATTTTTAATTGTACCAAAAATAACATAATAATAATAATAATAATAATAATAATAATAATAATAATAATAATAATAATAATAATAATAATAATTATTATTATTATTATTATTATTATTCTCTAATTTCCTTGAATGGAGCAAGCTGAATCCTTTCCTTTTTTTGACCATGTAAATTAGAGTGTACTGTATCTAAGCTTCCCTCCACTAATATTGGCACCCTTGGGAGCAAAGAAGGCTGTGAAAAATTGTCTTTATTGTTTAAACGTTTGATCTTTTGTTCAGAAAATTCACAAAAATACTCTCATGGATATCAAACAATTGCAAGGAAAACACAGGTTTATCAAAAAACAAAATATCTTTGTTAAATATAGGTGTGCAACAATTATTGGCACCCCTATGATTTCATATGAGAAAAATATATTTGAAATACATTCCCATTGTATATTTATATCATACAATCATATTTTACATTTTTTTTAGTACACCTGGGTGATTAGCAACAGGAAATTGTTCAACTTCCTGTTTCACAGGGGTATAAATATGAGGTAACACATTTCCTTAGTCATTCATAACAATGGGTAAGACCAAGGAATATAGCTGTGATGTGAAAAAGGTTGTTGAGCTTCACAAAATGGGAAGTGGCTATAAGAAAATAGCACAAGCATTGAAAATGCCCATTTCCACCATCAGCACAATAATTAAGAAGTTCCAGTCAACTGGAAATGTTATGAATCAACCTGGAGTTGGATGTGTGTCTGTATTGTCTCAACACACTGTGAAGAGGATGGTTCAAGTGGCCAAAAAATCTCCAAGGATCACAGTTGGAGAATTGTAGAAGTTAGTTGCGTCTTGGGGTCAGAAAGTCTCCAAAACTACAATCTGAAGTCACCTACATCACCACAAGTTTTTTGGAAGGGTTTCAAGAAAAAAGCCTCTACTCTCATCCAAAAACAAACTCAAGTTTCTTCAACAGATATTAAATGAAAACCTGACTGCCTCTGCCAGAAAGCTTAAAATGGGCCGTGGCTGGATCTTCCATCAGGACAATGATCCAAAACATACATCAAAATCAACACAAAAATGGTTTACTGACCACAAAATCAAGGTCCTGCCATGGTCATCCCAGTCCCCTGACTTAAAACCCATAGAAAACCTGTGGGGTGAAATTTGAAGGATCTGGAGAGATTCTGTTTGGAGGAATGGTCTCAGATCCCTTGCCATGTATCCTCCAACCTCATCAGTCATTATAGGAGAAGACTCAGAGCTGTTATTTTGGCAAACAGAGGTAGCACAAAGTATTGACTAAAAGGGTGCCAATAATTGTTGCACACCTATATTTAATGAAGTTTTTTTTTTTTGATAAACTTGTGTTGTGTTTGCAATTGTTTGATATCCATGAGAGCAGAGTATTTTTGTGAAGTTTTTAAACAAAAGGTCCAAACAATAAAGACAATTTTTCACAGTCTTCATTGCTCATATTTACTAAGGGTGCCACCAAAGACACAAAACACACACACACACACACACACACACACACACACACACACACACACACACACACACACACACACACACACACACACACACACACACACACACACACACAGTTACCAGGGAAACCGGTTAAGATTAAAAATGTTGGGTGGCATGTCTCACCACTAATGAATAAGTTGTGATGCAGTTACTGAAACACCAGTTTAGACAGAAATTATTCCCTGTCTTCTGCTCTCTCTCTCTCTCTCTCTCTCTCTCTCTCTCTCTCTCTCTCTCTCTCTCTCTCTCTCTCGCATTATGGTGACTATGTCCAAAGAATGATATGAATATGTGATGTTTTTTTTAAATGTAATAAATTTTTTTAACAATTATTTGTTACTGATATATTTTTAAAGCTAAAAGAGCCATTCTTTGTGGTTACTCTGATTAGCTTTAGTTAGAATTAGGAATTTCGCAAAATCGTGAAATCCTGGAGGCACTGCTTTTTCAGGCTTCTGTAATATCAGGTTTGCGAAGGCAAACTAAAATGAAATAATTTTTGTAAAATGAATGATTTCCTATCCACAATTGTTTTCCTATTCTTCAAACAGAAATGATAAAAAAAATCTATTTCATTTTAATTTGAACATGTTTGAATAGAGAAACAGTTATTTTGGCTAGCACATCTAAGCAGAATGGAAAACAAACATACTGTATGCGAGCATTTCTCCTCCTCAATGTGTAATTTAATTGAAAGGATCAGGAATCTATAAACTGTTAGTCTCTAAAGTGGAAAATCTCTCGTCATGTTATGTTGAGGCAATGCTCCTGGACAGCAAACTCTGAAAACAATTAAGACTGAGAAGGAAAATGAACAATATTGGACGAAGACGAGCAAAAATAGAATAAAAAAAAGATTTAAAAAAAGATCAAATAAAATATATATATAATATTTATATTTTTTATGGGGATAAAAACCCCCCATAGATTAAAAAAAAAACCCATAGATATCTTCATATCAGGGAAAATTTAATCAGAATTTAATATAATTCCTTTCCTTCCTTTGCTGATGTATTTTCACATGGCAACTTTTTCATCCTCCTCCTACGGTATGTTCGCATCATTCTTTCACACAGATTATGACAAATGTGCCACACTCTCCTTGGCCAGCAGTTTCTATTATATTACATAACTTTCCCCATTAAAAATGAAAGATAGCTGCGAGAGCTTCCGTCTGTAATTAGTAGCATGTGCATAATAGCAGCGTCTGACTCATTTTGGGTGGATATTGCAATGTGAGAGCAATCCAACTGCTTCTCATGAGCACAATAGATAGTTTCACCTTTCATAGACAAAATGGAAGGAGGCGATTCAAAATATTGTAGTTTATAATTGCATCGCAGTATTACTACTGTAATAAAACACTTCTGTAATGAAAAAAATATAAAATAGGTATATCTATAAAGATAATAATAAAGATAGTAATGCTGCCTTGTTTGTGTGTGTGTGTGTGTGTGTGTGTGTGTGTGTGTGTGTGTGTGTGTGTGTGTGTGTGTGTGTGTGTGGACATGTTTTTACATCTTAGTGGGGACCAAATGTCCAGTCCTGACAGTTTCGACCATTTGGCAGGTCAAAAATGACAGCTTTAAATCAATCAAACAAACGAACAAACAAACAAAAACTAAAAGAGCCAAATGATTTCCTTTTGGTTACTAAGTTTAAGGTTAGGTGTAGTATAGCATTAATTAGCTGTGTTAACAATTATGAGAGCCGATACTGGCCGTGCTCTCTGGGTGGGCGGGGCATGTTTTTTCTCCCCTGTCAGTCAGAGCGACACTAGCCAATCACAGGCTTTTGTAAGCTTGTGTATGCGGAAAAGGGCAGATAGCACTTTCCTCTGAGGGTGTTACCCCAGTCCACGTGTCTCTGAGGAATCACGGGTTGGTAGCTGTTGTATGATAGATGTTAGATAACCAAATTGCCTAGCTTTAGTGTGGGATGTGATTTATGGGAAGCCGAAAATATACGTATACGCAATGTCTCCAAAGTCCTTCAAAACTCCAACATAACAGGATGTGTGTATGCAGTACATGTCTTTTCTTTCCAAGCGTTGTGTCAATAAGCACTATTCAAAAAGCACGGATCAGACGCTGCTTTAAATACCTCACGAGTCAGACGCTTAATGAATGTCTGATTGTGTACGTACGCATTAGTTAAACGATTAGATTCACTGGCTTCCTTCCAGATCTCGAATCTCTGCTTACTGGTGTGTTTCTGCCACTTTGCCAAATCCTGCTTCAGATTTATTTTAGCTTGGCACAGTCTTTAGTAGCTTTGGCAGCACTGACGATGACTGCGTCTTTTGGTCAAGTAGGTCATCTCAAGTAGTGTTTTTTTAACATGCGTTTCGAGCTGTGTGGTCTCTCTCCTGCTTTGCTCTGAGGTGATTTGCAAGAGGATTGAATTTCGAAGTGTTCGGGGCCTGTAATGTAGTAGTCATCTTATCCTCCCTCTGTTTTTTTTAAACGTATGTTTGTTTGTTTTTTTGGAAGAGTTATCATGGGTTAGTGTGTTTTTAAAAGGTTTTACAAGGCTCTGGGGAGGCTGAGCTCACTTTCCAGAACATCTTTCTTTCATTAGCTCTCCATTTTTAATACATCAGAGGATATCTTATTCACAAGGGCAGCGAGATAGAGAGGGAGAGCCAGAAAGAGGGAGAAAGAGAGAGACAATAGGGGGAAAATGATGTAAATGTGTGGGTGGAAGGTTTCTGACCCAGGACGTGAGAAAGATTGAACTTTTTTTATTGCTATAATGGTCTTTTCTTTCTCTGCTGAGATACTGACGTAACTCTGAAGCGATAACGCTTTATGTATTTTAGCTTAATGGTTTCATTCACATGCAGACTTGCTTGCTTGTGAATGCGTATGTATGTGCGTGTGCGTGTGTGTGTGTGTGTGTGTGTGTGTGTGTGTGTGTGTGTGTGTGTGTGTGTGTGCGCTTCAGAACAAATGCCAATTTGTTGCTGCGATTAACAACACTAACAGTCTGGGTAGCTGGGAAAAGTCCCCAGGGTTTTAGTTAACTACAGCACAACAATATTGCAGTGCAGAAAGCTTGTACACTCCTTAACAGCCGTAGAACTGAATTGTTTTAGGAGTTTGGATGGATGGATGGATGGATGGATAGCATAAATGCCTGCATTAAGGATAGATCTCTGAATGTTTAAGCGAAAACATGGAAAAAGCATGTGTTCAGATGTTTCATTGGCAGGAAAGAAACAGTATGAATGCTCAGGACGTGATGGACAGATCGTTTTGAGGCAGGCAGATGAAAGCACTGTAAGTGAGAAAGAGAGAGAAAGAAAGAAAGAGAGAGTGAGAGACCAGGCGTGAAAGAGGCAGTACCAAGCTGCTCCGAACTGGAGCGCCATGAATTAATAAAGGCCTCTGGATAAGCTTTAATGGCCGTCAGCCTAATCCAGAGAAGAGCGGCCTACGTCCAAGTGTATTCAGCACACAGGCACAGTGCTCCAGAGAGTAAAGAGAAGAAGGGAATGGAGAGGAGGTCAAGAGATAGGAAAGTGATGTATAAGGAAATGATAATGAGAGACAGAGATGCAGGAGAAGAAAATGTGGCAAGCAATTTAGAGTCACCAATGCACCTAGTGCCATGTTAAAGGAAACTGAACCCAGAGGAAACCCATGCGGACACAGATAAATCATATAAAACTCCACGCAGACAATAACCCGAGCTCAGGATTGAACCCAAGGCCCAGGATCTGTGGTTCAGGTTTGGCATGCGCAAACAGTTACAGAGAACTTTACTAAACGATTGATAAATGAGGCCCAATGTTTGAATTTACAGCTCATCTATTTATAATAATAATTTAAGACATAAGCATAATTATACAAACTAGCAATATTACGATGTTGTAAACTTTAGCATAAAGAAAATGTTAAGTAGGTCAGAAATGTTCATGGACAGGTTTCCTCTGATCTGCTTAAGCTCCCCTCACTATGGGGGTTGAAACCAAATAAAATAAATAAAGGAGAGTAAATGAAAAGAAAAGTAAGTATGTTCTAAACATTATTGTTTCTGTGGTAACAGCTATAGAAACATATGGCATATGCTTCACATAAATGGATTTTAAAAGTGTGTACTTATTGATATGGTGATGTAAGAAAAGGTTTATTTATTTCACATTTTTGGAAGGAGTCTCCAGTGTCAGCGCTTTGGAACAGTCAATACGGGAGAGTCGTCAGGACGGATGGCTTTCTGGTTTCTTTGTAAAATGACGAGCTGTATTTTTTGTCTTAATATCTGCAAAAGAGGAGAAAAAAAAAAACACTTCTGGACGTGCTGTTGTTGGAAAATTGCCATCATGCCACCCCATTGATGATTATTATTAGTTCATCAGAGTCAGGGAACAGTGTGTAGACCTGTGTTGACTCTCATTTCCATCAATTTATGCCGGGTATAAATAAAGAAAAGAACATGTTTTTAGGTCAAAGCCCTGGGAGGTAATAGAGTCACTCGAGCTCTGTGGAACGTGCCACATGGAGAGATCTGTGGCTAGATGATCACACATCTAGAAACGTGTGGCTAGAAAAGGAGAATAATGTGAATAGGAGTGAACAATGGGGCTTTGAGGCAATGGAGAGTTGAGTTAAGGCCACAAATGAAACTGAAATAAACACCTTCCCAAACCAAACAAACTTCCATTCAAGACAATCACTTCATGTCTTGGAATTAATAGCGTGAATCATAAAAACACCTAAATATGCATACTTAATATTAGTTACATTTCAATATATTTGTACATTGTTTTCAAGAATAAAGTCAGGAGTATTAATATTAGTATATATTCGCAACAGCATTTTAACTAAAGTCTGAAGGTGGTATTGCATTTAAGACCCCAGAAGTGTCAAGATATATCACAAATCCTAATGGGCTACGCATTGGGTTAGTTCTTGAATTGAAGAGTGAGCTGCTTAACATAGCTAGCTACTTAATAACTAGATAACCATAGCTAACTAGCTGTAAATACTGATTTTAACCACAGGCTTCTATAAACAAATAAATAAATGTTTAACTATGAACACAAGTATAGCCTTTATCGTAGAACTGCATCAATTCTGCACACACGTAGTCTACCTACATACGGTGGTTGCGTTATTTAGGAGTGATAGCGATACCATGTTGAATATTGCAGTAAGACTTATATAATACAATATGTCTGCAGTATAGCACTGTATAAGTCCATAAGACCCCTGAAAGTCTCTCTTCATCTGTTTGTCAGTGATGGATGGGCAGATCGTGACGAGGTGGTGGAGGGATACGAGCAGGAAGCGGACCGAGGGATCACTATGAAGCTGCAGACAGAGGAAGTGAAGTCGTTTAACGACTACTTCCTGAAGCTGCGCCTGGACACCAACACCAGGAATCCGTGGTTCGCCGAGTTCTGGCAGTACCGCTTTCAGTGCCGCATACCTGGCCACCCTCAGGAGAACCCTAACTACCAAAAAATCTGTACAGGTAAATATAAAATAAAAGACTATGACTATGAATAACACACTTTAACAACTGTGCTTATACTCAAAACACCACACACTATAGTTGCACAATTTATAGATTGATCTGGCTTTTTTTTTTTTTTTCCCAGATCAGCAGTTTGTAGGCTGTAAAGGACGAATGCAAATCTACAAAAAAAAAAAAAACTGCAGCAGGTGTCGACGTTGTGAGAAAGCAGTAGGGGCGATGAGCAGTTCATACAATGCAAATCAATTTATTAAGCATACAAATAGTGCAAAATATAGCAGTCTGATTATATTAGCATGCTTTTATCCAGTTTACTCACATGTTGTTTTTTGGTATGTCCACATTGCCTTGATTGTTTGCTTGCAAAACCAACAGTCATCCTAGAATTTGTTTCTTTTGGCTAAAGCAGTCTATCTAGTGTATGTATTTAGACCCAAAACAAGCAGAGTCATTCAGTGAGAGTCTGAGCAGAGGCCAAATCAAAAGATCAGTTTAACTCTCTTAATATCACTAAAAGATTCTACTCTTGCACTGAAAGCACCAGAGAGACCTGGCGTGTGCGTGCGTGCGCGTGCGTGCGTGTGTGTGTGTGTGTGTGTATTGTGCAAATGTGTGAACATGTCCACAGTGCTCACAGCATGTGTGGAGGCTGCGCTCACAGCTGGCAGCCTGCATGTGTGTGATTGTATGATTGTGTGTGTGTGTGTGTGTGTGTGTGTGTGTGTTTGTGTGTGTGTGTGTGTGTGTGTGTGTGTGTGTAAGAAAAAAAGGAGCTCAAGGACAGAAGGCTTCGCTGTTCAGCCATGTGTGGCTTTCAGTAAAAGATGTAAACAAACGCAGCATTCAGTGAACACTGAAGAATTCTATCAAAGCTGTCATTTGACCAAAAAAGAAAACTTATAGCTTTGGATGGCTGTGAGATCCATCACCAATGATGCAGGAATCTTGGCAGGTTTTGTTTTTTGTTTTGTTTTGTAGCTTAGTACGTTTTTGGACACATCCCCCCCTCCCCCCCACCCCCCAGTAAGACACCGTATAATTACACACACATTTATACAACAAATAACTCCATTCCAAGATTCATTTCCTTCTGCTGTAAGCCTAAGAACAATTTCCTTCTTATTAAGTTTTTGTACGAAGCTGCCGGATACGTATGTGATTATTTCATGGTTAACCATAGAAAAAGCTTTTAAGCTGGTCAAATTGATGCCTTTTGTTTTACAAAGCAATGGCATTTGGAAATGTTTTTGCTGCTAACAAGCAGTAAACCAATAAATGGGGGGAAAAATGTTTTATGTAGAGTATAACAAAAATAAGTTTGCTCTGCCAACAGGAAATGAGAGCTTGAAGGACAACTATGTTCAGGACAGTAAGATGGGCTTTGTGATCAATGCAATCTACGCAATGGCCCACGGGCTCCATGATATGCATCGTGACCTATGTCCGGATCACGAGGGCCTGTGTGAGGCTATGGACCCCATCGATGGCAGCAAACTCTTAGACTACCTGCTCAAAACCTCTTTCACCGGCGTCTCTGGAGAGGAGGTGTACTTCGACGAGAATGGAGACGCTCCTGGCAGGTAAACGAAAGCTAATAATTATGGGATCTTCTCTGTTACATAATCAACAGATGAATGAGATGAATGAGATCTTGGAAATGGCTCCCCGAGCATGGATTTAACGCAGGATACATTATAAGCTACACCGGTGTGTATGCATGATGGTTCTATACTGCATGCAGACGTCACCACACACAGGTGTGGATCCAAATGTAATAGGTTTAGAGTGGAACAGATTTTGTGTCTGAGGTCAGAGCTCCAGCTGTTTCCACTCCTGTCACTGTGACTGCACGCTCATAAAAGATGACAGGTTGGAGTTGATGGTGACACGCTGTCACCATTAGTGTTACCATGTGTGGAGATGTATGCACGGGCGAGCACATGTCCTGGAGGTCCGTCACACTTGTGTGAGTGTTATAGTAATGTAGGTTGTAGTTTCAAGTTCCCTATGACAAATCCAGATTAGGGGCACGGGAACAAGTCCTTGTGTAAACATGATATATATAAATGTCTGTGAGTCTGGATACTTGCATAAGCGGCCTCATATATTTTTTTCTTGTCTTCTTTGCGATCTTTCTCTTTCAGGTATGACATTATGAATTTGCAGTATGTAGAGGAGCTAGGTCGCTATGACTACATCAACGTGGGCTCGTGGCACGGGGGTCTACTGAGCATTGACGATTACAAGCTGATGACCAACCGCAGCGAGATGGTGCGCTCTGTCTGCAGTGAGCCTTGTTCCAAGGGCCAGATCAAGGTGGGCTTTGGTTTGCTTTGACACTTGCCTGGATATTTTGCTTTTGCGTTTTCGGTGGGAAAGAAGGAAAAGGTTAGATGTAGGTATAGGCGTAGCAGCATTTACCTGCAGTAATACATACAGTAGTAGGGAACCTGATAAAAGCAGCAATGCATATATAGATTGGCATCTAAGCCAATCATGTGGCAGCAGCTCAGTGCATAAAATCATGCAGATACACGTCAAGAGATTCAGGTAATGTTCACATCAAACATCAGATTTTTAACTGTGGCATGGTTATTGGTGCCAGATGGGCTGGTTTGCGTGTTTCAGAAACTGCTGATCTTCTGAGATTTTAACACACACACACAACAGTCTCTGGAGTTTACACAGATTGCTGCGAAAAACTAAACCATCTAGTGAGCGGCGGTTCTATGGGCATAAACACCTTGTTGATGAGAGCGGTCAGTGGGCTGACAGGAAGGCTACGATAACTCAATTAATCACTCATTACAACCGTGGTGAGCAGAAAGGAATCTCAGAATGCATAAACCTTGAGGCCAAGAACAGGAATCTGAAGCTACAGAGGGGACAGGTTCACCTCCCCGGGTTTGCAACTGCAGTGGTTCAGTTCCTGTGAACCTTGTGCTCACTGTAGCTGACAGGAGTGGAACCTGATGTGGTCTTCTGTTGTTAAAGCCCATCCGTATCAAGGTTTGTAGCGTGTTGTATGTTCTGAGATACTCAGTATTATAGGACAGTGGTTATTTGCATTACTGTACACAGCTTAAACCAGTCTCCTGTGACGCCTCTCATCAAACCGCTGTTTGATCAATTTATTTGCTGTGACTTTTGATCCCTGACTCTAGGTGATCCGGAAAGGTGAGGTGAGCTGCTGCTGGATCTGCACGACCTGTAAGGACAATGAGTATGTGCAAGACGAGTTCACCTGCAAGGCCTGCGATCTGGGCTGGTGGCCCGATAACGAACTGGCAGGTAACAAATCTTTCAATCATTTCTCAACCTTGATAATTATTTGTGTAGAAGTTCACCCAAACATCCATTCTACTCATTTAGGAAAACTACTAACTATTAAACACACTGAGGTTTTCAATCCCTACACCTGTCCTTTCTCTCTATCTGTCTTTCTTCCTCTCTCTCCTACTCCGTCCCACATACCCCTAACTCACTTTCTTCTATTCCTCGCTCTGTTCTTGATGCTGTGTTGTTTTGACAGCTGTGTGCAGCAACCTGGAGAGAAGTGTACCACAATGAATTCAGAATTCCATCAATACCCACTAGCCATATGCCAAGAACAACAGTAAAAACTGTGAAACTAAGAGATTCTAGCCTCTGTTAGAGTGAAATAGGCTAAAAAAGAGGGCAGAGGAAGATGCCGATGCGTGCTGAGCGCAATGAAAGTGTAGAGAAAGTGAAAAAGTAATGGGAAACAGGGCACACGGCTGGTAAATAAGCTGCAATAGGATTTGTATGGCTCTCCATAAAGCAAAATTAGGAATCGCGTATTCTCATAAATCTTTCTCATCAGCTAGCTCTCTTGTGTCGGCGTGTACATGCGCTTGTATTTATCATCCATTAATTCTCACATTTCTTCTCCCTCTGGTTATATTTCCTCCTTATTTACTTTCCCTTCATCTTCTCTCTACATCTTTTTCTTTCTCTCAGGGTGTCAACCTCTTCCTCTCAAATGCCTAGAATGGAGCAGCATCGAGTCCATCGTGGCAGTCGTCTTCTCCTGCCTGGGCATCCTGGTGACTCTCTTTGTAACCTTCATCTTCATCCAGTACAGAGACACTCCAGTGGTCAAGTCATCAAGCCGTGAGCTGTGCTACATTATCCTGGCGGGTATCTTCTTGGGGTACATTTGCCCTTTTACCCTGATTGCACGGCCTACAGTGATCTCATGCTACCTACAGCGCCTCCTAGTGGGCCTTTCATCAGCAATGTGTTACTCAGCATTGGTTACCAAGACTAACCGCATTGCACGCATCCTGGCTGGCAGTAAAAAGAAGATCTGCACTCGCAAACCACGCTTCATGAGTGCCTGGGCACAGGTAGTCATTGCCTTCATCCTCATCAGCCTACAGCTCACACTGGAGGTTGTGCTCATTGTGCTGGAGCCTCCTGAACCAGTCAAGAGCTACCCAAGCATTAGGGAAGCCTACCTCATCTGCAACACCAGTAACTTGGGCATGGTGGCACCATTAGGCTACAATGGCCTGCTCATCCTGAGCTGCACCTACTATGCCTTCAAAACGCGCAACGTACCAGCCAACTTCAACGAGGCCAAATACATTGCCTTCACCATGTACACCACGTGTATCATCTGGCTCGCGTTCGTGCCCATCTATTTTGGCTCCAATTACAAGATCATCACCACCTCATTCTCAGTCAGCCTGAGTGTCACCGTGGCTCTGGGCTGCATGTTTACCCCCAAGATGTACATCATCATCGCCAAGCCAGAGCGCAACGTGCGCAGCGCCTTCACCACATCGGATGTGGTACGCATGCACGTGGGAGACGGCAAGGCAGCCGCCGCGTGCCAGAGCAACAGCTTCCTGAACATGTTCCGCAGGAAGAAGAACAACGCCAACAGCAGCAGCACCAAGTGAGTGTCCCCCTTATACAGTGTATCGTAACAAGAGTGATTGTGTTATTAGGCAGTCAATCACATATCTATGCAGTCTACACTGTCAGAAAAGGTGTTCCGTACAGGTACATTTTGTGAACCGAGGTACAAACAATTTAGACTTATAAAGTTACATGACAAATGAGGTAATGAGGTTTAAAGGTACACAACTTTATCTAGGTCCAATGGACATTTGGCAAGCATTTTATACACCCTAAAATTACAGTTAAGTACCTTTTGTTCTGACAGTGTATCACAACACAAAATGATCTAGTTGTCTTTTAGGAGGCAAATGGTTTTGGCAGTACTTGTTTTCTACATTTATACAGTAACTGCTAAAATAATGGGCCAGTACCACAGATAAATCCTGGTCCTGAGTCACAAAACATGAACTCTGATTAGAGATTTACAATGTCTTAGGCTTAATCTGTGAAGTAAAAACTGGTACGCTGTAAATGACTAATTCTTTTTGACAAAGTCCTTCCTAGCAAATGTGTATATTTTCTTCTTTCTGATGTTAGCTGTGCCATGTTTTTCTCCTTGCCGCAAACCGGAGTATGTATGTAGAGTTTTGTTAGCACCAGGCTCCAATCAGCTGTCCTCTGTCTGTCCTGAGCTCTTCTCCGAACCCTAATTTTCATCAAACCCCCCCCCACGTAACCCCCCCCCCCCCCCCCACACCCCCCCTCTGATATTAACCCAGTTCTCAGCCTCCCCATCCCTTTCTCCCTCCTTTACTGAAGAAATTTTACCCAGTTATTAAGACTGCTGCTCCTCCAGTCCCTACCCTGCTTCCAGCTTTCAGCTCTGAGGCCTCTCTCTGTCCCTAGCCCAGTTCTGCTTAACTTGATTACACCACTGATTTCAGGTTGTTGTGTGCACAATGCTTAACCTTGACAGGGCTTTGCGTTGTGCCACAGGAGATCTGAAACTACAGACGGAAATTCCATAAAGCCCTGTGTTCATTTCTGCATGATGTTCAGTGCAAACCGAGCGGTGCAGGGAGGGGATGGCGGTCGGCCATCTGACATTCATAATGCTCTCCCAACAATCCATTACGTACCGTGTCCAGCATGTTTCAACCAGTTGTTTGGAATGCAGTGTTTAAATAAATAAATAATAAGTGAATGATCCTCAGCTAGGAAAACTAACCCATAGTGATGGTTTGTAGGGTTGAATTTAGGAAGGATGCTGTGTTGTATTGGGATGATGATGATGATGATGATGATGTACTGATGATGTTGTTCTGTGTGTCTCTGTTGCTTTTTGGCCCATTCCCCGTGGGAATAACGCTGGGTCTCTGTCTCGTTCATAGTCCTAATGGAAAGTCTGTGTCATGGTCTGAATCAGGTGCCCGGCCCCAGGGGAGGGGGTCGAGTGTGTTCCACAGACTGTCTGTGCATGTGAGGAGGCAAGCAGTCGGCCAGAGTCAGACGGCGGTCATCCGACCCCTAACTAACGCCTCGCAACCCCTGCACCCCGAATACGACCCTGGACTTGACATAGACCACAGCGGCTCACAACCTAACACCAAGGTTCTCTACAACCTCAATGAGGAGGACGATGAAGGGTGCCGATCCCCCTGCAACCTACATGGAACAACCCCGGATAGAAGGGAGCCAGCCTCTTACTCACCTGCTCACCTCATGGGCCTCACCTCTGACTCTCTAGACAGGGGCCAAGTGGATACGCTAAGCTCTAACATTAGGGCTTTTGACGAAATGGTGGGCAACAGAGTGAGCACTGCTTACAATCCATTATCCAATCAGCTACCTCTGCCCCTGCAGGGGGAGATGTTATCTGAAGACGGTTCAGAAATGGAGGCTCTCGACCTTATCCATGGCTTCTTGTATGACAATACTGTACAGGAAGAAGAGGAGGAGGAGGAGGAGGAAGAAGAAGCGGGTGGACAGGAGGAGTTGGCTCAAAGCAAGCTTACTCTCCTCGCTCCGCCCTCGCCGTTCAGGGACTCACTGCATTCAGGCAGGTCAATCCCTGGATCCCCTGCCCCTGACAATGAACCAAACACCTCCCAGGAAGTGACCTACGCTCCCAAACAAAGCTCTTTTACACTGTGAGAGCAGGTGCTCAGGATACTGAAAATGGCCGGCTCCCACTTCACTTTGTTTATCTTATTTACTTATAGTAGTTGCTTGCTTACATGTTTTTTTTTTAACATGTACAAGACATTCCTGTCAGGAATGAAACCATTTGAAGAGAGACAGTAATTCAAAACAAACGGAACATCCGACTGGGATTACTGTATCATAGTGTTATATGTAGAAAAGCTGGAGCGGCAAAATATCAAACCTGTTGATGTACTAAAACCCACTAGCGATCGTTGCGTTCAATGGAAATTAAGAGTCCAAATACCAGTCTGCTGCTGTTTATATGGACCACAAAGGAAGAAACTCGGACTTTGGGTCTATAATGTATGGACTATGTAGCCTGATATCATTGTAAATTAATATATATATATATATATATATATATATATATATATATATATATATATATATATATATATATATATATATATATATATATATATATATATATATATATATATATATATATCCTTGTTACACACAGGACGCAGAGTGTGTAGGCATGTGATGCAGATAAAGACCACAACCATTGAGCTTGAACGATCCACAAAATCCAGATTAAGACTAATTAGTTTTAAGCGTTGGAGAGTGCCAGAGTGCCAGTGAACGCCATGTTCAACACCATGGTCCAAGAACGTGTATAATGTTCTTGATTGATCTTGTGATTGATTCAGACTTCAGTTCCACACACACACACACACACACACACACACACACACACACACACACACACACACACACACACACAACATCTGGTTATGAACAAATCATTTCCTGTGGGACGTGTAAACTGAGAGTTTCTTTCTTCCCTGTGAACTTGTGTGTGTGTGTGTGTGTGTGTGTGTGTGTGTGTGTGTGTGTGTGTGTGTGTGTGTGTGTGTGTGTGTGTGTGTGCTCCTGCGTTTCTGACAGCGATCTGAGTGTAATGATAATTTTAGCATTTGCTTGGGGAGATACACAGGGGAAGGCTTTTATTATATTGTTAAGCGAGTAGTTAAAGTACTATTTTAGTCTAAATGAGGATTTTCCCCCAATGTACTGCCAAGGTAATTACAAAAAGGGGACAGTTGGACTGTTCTTCACAAATCTCTCTCTCTCTCTCTCGCTCTCTCTTGTCTCATGAGAATTTGGGAAAATGTTTTTTCAAATGTTTGTATATTGTTCAGCCACTGATTTTTCGATTGACCCCCCCCCCCCCCCCCCACCAGCACACACACAGATGGTGTCTTTGTATTTCTGCTAAATGTTTATATGAACAGAATGTGAGAAGATTTCTAAGTTTTAGAAACGTCTTATAACTCATAACTCCCTCTATGAAAAGGGATGTATAGTACATTGAATCTGGAATATCTTCAGATCTCTCTCTCTCTGTCTCTCTCTCTCTCTTTTCAATTAATCTATATAATTCCCTTTTTTAAGCTTTATGGGTAGTTGCTTCTAGTGGTAACTCGTAGCATTTACAAGTGCATAGGATTATGAATTTGCAACTTATTTCATACTATTATGATGCAACTCTAAAAAAATATTATTTAGCTGATATGGCATATTGTAATAAGTACTATTGCTCATTTTAATATTAAGACTTTTTGTGTAAGTTGTTTGAAAATTTGTTTCATGTAAAATAACTGACTATCACTATCTCTGTTAACATGGTCAGTGCTAGAAATTAGGATTTTCTTTCTTTCTTTCTTTTTCCTTTTTTTTTTTTTTTTTTTTTTTTGGCCAGGACAAATCATGCTGTACAATAAATATTTTCTACTGAACTTCCTGTCTTGTTAAATATCTGCAATATTCCCCCTGCACCAAACTGCAACTCGAAGAACACGTGACATACTGAACTGCAACTCAAATTCCCTCGCACAGATTAAACTGTAGATCTGAAATCCTAAACGGTAAGACATAAAGTGCACTTCATAGGTTGGAGAAGTCTGTCTTTCATGCCCTGCCTAGTTCACTTGTGCAGTGAGGACGCGTGTATTTTGGATTGAGCCACAAGGATTTCCTTGTGCAAGATATTTTCCGGGTCCTGTGACTTATCAGGTGGTTTGTGGTGAAGGAGGAGAGAAGAGAACAGGAGAGAGGAGGAGAGGTGGGGAAAGGGGTGTACTTTTCGTTTTTGTTTTTGTAATGGTTTTATCAGGTCGGTGAGTGAGTGTGAAAGTTACTAACTGACTTCTACATGCTGAACTTGTTGGGGTGGGAAAACGGGAAGCGCGTGTTTGTTTGTTGACTTGTTCTCCTTTCAGCTGTGTAACAGTAACAGTACTAGGATGGCAGGAGGCTCCGTGTCGGAGTGTAAGGAGTACTTGTTTAAAGTTTTGGTGATTGGGGAGTTAGGTGTGGGGAAAACCAGCATCATTAAACGCTACGTCCATCAGCTTTTCTCTCAGCACTACAGAGCAACAATTGGTGTTGACTTCGCTCTCAAAGTCCTCAACTGGGACAGCAAAACATTAGTCCGCCTGCAGCTATGGGACATCGCAGGTAAGGCGTGATTTTGTTTTGTTTTGTTTTGTTTTGTTTTGTTTTGTTTTGTTTTGTTTTTTGTTTCTATTTACATTTACACGTGAGCTTCTCACGGGCAGGTTGGTTTTTCACACCTGTGCAGGTGTTGATGTGTTTACTAGCTCTAAGTTAAGCCTAAATGTCAGCATCGTTATTCCAAACTACTGCTAGCTTCAGCATCCATCTTGTTTACTTCTTTGACACATTTTGACGTTTTGAGAAACCTAAAATAAAGCAACAGAGGGCTGTATTGAGGTACATATTAGTGGACATAATTGCCAGCTCGATGTAAGTCACGTGACTCTCCGTCCAAAAGGGAAACTTCCCTACTTGATAGTATGTCAGAATAGTACACTGTTGTGGTGTGGTAGTCATAGTAACAGCTGTGGATATACTCAGTTGTGTGTGACAGTTATTTTGTATATGTGTGTGTGTGTGTGTATATATATATATATATATATATATATATATATATATATATATATATATATATATATATATATACACACACATACATACATACATACATACATACATATATATATATATATATATATATATATATATATATATATATACACACACACACACACATACATATATACATATATATGTATATATGTATGTGTGTGTGTGTATTTTACATTCATCTCTCTCTCACACACACACTTACACTTGTGTTTTCAGATTTGACAGTTAGAAAACAGAAGGGCACAAAAGAGGAAGTGAAATCTCTTTTTACATGGAAAAAAAAAACCCCACTTGAAAGAACAGATTACTGTTTGTGTGTGTGTGTGAGAGAGAGAGAGAAATGTAAACTATATTATAAGGACAGCGTTTCCTTCAGCCTGGAGCCTATCCCAGGGAACTCGGGGCACAAGGCAGGGGACACCCTGGACGGAGTGCCAACCCATCACAGGGCACAATCGCGCACACACGTTCAAACACTAAGGACAATTTAGAGATGCCAATCAGCCTACTCCGCATGTCTTTGGACTGGGGGAGGAAACCAGAGTACCTGGAGGAAGCCCCTGAAGCACGGGGAGAACACACAAACTCAGGGCGGAGGCGGGATTCGAACTCCCAACTCCGGAGGTGTGAGGCAACAGTTAACAGTTAACCACTAAGCCACTAATCATGTTTCTTCATTTACACATATGCACCACGATATATAATAGCAGATTAATTAATAAAAATGCCAGCAAAAAAGTTGCATTTAAGGATAAACAGTGTATATACAGTACTGCAAAAGTTTTAGGCACATGCAAATAAATGCTGTAGAGCAAAGATGCCTTCAAAATAATGAAATTAACTGTTTCTACATTTTATAAAATACCGTGAAGAGCAGTAAACAGTAATAAATGAAACAAAGTGAATATTTGATGTGACAAAAAAATAAAAATAAAAATAGTAGTTTTCGGTACAATTTGTGCAGTTTTATAAGGAAATGAGCTGGTAAGTTTTATTGAGCATCTTGCAGAACCAGCCACAGTTCTTCTGGAGACTTTGACTTTCACACTTGCTTCTTATTTTTGCAGCAAAACCCAGCAGCCTTCATTGTGTTTTTTGTCTGTAAAGTGTCTCTTATGTAATATGCTGTTTTCTTTAATGACATACAAACATTTTTCTGTAACATTAGTTTTCTAGCACAAAATTAAATGTTTGGGAATCTAAAATGTTTTTTGTATTGACTTCATAATGTACAAGTCATAAAATAAAAAATCTATAACAAAGTTTGAACAAAAAACAATAGAATGCCCAAAACTTGTGTGTGTGTGTATATATATATGTATGTATGTGTGTGTGTGTCTGTGTGTGTGTGTATGTATGTATGTTGAATAAATATTTTCTCCTGAACTTACTCTCTTTTTAAATATCTGCAATACTCTCATTGCATATATTTCCTATTAATAAATAAATGCAAAGCAGCAACGTAAAGAACACATGACATACTGAACTGAAATTCAAATTGTTCATCCGGACAGCAATAAAATTACCACAGCAGGAGCGAGTTTCAAACGTTTTATTTTTTCCACAAACTCATTTGCATCACGTGGTCATATGATCATGAACTAGTCATTATTTATAGAAAGCTGAAAGTTGATGATATTGTGCATATAGGAGTGCAAAGGAATGCTTTATATCTGTTGCTGCTATTATAATGGCTCCTAATCAGCCTGGGGGATGTCACTTACTTTCACTTTTTTAAATGATTTTTAAAATTTATTTTTTCGTCCTTGTCTAGTTGAGGTTTTAGCACCCAGACCCATCCAGTTATGTGTCTGAGTGCCTCTTCTAAAGCGTCCATTTTTCAATTCGTGGTTTGGGAAGTGTCAATGTCTTGGAGAGGGTCACTGATTCGCGTGCTATGAGACTAAATGTGGCAAGTACCAGCAGTCAGACATCTTTTTTCCCCCAATGCGAAGCGACATCAGCGTAGAAAATCACGGACATGTGTATCTGACACTAAAATTATCAGGCGACTGCTGAGTTTGGCCAAAAAAAAGGAGGAAATGTAAGGACCCGATGTAAATTTAATCCTGTCAGAGTAGAGCTCTATGTCCTCCATCATTGTATTTATAATAAGGTGTTTTTTGTGCCCCAGTCATTTCCATATCCTGGGAAATTGCTTTCATATGCTCAGGTTTATAGCTCTTTGTGCTTCCCTATTCAGGATAATGTACATCATAAATCCTAGGAATTATAGCCAAACCTATGAAGCTGACAGCCTGTACTGCAAATGCCACAGACGAGGTTATGATTTCTGTGAACTGATACTAGGTGAGACTTTATGGGCATATGTTTGGTTTGAATTTAATGGCAAGCCAAGGGAATTAGGTTTTGCATTCATTTGTTTTTCATTCCAGAGTTTTGGGGGATTTCCAGTCATATTATTCATAATCTGCAGAGTTACTTTTTGATAGACATTTATGTAAAGCCTTTGATATTAAAGGAAATTCACACAACACATATTTTCATTGTTTAATGTGTGCATGAAATCCGATTGAGAAAATAAATAAGAACATGTGACTTACAGAAACTATTTAGAAACCTTTTTTCCCCATTGGTTGCTTATACATAGTATGCTGAGAAAATGTGTGACTCGGTTGCGAAGGGGAATTTTCAGTGATATGCTGTGAGGAGGGAAGTCAGTGTTTTCATGCTTGCTTTGTGAACGTGGTCACTTTAGTTATTAAAATGCACCATCTGGGTTGTGGCTCCTGCTAGTCATTTTACTTCCAGATTGCGTTTATAAAGAATATATCAGTTATTTGTGGCAGGGTCATTAGATCGGAACAGTCTATTCAGGTTCAGTTTTATTTCATGATTATATATTGGTTTACCGTGGAAAACTGTTAAATGTATCAATCACAGGTGACTCCGTCTTTTATGCCCTGGCAACTTTTTGGAATGACAGCCAGCAGGTGTTGGCAATAGTGATCTCTCTCTCTCTCTCTCTCTCTCTCTCTATATATATATATATATATATATATATATATATATATATATATATATATATATATATATATATATATATATATATCTCAGCAGTTTCTTCCAGTTGTTTTGGACTATGGTTGTATTCACATCATGTGTGAGAATTTGGGAGGATGAACAAATGATTCGGACTTAAACATGTTCACACGTTGTTATTGTGTTTACACATGTAAAAATTGTGCTTTTTGAGTTTTTATTATGCCTCTGCCATTAGGTGGTAGAGGCATTTTGTTTTTGGGTCGTTCTTCCGTTCTTCAGTCTGTTTGTCTGAGTCTTGTTAGGGCGATATCTCAAGAATGAGTCATTGAATGTTTGTAGGATTGAATGCTTGTTATTTAGAATTATCATTGTAACCAGCATATGAAGTGATTAGATTTTGGATTTGATCAAACCAGGGTCAAGGTCACAGCAATGTCAAATGTCTGAAATAGTTTTTCTTCAACAGTTTCCTTTCTGTTTAAAGTATATCTTAAGGCTATTTCAGGCATACAAATTAGTAACAAGAAGGATTAGACTTGTTGGCAGTCTAAGCATTCCCATCTACACTGTTGGCATTGAGTTGTACTTGTTTTTACAGTAGCCAGTATTAACTTATCACTGTATTCACGTTAAACCATAGCACACCTTCAAATTTAAGAGAAATGGCCAGTTATCATTTGTTATTCATTGTCAACTGAAATTTAACTTCATTTCTTTGGATGCCAGTTGCCTTAGTTTTAGGTTTATAGGAGAAATAGGGGAGCTCAGAAAGCTCCTATAATTCCAACTTGGAATTACCATTTGGACGGCAGTGGATAAAGTGCTGCCACTTGTATCTGATCCTGAAGGAATTCTGACCAGTCCGGCCCGCTCCTGCAGACATTTTCGACCAATCCTGCCCAGTCCCGCAGACACTCTTGACCAATCCCACCTGCTCCTACAGACACTCTTGACCAATCCCACCTGCTCCTACAGACACTCTTGACCAATCCCTCCTGCTCTTATACACACTCTTGACCAATCCCTCCTGCTCTTACACACACTCTTGACCAATCCCACCGGCTTCTGCAGACACACTTGACCAATCTTGCCCACTCTTGCAGTCACTCTTGAGCTTTAATCCTGCTACCACACTGACCCTGACCAGGATAAATGTGATACTGAAGATAAATGAATGAATATGGTAAAAGTGTCGCACAGTGTTCCATCCAACATGCTCCCATGTTAATCAGTGTGACTTTCCCATGTCTCCTACTTTCACATACGTAAAAACCTCTCACAACCTATATGTTTGTGTTCTGTGGGAACCCAATCCCGATGCGCACCTCTAGTAATGGGCACAGTTTTCCCAATGATGAACTCATAAATATTAATACCATAAGCATAAGTATTTGCCTATTTGTCAGAGGGAGAGGCCCCCATGACTCCCTGTCATGTGATGATGGGGAACAAGCTAGTGGGTGGGAAGGAATTGGCTAAGACAAAATATGGGTGCCAATCCATGTTCCAGGCAACAGGCAATGTAAGTATGTATTCTTTTCACAGTATTCGCTGTCAACGTGACTTCCTTCAAGATTCAACAATAGCCCCACATTCAGGCTTTTCAAAAGACACCTTGCCTCTGGACTACAAATGTAGCTTGTTTAATGGTTGTGGGGTTGGTGACCACTGCTGATGTCATATGAAACCCCCAGGGACCACGTTTTCTAATGTTGCATTGTCACAGATGCTTGTCTGTGAGTTTTGTATTCCCTTCCCCTCACGATCACATCAATATGCCTCGAGCTATAGGCAGGCCTTCTAGTCAATGGCTTTTTGCACCGCAGCTGAGAAGCTATCATTCTTTGATGAAAAGATGCGACACCATTTGATGTAGATTTTTCTTCTGTTCACTCACTTTGCATTTTGTTAATTGATAAATATAAACTATTAATATGTCTATTTTGAAAGCATTCTTACTTTACAGCATTTTTTCACACCTGCCTAAAACTTTTACACAGTACTGTGTGTGTGTGTGTGTGTATTGTGGTGAATTGTTTGGTGGTGTGTATCTAGTTCAGGTTTTAGAGCTGCAGGTATTGAAATGAACTATACAGGGCCCTGACCTTACATATTACCCACAATTCCATCAGTCGACTGAAATTCTGTCTCAGTATAACCCAGTGCTAACCCAAACTATTGTATGTGTGTGAAGTTTATGGGAATTTGGAATTTTCTAAGATGCTTTTGCATAATTTCAGCTGGCTGCACTCCGTCTAAATCAGGATTAACTTAAACAGAACAGATCAGTGTAGAACAGTGCAGAACTATACGCCCTCTATTAACCCTGTTAATCAAGCAAGTAATTGTCACTTTGGTGGAAGAACTTGAAAGTGTTTTTTTAACTCTCTCTCTCTCTCGATGTAATGATTATAATGACCCTGACTAGAAAGACTGTAATCGAGACTTTCAGTGAAGATGTGCGAGTTGGACTCTGAGTGAAACCAGGGCTTTGTCCTCCCATTGTAGCCCAGAATAGATATACTCCTCTTGGGCTGCCTGAGAGAGATGAGCAGATTACAACCCTGGAGCTCCAGAGAAATCCAGATCCTTGTTCTCTTAATTTAAGAGAGATGATAATGCCTTTACGGAGGACAGGAAATGGAGTGAAAGGGCAGACTTCAAGAAGTCCAGGTTTCAGTAACGAGTCTTGACCAGTCTAGGACTAAATAGATTGTGGATGCTGATATGAAGGTTTTTGTGACTTTTATCAGTTGTACTGGCTGTTTTTTTTTTTTGTTTTGTTTTTTATGTGACCTTGGTCCTGCTGAATATTTCACAACTATATAATGACTTGGTGTGGCTGTAAATGCTGATGATTTAAGTGTCTGACCTGGGAACCATTCAGTTTGACCCATTTAACCTTTATTCCCAAATAAACCTTTAGTTGAGGCAAATTTGAGTAAAGATCTGTGGGCGCTTTGCCTTATCACTTTATTACCTTATTTATTTACATCCAGTAATTCATTTATATGCCAGAATGCAGAATGACTTTTTGTGAATTATAACAGCCATTTCTGTCTTTAGTTAATCAGTACAAATGGCTTGTCATGTTTGGTAAGAAATTTCTCTGAAATCTGTCCAGTGTTTTTAGAGCTTGTTGAGTTAAATGACAAGCTCCTTGAGGGATGTGCCGTGTGCAGACAGGTTGCCTCGTCCCTGTCTCCATGTTGCTTTCATTAATGGTGTTATGAGTGAGATGAGGGACATTGGGGCTGGTCAGTGTCTGAAGTGCCATGCTGTTTTCTTGCATACAGGGTGGGATACTTGCAGCTGGCTTGTCTGGCTTGGCCTGTTTCTATGACAACACACCCACAAGATCATAACCACGATTAGGACTGTGCAAAGAAAAACTTGTAGTTGCCATGGCTATGGGTGAAGACTTTCCCTTGTTCTTTGGCTTTCATTTTTGTTATTTCCTTTGCTTCTTCTTTTTTACCCCCCCCCCCCCCCACTACCATGTTCTCCATTGCTGTCATGACTATTTTATTGCCAAGAAATGCAGGAAGTCATCATCTGATGTTGACATTGTTTGTGTTTTTTTATTGGTATATTGTTGCCGAGGGGTTTGTGCTAGCCTGGCCTGAAGATAAAATAATGTAGTTGCTGAAAGTCAGTTTAATAGAGGAGAATTTTTTTTTTTACTAATTTAAAATTTAACTGCTGCTATTGGCTATTAACAGTGACTCAGACTTTGTGTTACTTGAAGAGGGTATGGATCAGTGATGAAGATGATTGATCCTTGACATCATGAGCCCATGGGAGACATAAAAGACCTTTTTTCTCACACTGACTCACTCTAAGAGCAGCAAAGACGGCCCACGCTATTGACCAGTAGCATTTATCGAGATTAACCCAGAAATAGGTATCCAATACACACTCCTCATTGTGATCTTCAGCAAACAGTGCTCAGTCCAAAAAATCTTTCAAAGCCCTAAAATGCTGCATATTGAATAAAAGAATGGTTGTGGAATTATAGTTCAGAGACCTATGATTATATGCTATTAAGATGAGTTTTTAGTCACCCGCCTTCTAACTATGAGATCACATGAACAAAAGTGGATCGCGTACAAATGTTTCCATTTGGCCCCTCTGGGACAGACTTGCGTTAAGACTGAGCTGTTGACGTGGGTGGAAAGCAGAGCTGAGTGATTTTATTGAATTTACAGGATTATTTTAGTAAGCTTGGTGTGGTGCAATCAGAAGTTAACTGCATTGCAAACTGTACCTCCTTACTGCCTGTCAGGGCTGTTGCTTCTTCATTTTATCATAAGGCTAGAAGCAAAAGAGAGTGTAGTATGCAGGTATTGCAAAACTCTTGCGTCATAAGTTTCCATAGTAGCTGTGTGTGTGTGTGTTTCTATTCAAGCTGTAACTTGCTATTTGCACCTTGGTACTGCCATGCTTTTGTTTTCAAATAAATTCATTCCCAGTTCTTTCCTTTCCCTCCTCTCAATAACAAACTGCTTCTATTCCTGCAAGCGCTGTTAATAGATTAAACCAGGGTTGAGTTCTCATTCATCTGGCAGTTCTCTTCTTGTCGAGAAACTGTGGCACATGAGCTGAGGGTGATTCTCAAGAAACCTACAACAAATCATCTAAAAATAACCAAGTTAAATGTGAAAATCTCAAATGCGCGCTCAATGGCCACTTTAATAGGAGCGCCTACTGATTCACGCAATTCTCCAAACAGCCAACGATGTAGCATGAAATCATGCAGATACAGATCATACACCATGCATCAGACTGAAGAAAAAGTGTGATCTCTGTGACTTTAACCGTGGCATGGTTGTTGGTGCCAGATGGGTTGTTTTGAGTATTTCAATTAAATTTAAATTGCAAAAACAGTGCATGAAGGTTATAGAAAAGACTCAGGGTTTAAAAGCACAATGAAAAGTGATATAAATTATATCACTAACTTGAATGTACACTTTTTATTAAAGTAACAGTATTCAAGAATTTGTCAATAAATAAATACATGAAAGTTCTTTAATAAATAATGAGTAATCCTTATTCATTTTGTGTAATAACAGATGCATTTACATTACTGCAACACAAACATGTATACATAATTTGTATCTATTATGTATGGAAATATTCTAAAAATTACAGAGATGAATTTTTAAGTAATTCTTGAATGGTTCATGTGTATATACAGTTGCAATCAAAATTATTCAACCCCCATTGCAAATCAGATTTATTGTCAAAATTTACAGACTTTCAGCTGTTTGCTGAAAGCAAAGTAATTGAAATAGTTCAACACAACAAATGCTTCAAGTGGTTTCCCCAAATTCAACTGAAAATGCAACTTGTAACGACTTCTCCAGTTTCATAATTATTCAACCCCTTCATGGCAAGCATTTTTAGTACTTAGTAGAGCACCCTTTTGCTGTTATGACCTGCTGCAAACGAGATGCGTAGCCAGACACCAGCTTCTGGCAGCATTCCTGAGGAATCTTTGCCCATTCCTCATGAGCAATGGCCTCCAGTTTAGTAATATTCTTGGGTTTGAGTGCTGCAACCCATGGCAGTGATAGCTCAGTGGTTAAGACGTTGGGCTACTGATCGGATGGTCATGAGGCTCTTGGGCCCTTGAGCAAGGCCCTTAACCCTCAACTGCTCAGATGTATAAATGAGATAAATGTAAGTTGCTCTGGATAAGGGCATCTGCCAAATGCCATAAATGTAAATGTAAATGCAACCGCCTTCTTCAAATCCCACCAGAGATTTTCTATGGGGTTCTAGTCAGATGACTGTGATGGCCCTGTAGAATCTTCCAGGACTTCTTCTGCAACAAAGCCTTGGTGGAATTTGAGGTATGCTTGGGATCATTGTCCTGATAGAAGGTCCAATGACGCCCAAGCTTCAGCTTCCTCACAGATGGCATGACATTTTTTCATAGGATCTCCTGATACTTCAATGAATCCATCTTGCCTTCCACATGCTGCAGGTTTCCAGTGCCAGAGGATGCAAAGCAGCCCCAGAGCATCACCGAGCCACCACCATGCTTGAGTGTGGAGAGAGTGTTCTTTCTTCATTCTTCTTTTTCCAGACATGCTGCTGATCCATCATGCCGAAAAGTTCCAGTTTTGTTTCATCGCTCCACAGAACAGAATCCCAAAACTTCTGTGGCTTATTTGTATGATTTTGAGCCGAATTTTCTTGTGCTTTTGGGTCAGTAGTGTTGTACGTCATGGAGTTCTGGCATGGAAACCTTCTGCATTTAGTACGCGCCATACTGTGCTCACTGAAACCTCAGTGCCTGTTGCCACCAAGTCTTGCTGCAGGTCTTTTGCAGTCACTCGAGGGTTTTTCACAACCTGCCTTCTCAGAAATCTGGTTGCAGATGTTGATAGCTTCCTTTTTCTGCACCATCCAGGTATTTCATGTATTTTCTGCCCCTAGCCATTTCAGGTATTTCATATGTTCCAGCTCAAGCACAATAGACTCAGGCATGGCTTCTGCTTGGTTTGAATGAAAATCTGCATCCACGCTGACCCTTTTCAGATAAGATTGGACACCCCTGCCCTAGAGTTTGCCCAGAATTGCCTTATTGATGTGACCGGTCAGAGGAGAATGTCCTGCTGAATGTACGAGCTGATAGGAAGTGTACAGTAACTCAAATAACCACTCTTTACAACCATGGTGAGCAGAAAAGCATCTTTCACATCAAACCTTGAGGCGGATGGGCTACAACAGCAGAAGAACACATCAGGTTCCACCTGCGGAAGCAAAGAACAGTATTGATTTTTTATTGTTAAATTATTTATTTATATAATACTAAATCCATGTATATAATTTTTTTTAGTCAGTTCAAATAATGGTTTTTGATGTTAAAGAAAAAAAGAAGACAGCAAATGGCTAGATGCCAAGAGGAAAAATGCTTATACTGTTAATAAGAAACCCAGGTATAAAACAGCAGTAATATGTATTTGATATTACTTAAATTATAAAATAGCATATATTATATTACTATAGATTTTTATAGATTATTTCTCAACATTTGGATGAATCACACCAAAGTGCTTGCTTAAGCTTTTAAAACAGTGTTAAATCATTGAATCATACACAGTATATTAATTCTAGAGTGTTTCTCTATAATAACCTTAAACGTAATATTAGATTTATTATTTTTAAACTACTCGCTATTACCACAGTAAAACCTGGTAGAAGGTATAGTTGGAGACCAGGTTTTTGTTTTCCTGGTGTGATTATACCGTATGTTTTCCTTTCTAAAAGCAGATTTGTAAAGGTCTTTGACGGTCCTTGAGAGAACACAAACAGTGGATTGTGTCTCGACCCACTGAGTAGCTTATAGTTCTCAGCTCAGTCTGATCAGTAAATTGAGCTGGTGTTCGAGCAGGGTTTTATTTTTTCTGCATATAAACTGGACTTTAAATGGAACAACATTGAATAAAATAGCATATAAACCTAACACCATGTAATCATATAGCATAAGACTATAGACCCATAATGGTGCTGAAGGTTAATTTTGAGGTTTAAACTCATAATTTAAATATTCTTGTTAAGGTCGGCAGGTAAACAGTGCGTGAAGGCTATAGAAAAGACTCGGGGTTTAAAAGCACAATGAAAAGTGATATATCACTAACTTGAATGTACACCTTTTATTAAAGTAACAGTATTCAAGAATTTGTCAATAAATACATGAATTAGTTCTTTAATAAATAATGAGTAATCCTTATTCATTTTGTGTGATAGCAGATGCATTTACATTACTGCAATACAACCATGTATACATAATCTTTATCTATTATGCATGGAAATATTCTAAAAATGACAAAGATGAATTTTTAAGTAATTCTTGAATGGGTCCTGTCTGTGTATATATACTTTTTTTTTCTTTTACTTTTTTTTTTTTAATTGTAAAATTTTCTGTAATCTCTATTGCACTAATCTCTAATGCAAGTTGTTGTTTTTTTTACACCCCGTTTGGACACAGTGCATAAGATTTACTCCAAAAGGCACAGAAGAATGAGCAGCTGCTCGACTCCCGTTCTGAGCCTGATAATGCAGTGCTCGCTTTAACGAGACTCCAGGCGGAAATCGTGGAAAAAAGGAGATGAAAACCAGGAGCTCTTTTCTTGTGTGTCAGCCGCCCTGGGCGTTCACCTGAGGTTAAAAGGAGTAAATTTAGCCTGGCAATTAAGAGCAATTAGATGCCGAGAGACCTGCAGAGCTTTTGGCATGTAAAGTATGCAGCTGAGAGAGTGCGGATAATGAAACAGAAACCGTTGGGCACGTCTATATGTTGGTTGGTGTATATAAGACTAAGCCTGAAATAAATTTAAAGTGCTTAGAAATAGCAATCCAGTATTATTTTTCAACTTTGATACATATTACTGCATTAAGTTGTTTTAGTGAGAGAAAGTGAGAGATAGACTCCTTGCCTGTGTGTGTGTGTGTGTGTGTGTGTGTGTGTGTGTGTGTGTGTGTGTGAGAGAGAGAGAGAGAGAGAGAGAGAGAGAGAGAGAGAGAGAGAGAGAGAGAGAGAGAGGTGTGAAGTGAAGATCAGGAATCAGAAAGCCAAGCATTCATAATGAAGGGTGTGATTATTTCCCCTGTGTCACATTTATGTCCCTCAGTTCTCCTCTAATGAACTCCATTAAACAGCAGTTCTATCCCACAACCTGCACAATGATTAAATGGGCCATTCCATATCAGGACCTTGGATCTCAGCGATATTGGAGCCACAGCATAAAAAAGTTATATAAAGGAAGGCTATGTTCTTTTATAACTTTGATTGGATGCAAACTTGTGTCTAGAAATTCCACCTTTGAATTTAGATGCTATAACTTGAAACTGAAGCGCTGGTGATATCAGAGAGATGAAGATCTAAAAACAACATTCAAAGCCTTAACTATTACGCTCCTTGGATCCACTGTATAAACAGGATATTTGATATACTGTCATCAGGATATTCTACCTTCTACTACAAATGCTAAATACACTTATTCTTCCTGTCAGTTTTTGTGTTGCAAACTTGTGTTCTCTTACAGTGAGTTTTCAGTCAAAATTAATTATTGCTCAGGATGTATTTCAAAGAAAATCAAAAACTGAAAAATGCTCATCCCCCCAGGTTGTAGAAGCTCCAGATGAAAAATATCGTGGACACAGTTGACTTGTAATTGGCCTTCATCTGTGAAATATTAGAACAGCTCCCACCCCCACCCACCCCTTTTTTTAAACAAAGAGCACCTCAGTTGAGCTGTCATTGACTACGTTTACATGCACATCAATATTCCAATATTACTCAGAATTTGGCAATATTCTAATTAGTATTGAGTCATGTGAACGCTGCAATTCGATTGCCCGATTCAGATTAAGACAATATTCTGATTCTGCAAATTCTGATTCCCTCCCATGGATTATGCCCCTTTTAATCGGACATTTGTTGTATGTAAACAACTTATTCAGAAAATCCACTGAAAGGACATATATGAGCATGCTCAGTCTGCAAGGAATTGTGGGTGCTAACAGATGCTTAGCTGTAGGCTAGATATTTAGGAATGGCAACTCAGGCATACTTACAACAACCGTGTGGATATAGGAATATTCCAATGGATATAAACATTGTATTCGGAATACGGATGCAACCTGAATTATAGACTTTAAACGGAATTTGATGTGCATGTAAACATAGTCAATGAAAACTAAGGAGCATTCTAAGGAAGTTGAAGATAAGGTAACAGAATTTCATAACTTAAATATAGTGTAAAACTATATCTAAGAGGTTGGATGTCCCATTAAACACTGTTGGATCAATAGTGAGGAAGCGGAAGCTGCATCACACCACCCAAGCACCATCTAGAAAAGGCTGTCCCGCAAAAACAAGCCACAGACTGATGAGGGAAGCTACGGCGAGGCCAACAGTCACTCTGAAGGAGTTACAGAGTACAGAGTGGCTGAGAGTGGAGTGAAGGTGCATCAGACAACCATTTCAAAAGCTCTGCATAACTGAGGACTGAGGGTTTTTCCTCTTTCAAATTGTTGTTGTTGTTTTTTTTTAGATCTGCTGACAAATAATGAATTTTGACTTTAAAAGCATATTGGCATATTGGTCTGTCTAAGTGTCATTTATAATTCAGATGAATCTGATGACTTTTAAAGAGGTTGAATACTTTCTCAAGCCACTGTCTGTGTCCTAAAAGTAATTGCACGTACAGCTCCAGCAGGCATTTATTGTTCCATTGGTCTTTGACTGCAGATTAAAAGATATGTCTGTTTATGTTGAGAAAGTTCTACATAATCAAGGTTGAGTTACGCAGGTGCATAAGTATTCATTCAGGATATTGACAATACCAAGTTCACGCCTACAACACGTTTTTTTTTTTTTTTTTTTTTTTAGTAGTTTTTCGGTAGCATCTAGATCACAGCCTTTAAACACAAATGTATGCCTTTAAACACAAAAAATCAGAAGATAAAAAAATACTGACTGATGAAGCAGATCATATTTTTCCTTTGCTGTCACCTGGAACACGGTGTAACATATAAAAGCAAGAGACCGTTCAAAAGAAATAAATGAAATGAAAGACTAATATGATGATATATAAACGAGATGGCAATCATTCCAAAAAAGCATCTGATAGAAGTCTTATAAATTGACAATTTGCTGCAAAATGCTGCATGAATATAGTCATGTCCTTGCTTTAATTCAACAATATGGTTTCCCCCTCATTATTCCACTGCTTATGTAAGAGCACTTGATGCAGCACATCCTATTTTTTTTTTTTTGCATGATGAAAACCTGAAGATTGGGCAGGTTTGAAAAATACTTTATTATTATTTTTGCTGTTGAGAGTTGCAGCAAGTGACTGGAAAGCCTGTGAAAATATTTATTTTGTAGTGTGTTCCTACAGTTAATTGTGTACACAAGTTGCATCAAACTCTCAGACAGTGTAGCTGGAATTAATACTGCTTCTCGCTCAAGCTTGTATCACATAAAAAATATTAATTAAGTTTAATGTAATAATTGTTCATAACTGAGACACACCTCTGATTTATAAGTAAAGTAGTATAAAATTATAGGCTCATTATCATTACTGTATATATGCATTTGAATTAGGCTTGTGTTTTTTTATTTTAGATTTTTCCCTGCTTGCAATTTATTTTTGTTTAAAAAATTGTGATAAACTATTTAATCATCCAGAACCAATAACCTTAAAAAAGAGCATTTCCACATTTTCAGGTTTAAGGAGAGTAGGGAAGAGTGTAATAATATTACCAGCTGTGTAGTCGGGAGCTGCTTGCAGGCAGTGGCAATCGCGAAAGCTCAGCCAGATGGTAGGTTTTTAGGTGGTTTTGGAGCAAACAGTAAAAAAAACAAAAAAAAACATAACAGTACAATATAATCCTTTCACAAATTGGTAGTCTAATGTCCACATGGCCGACATTTTTATCTGTTGATTTGCTGCTCAAAATGTTGAGTCAAAATGCGTCTGAGTGCTGCTGGCGCAGAAATAACATATATAATTACTTTCTAATTATCATCACCATTAACGTTATTTGTAACGTGTTAGATTTGACACTTGGTTGTAGGCCTATTTAATATTTTTAGGTCACATTGTTCTGCCTGGGAATCAGTGTACCAGAGAGACGTTTTTATCTTTCCCTCTATTTTCCCTCCTGCTCACTATAGTTCTTTGCATTAAAGCTGCCGTGCGTTAGATGAGGATGGAATTCGAGTTCAGTTTCATTTCCATTTCTTAGGTCTGCCAGTCACCGAACTGGCATTTTATCGCAGCCTTTGAGTGAATCTTTCACTTATTCCATTCGTACACCTTATTCATCATTCCTGGTCTGTCTCATCTTGATATCACATCACACACACTTAATTTTCTGGGATTTCAAGTCACCCAGTTTTGCTTGATCTCTTGTCCTCCTGGATGAACTGTGAGCAGGAATCTGACTTGAGCTCCTTATTTAGGTAAAAAATATGTCTAAACACAGTTTTTTTTTTTTTTTTTTTTTTTAAATCACATTTCCGCCAGTTATTTGTCATTTACAGTATTCTCCCTTTTTGTTCTTTTCATCCTTTAGTTTTTTTCCCCCGCTTAATTTTGTTAGATATCGTTTCCAGTGTAATGTAATACCAGGCTGTGCGTCGCCAGTTTAAAAGGGATGAGACGAGCCGTCTTTCGGAATTAGGCTACATGCCAGCCTTGCGGCACTGCAAGGATCTCAGCGGAATGAGAAAATTAGTGGAGCTGAAATCTGATCCATATGGCCTCTTACAGTGTGAAAATGCCTTTTGTTTTTAGTGTGAAGATGTCCTGAAGTCTTAAGAACTCTAATCTGTATAACAGCACATGTAACATGTGTCTTTGTTGTATTTAGGTCAGGAGCGCTTTGGGAACATGACCAGAGTATACTATAAGGAGGCAGTGGGAGCATTTGTGGTGTTTGACGTGACCAGAAGCTCCACGTTCGAAGCCGTGTCGAAGTGGAAGCACGACTTGGACAGCAAGGTGAAACTAGCAAACGGCAACCCTATCCCCTCTGTCCTGCTGGCTAATAAATGTGACCAGAAGAAAGACGGCTCTAATAACGCCTCGCTTATGGACAACTTCTGCAAGGAGGCCGGCTTCCTGGGCTGGTTTGAGACATCAGCCAAGGTAACACATCATATGCACAATCTAGACTTGAGTGGTTTGGCATTTTTCTTGATCGTTTACCTGATGGTTCTGAGCTCACAAGTTCGAATCCCGTCCGTGGCCGGGGGTCCATGGGAACAAAATTGGTCATGCTCTCTGGCTGGGAAGGGCAAATTCTCTCTCCCCTGTCAATTGCAGCAACACTAGACAATTATAGGCCTCTGTGAGTTCATGTATGCGGAAGAGGGCAGATAGCGCTTTCCTCTGCGTGTGTTATGCCACCCTATGATGCAGCATGAGCATGATGCTGGTTTCATGTGTCTCGGAGGAAGCACTTTGGTAGCTGTTGTATGATAGGGGAGACCTAACTGGTAGGTGGGAATTGGCTAATTGGGCAAAATCAGGGGGAAAATAACAAACAAAAATAATAAAATACAAACTGTGCTGTGCACTGGCTCTCCAGGATTGCACAATTGTGAAAGACCCTTCACCTACAAGAATGAGCCCTAAGCAGATCAAAGCTGTGAAATCAGCCATTCTAGACCCCATGTTTGAAATTCCCAACATATTTTCCAGAATTATGACTAAAATAGGACTTGTGTGGACATTTTCAATGAAGCCATTCTTCAACATCAACATGGGTTATGATCTGCTGAAAAAAGAAAGAAGTGTCTAAGTAGGCAAGTTGTTCATTTTTTTTTTTTTTTTTTTTTTTTGTTCATCATAATTTTAAACATGATTATACAGTAAATCAGTCTGAACTGACTTAAGCTCAATACTGCAGGAGTTTATGATTCACTTTATCGTTCACATTCAGTCTGTAATCTTATCTGTTTTATGATGAGTGATTATCTGTCCTGAACACATTCATAGTGTACTTGTCAAAACTTCCTGTTGATGTCACTAACCAATAATGCTATGGAGTAACTTTTTTCTTTAAGTTAGATTTTTTTTTCTTCAATTAATAAACCATTTTGAAAGTGAACAGAATCCCTGCATCATCCGTTCAATCCATATCCTTTACAAACATATATCAGTCCCTCCAGGATTTTGCGATTTTGTGAACGCAGAAATTAACGCAAAATCAAGGAAACTGCACAACAAACTACCAACAAACATAACTGTGAAGACCGTGCAAAGCAACTTTGTGCAATTGTGATTTCGCCAATTCAAGTAGTTTTCCCCGCAAACAAAAGCACAAAAAACGTGGAAAGTTGCATTGCAAATTTTGAAAAAAAGCCACAGCAAAATCAAACGTTTTTGGCTGCAACAATCACAAAAAAAATTGCAAAAAATTGTTTTGCACGGTCTTTCACAGTGATGTTTGTTGGTAAGTGAGACATTTTAGCTGTACTCATGTTCAACGTGCATGAATCGAAGAGGGATTTGGCTGAATGTGCGTTGCGATGACATCACATGATGCGTCTCGGCCCAAATCTGCAGAAAATCTGCAGTCATTTTGAAAAATTGCAGGCTCCTCTGAATACCGTGCAGTTTCCTTGGTTTTACATGAATTTCTGCGTTCGCAAAATCGCAAAATCCTGTACAGACTGATGTATTCAAGGAAGATTAAATACGACTTGTTTTCTGATTTAACGATTTATCACCTTTGCTATATATATATATATATATATATATATATATATATATATATATATACATATATATATATATATATATATACAGTATCTCACAAAAGTGAGTACACCCCTCACATTTTTGTAAATATTTTATTATATCTTTTCATGGGACAACACTGACGAAATGACACTTTGCTACAATGTAAAGTAGTGAGTGTACAGCTTGTATAACAGTGTAAATTTGCTGTCCCCTCAAAATAACTCAACACACAGCCATTAATGTCTAAACTGCTGGCAACAAAAGTGAGTACACCCCTAAGTGAAAATGTCCAAATTGGGCCCAATTAGCCATTTTCCCTCCCTTGTGTCATGTGACTCGTTAGTGTTAGAAGGTCTCAGGTGTGAATGGGGAGCAGGTGTGTTAAGTTTGGTGTTATCGCTCTCACACTCTCATACTGGTCACTGGAAGTTCAACATGGCACCTCATGGCAAAGAACTCTCTGAGGATCTGAAAAAAAGAATTGTTGCTCTACATAAAGATGGCCTAGGCTATAAAAAGACTGCCAACACCCTGAAACTGAGCTGCAGCACGGTGGCCAAGACCATACAGCGGTTTAACAGGACAGGTTCCACTCAGAACAGGCCTCACCATGGTCGACCAAAGAAGTTGAGTGCACGTGCTCAGCATTATATCCAGAGGTTGGCTTTGCAGAATAGACGTACGAGTGCTGCCAGCATTGCTGCAGAGGTTGACGGGGTGGGGGGTCAGCCTGTCAGTGCTCAAACCATACGCCGCACACTGCATAAAATTGGTCTGCATGGCTGTCATCCCAGAAGGAAGCCTCTTCTAAAGATGATGCACAAGAAAGCCCACATACAGTTTGCTGAAGACAAGCAGACTAAGGACATGGATTACTGGAACCATGTCCTGTGGTCTGATGAGACCAAGATAAACTTATTTGGTTCAGATGGTGTCAAGCGTGTGTGGCAGCAACCAGGTGAGGAGTACAAAGACAAGTGTGTCTTGCCTACAGTCAAGCATGGTGGTGGGAGTGTCATGGTCTGGTGCTGCATGAGTGCTGCCGGCACTGGGGAGTGTACTGTGACATGTACTGTGACATGCTGAAGCAGAGCATGATCCCCTCCCTTCGGAAACTGGGCCACAGGGCAGTATTCCAACATGATAACGACCCCAAACACACCTCCAAGACGACCACTGCTTTGCTAAAGAAGCTGAGGGTAAAGGTGATGGACTGGCCAAGCATGTCTCCAGACCTAAACCCTATTGAGCATCTGTGGGGCATCCTCAAACGGAAAGTGGAGGAGCACAAGGTCTCTAACATCCACCAGCTCTGTGATGTCGTCATGGGGGAGTGGAAGAGGACTCCAGTGGCAACCTGTGAAGCTCTGGTGAACTCCATGCCCAACAGGGTTAAGGCAGTGCTGGAAAATAATGGTGGCCACACAAAATATTGACACTTTGGGCCCAATTTGGACATTTTCACTTAGGGGGGTACTCACTTTTGTTGCCAGCGGTTTAGACATTAATGGCTGTGTGTTGAGTTATTTTGAGGGGACAGCAAATTTACACTGTTATACAAGCTGTACACTCACTACTTTACATTGTAGCAAAGTGTCATTTCGTCAGTGTTGCCCCATGAAAAGATATAATAAAATATTTACAAAAATGTGAGGGGTGTACTCACTTTTGTGAGATACTGTGTCACACCTAAAGCATCACATCAGCATTCTGCTCTATTGAAACTAGTCTATTGTGCTTTAAAAGCCAGCAGTAATGTGTTCCTGATCTTAAACTGCTTAAACACTCACTTTACTCACTTTTGTGAGATACTGCGTGTGTGTATGTGTGTGTATATATATATATATATATATTTTTTTTTTAAATCAGCATTTAAAAAAAAAATATTTTAGTGGATAATCTAGACACTGAATATGATATTTTAGATATTAGCCTATACTCTACTGGAACATGGGTGTATTTTTTGATAATTCATCTGTTTTGACCTGGAAAAAAGGACAACCTGGTAGACGTGGCAGTGGCGAGTTCGATAAATGAGGTACATTTGTTGAGCCAACAATATGATTGTGTTTAGTAGCTGAATGCAATGGCTGAATTATAATAATTATAATAAATAAATAAATAAATACATACATACATACATACATACATACATACATACATACAAAAAGAAACAAAATTAAAGTGTTCCCAAACTTAAACTACATTTAAACACATTCAACAAATTCACGCCATTTATCCACCTGGGTACTGGCATGTTTTTAGTCCTTTCAGTACTGCATTTGTTTGCTGGAGCATTGTACTGGTAGAAGAAGCAGAAAAAGTGGAACCTAAATGCATTAGTAGATATTACTATTATTATTATTATTAGTAGTAGTAGTAGTAATAGTGGTAGTATTAGTATTAAGGCACTGCATTAACATAAAATATGTTAAATGAATTCAGACCGTACATGAATTGACATACTGTGTGAGTAAATATTATGATGTGGCATTTTGCAGTGTATTTATTTCAGTTGTAACGGCTTTGTCAGGCAAACTAGTGTTTATGAGAAATTCTCCTAGTGTAAACCTCTCTGTATGTTTAACACGTACACATACAACCTGCTGGGTGTCTGGCTGGCTGACAGCGGGAAGGGTAAATGTGTGTGTGTGTTTGTGTGTGAGTGAGTGTGAGTGAGTGTGTGTGCGTGACGGTGTGTGTGCGTGCGTGACGGTGTGTGTGTGTGCGTGCGTGACGGTGTGTGTGTGTGCGTGACGGTGTGTGTGCGCGCGTGCGTGACGGTGTGTGTGCGCGCGTGCGTGACGGGGTGTGTGCGTGCGTGACGGGGTGTGTGCGTGCGTGACGGGGTGTGTGCGTGCGTGACGGGGTGTGTGCGTGCGTGACGGGGTGTGTGCGTGCGTGACGGGGTGTGTGCGTGCGTGTGCGCGCGTGACTGGGTGTGTGTGTGCGTGTGCGCGCGTGACGGGGTGTGTGTGTGTGCGTGTGCGCGCGTGACGGGGAGTGTGTGTGCGTGTGCGCGCGTGACGGGGTGTGTGCTCGCGTGAGACGGGGTGTGGGCTCGCGTGAGACGGGGTGTGTGCTCGCGTGGGACGGGGTGTGTGCTTTCGCGTGAGACGGGGTGTGTGCTCGCGTGAGACGGGGGTGTGTGCTCGCGGGGGAGGGGGCGTGTGCTCGCGTGAGTCGGGGTGTGTGGTCGCGTGAGACGGGGTGTGTGCTCGCGTGAGACGGGGTGTGTGCTCGCGTGAGACGGGGTGTGTGCTCGCGTGAGACGGGGTGTGTGCTCGCGTGAGACGGGGTGTGTGCGCGCGTGACGGGGTGTGTGCTCGCGTGAGACGGGGTGTGTGCTCGCGTGAGACGGGGTGTGTGCTCGCGTGAGACGGGGTGTGTGCTCGCGTGAGACGGGGTGTGTGCTCGCGTGAGACGGGGTGTGTGCTCGCGTGAGACGGGGTGTGTGTGCGCGTGATGGTGTGTGCGCGTGTGTGTGCGCGCGTGACGGTGTGTGTGTGTGTGAGGGTGAGTGTGCGCGCGTGACGGTGTGTGTGTGTGTGTGTGAGGGTGAGTGTGCGCGGCGTGACGGTGTGTGTGTGTGTGTGTGAGGGTGAGTGTGCGCGCGTGACGGTGTGTGTGCGTGCGTGACGGTGTGTGTGCGCGCGAGACGGTGCGTGTGCGCGCGAGACGGTGCGTGTGCGCGCGAGACGGTGCGTGTGTGTGAGGGTGAGTGTGCGCGGCGTGACGGTGTGTGTGTGTGAGGGTGAGTGTGCGCGCGTGACGGTGTGTGTGTGTGGTGAGTGTGCAGCGTGGCGGTGTGTGTGTGCGTGCGTGGCGGTGTGTGTGCTGCGAGGCGGTGCGTGTGTGCCTTGAGCGGTCGTGTCGCGTGCGAGGCGTGCGCGAAGGCGGTCGCGTGTGCGTAGCGAGGCGGTCGCGGGTCTTGTAGCGAGGCGGTCGCGAGTCTGCGAGGCGGTGGTGCGTGCGGCGTGAGAGTCGCGTCGCGGGCGTGAGGGTGCGTCTGCGGGCGTGGCGGTCGCGTCGCAGGCGTGGCCAGTCGCGTCGCGGGCGTGGCCGGTGCGTCGCGGGCGTGGCGGTGCGTCGCGGGCGTGGCGGTCGCGTCGCGGAAGCGCGGCGGTGCGTCTGGCGGCGTGGCCGGTCGCGTCGCGAGCGGCGGTGCGTCTGCCAGGTGAGTGTCTTGCCAGCGTGACGGTGTGGGGGCGTGTGCGCGCGAGACGGTGTGGGTGCGTGTGCGCGCGAGACGGTGTGGGTGCGTGTGCGCGCGAGACGGTGTGGGTGCGTGTGAGGGTGTGAGGGTGCGTGTGCGTGTGAGGGTCGCGTCTGGCGTGTGGCGGTCGCGTGGGCGAGTGTGCGGCGTGTGGCCGGTCGCGAGTGCGTGTGAAAGTGCGAGTGCGTGTGAGGTGTGAGTGCGTGTGAGGTGCGTCGCAGCGTGTGAAGTCGCGTCGCGGCGTGTGAGGAATCGCGTCGCGCGTGTGAGTGCGTCGCGGCGTGTGAGTGCGTCGCGGGTGTGGCGGTCGCGTCGCGGCGTGTGGCCGGTCGCGTCTTGAGTGTGCGCGCGTGGCGGTGCGTCTTGTAGCGTGGCGGTCGCGTCTGCGGCGTGGCGGTGCGTCTGGCGGGTGAGTGTGTGCGCGTGACGGTGTGGGTGCGTGTGCGCGCGAGACGGTGTGGGTGCGTGTCTTGTAGCGAGGCGGTGTGGAGTCGCGTGTCGCCTTGAGGCGGTGTGGAGTGCGTGTCTGAGGGTGTGGAGTGCGTGTGCGTGTGAGTGCGTCTGGCGTGGCGGTGCGTGTGAGTGCGTCTGGCGTGTGGCGGTGCGTGGGCGAGTGTCGCCGGCGTGTGGCCGGTGCGTGGGCGAGTGTCTGGCGTGTGGCCGGTCGCGTGGCGAGTGTCTGGCGTGTGGCCGGTGCGTGGCGAGTGTGCGGCGTCTGGCGGTCGCGTGGGCGAGTGTGCGGCGTCTGGCGGTGCGTGGCGGTGTCGCGGCGTCTGGCAGCGGCGTGTCGCGTGAGTCGCGTGGCGCGTCGCGCGTGAGGAGTGCGTCTTGGCGTGTGAAGTCGCGTGGGTGAGTGTCTTGGCGTGTGAGGGTGCGTGGGTGAGTGTGCTCGTGTGAGGGTGCGTGGGTGAGTGTGCTCGTGTGATGGTGTGTGTGCGCGTTTGACGGTGTGTGCCGGTGTGTGCGCGTGTGCCGGTGTGTGCGCGTGTGACGGTGTGTGCGCGTGTGACGGTGTGTGCGCGTGATTGTGTGTGGGTGAGTGTGCGCGCGTGATTGTGTGTGGGTGAGTGTGCGCGCGTGATTGTGTGTGGGTGAGTGTGCGCGTGTGACGGTGTGTGCGCATATGAGCGCGTGTGACGGTGTGTGCGCGCGCGACGGTGTGTGGGTGAGTGTGCGCGCGCGACGGTGTGTGCTCGCAGCGACGGGGTGTGTCTTGCGCGCGACGGTGTCGCGGGAGAGTGTGCGCGTGTGACGGTGTGTGTTAATGTGCGTGACGGTGTGTGGGTGAAGTGTTGCGCGCGTGATTGTGTGTGGGTGAGTGTGCGCGTGTGACGGTGTGTGCGCATATGAGCGCGTGTGACGTGTGTGCGCGCGCGACGGTGTGTGGGTGAGTGTGCGCGCGCGACGGTGTGTGCGCGCGCGACGGTGTGCGGGAGAGTGTGCGCGTGTGACGGTGTGTGTGTGCGTGGCGGTGTGGCTGGGTGAGTGTCGCGCGGCGGTGTGTGGTGATGTCGCGACGGTGTGTGGGTGAGTGTGCGCGCGCGACGGGTGTGTGGAGTGAGTGTCGCGCGCGGAGCGGTGTGTGCTTTCGCCTTGGCGCGGGTGTCTTGCGCGGCGGTGTCTTGAGGAGTGTCAGCGTGACGGTGTGTGCGGCGCGTGACGGTGTGTCGCGCGTGACGGTGTCTTGTAGCGTGGCGCGCGTGACGGTGTGCGGGTGTGACGGTGTGCGGGTGAGTGTGCGGGTGAGTGTGCGCGTGTGACGGTGTGTGTGCGCGCGTGACGGTGTGCGCGCGCGTGACGGTGTGTGACGGTGTGTGCACGTGTGACGGTGTGTGCACGTGTGACGGTGTATGCGCGTGATGGTGTGTGCGCGCGTGACGGTGTGCACGTGTGTGGGTGAGTGTGCGCGTGTGTGGGTGAGTGTGCGCGTGTGTGAGGGTGCGTGCGCGTGTGAGGGTGCGTGCGGGCGTGATTGTGTGTGGGTGAGTGTGCGCGCGCGACGGTGTGTGGGTGAGTGTGCGCGCGCGACGGTGTGTGGGTGAGTGTGCGCGCGCGACGGTGTGGTGGGTGAGTGTGCGCGCGCGACGGGGTGTGCTCGCGCGACGGGGTGTGCTCGCGCCGACGGTGTGCGGGAGAGTGTGTCGCGTGTGTGACGGTGTGGTGTGCGGCGTGACGGTGTGTGGGTGAGTGTGCGCGTGTGACGGTGCGTGGGCGAGTGTGCGCGTGTGACGGTGCGTGGGCGAGTGTGCGCGTGTGACGGTGCGTGGGCGAGTGTGCGCGTGTGACGGTGCGTGGGCGAGTGTGCGCGTCTGACGGTGCGTGGGCGAGTGTGCGCGTCTGACGGTGCGTGGGCGAGTGTGCGCGTCTGACGGCGCGTGTGCGCGTGAGGGTGCGTGGGCGCGTGCGCGCGTGAGGGTGCGTGCGCGTGTGAGGGTGCGTGGGTGAGTGTGCGCGTGTGAGGGTGCGTGGGTGAGTGTGCTCGTGTGAGGGTGCGTGGGTGAGTGTGCTCGTGTGATGGTGTGTGTGCGCGTTTGACGGTGTGTGCCGGTGTGTGCGCGTGTGCCGGTGTGTGCGGCGTGTGACGGTGTGTGCGGCGTGTGACGGTGTGTCGCGGCGTGATTGTGTGTGGGTGAGTGGTGCGCGCTTGATTGTGTGTGGGTGAGTGTGCGCGCGTGATTGTGTGTGGGTGAGTGTGCGCGTGTGACGGTGTGTGCGCATATGAGCGCGTGTGACGGTGCGTGCGCGTGTGACGGTGCGTGCGCGAGTGTGCGCGCGTGACGGCGTGTGTGCTCGCCGCGACGGGGTGTGTGCGCGCGACGGTGTGCCGGGAGAAGTGTCGCAGCGTGTGACGGTGGTGTGTGTGCGTGACGGTGTGTGGGGGAGTGTGCGCGCGTGATTGTGGGTGGGTGAGTGTGCGCGTGTGGCGGTGTGTGCGCATATGAGCGCGTGTGACGTGTGTGCGCGCGCGACGGTGTGTGGGTGAGTGTGCGCGCGCGACGGTGTGCGGGAGAGTGTGCGCGTGTGACGGTGTGTGTGTGCGTGACGGTGTGTGGGTGAGTGTGCGCGCGCGACGGTGTGTGGGTGAGTGTGCGCGCGCGACGGTGTGTGGGTGAGTGTGCGCGCGCGACGGTGTGTGCTCGCGCGGCGGGGTGTGCGCGCGCGACGGTGTGCGGGAGAGTGTGCGCGTGACGGTGTGTGCGCGTGTGACGGTGTGTGCGCGCGTGACGGTGTGCGCGCGTGACGGTGTGCGCGCGTGACGGTGTGCAGGTGTGACGGTGTGCGGGTGAGTGTGCGGGTGTGTGTGCGCGCGTGACGGTGTGTGTGCGCGCGTGACGGTGTGTGACGGTGTGTGCGCGCGTGACTGTGTGCGCGCGTGACTGTGTGCGCGCGTGACGGTGTGCACGTGTGTGGGTGAGTGTGCGCGTGGGTGAGTGCGTGCGCGTGTGAGGGTGCGTGCGCGTGTGAGGGTGTGTGCGCGCGTGATTGTGTGTGGGTGAGTGTGCGCGCGCGACGGTGTGTGGGTGAGTGTGCGCGCGCGACGGTGTGTGGGTGAGTGTGCGCGCGCGACGGGTGTGCTCGCGCGACGGGTGTGCTCGCTGCGACGGGGTTGTGTAGCGACGGTGTGCGGGAGAGTGTGCGCGTGTGACGGTGTGTGTCGCGGCGTGCGCGTGTGTGGGTGAGTGTGCGCGACGGTGTGTGGTGAGTGTGCGCGCGCGACGGTGTGTGGGTGAGTGTCTTGGCGGTGTGTGGGTGAGTGTGCGCGCGCGACGGTGTGTGGGTGAGTGTGCGCGCGCGACGGTGTGTGCTCGCGCGGCGGGGTGTGCGCGCGCGACGGTGTGCGGGAGAGTGTGCGCGTGACGGTGTGTGCGCGCGTGACGGGGTGTGCGCGCGTGACGGTGTGCGCGCGTGTTACTGTGCGCGCGTGTGACGGTGTGCGGGTGTGACGGTGTGCGGGTGTGACGGTGTGCGGGTGAGTGTGCGGGTGTGTGTGCGCGCATGACGGTGTGTGTGCGCGCGTGACGGTGTGTGACGGTGTGTGCACGTGTGACTGTGTGCGCGCGTGACGGTGTGCACGTGTGTGGGTGACTGTGCGCGTGGGTGAGTGCGTGCGCGTGTGAGGGTGCGTGCGCGTGTGAGGGTGTGTGCGCGCGTGACGGTGTGTGAGTGAGTGTATGAGCATATATGAGTGAGTGAGTGTGTGTGTGTTAGTGAGTGAGTGTGTGTGTGTCAGAGTGTGTGTGAGAGAGAGAGAGAGTGTGTGCGCCTCTCCTTGTTGCTTCTACAGTGGTATAACTGACACTGATTATGCTTCTGGTTAGTGTTGTGTTGATCACCTGATTCCCCATAAATACTGAAACCTCTGAGGTTTTTAGTCCCAGCATTCCAAACTCACATGTTTAACATGCTGTCCTATTGTGGCTGTGGTGCTTCACATGACTTCGCATGGCTATTTGAGCATGTGACTGTTTGGAGTGTGTGTGTGTGTGTGTGTGTGTGTGTGTGTGTGTGTGTGTGTGTGTGTGTGTGTGTGTGTGTGTGTGTGTTTGCAGGCATCCATTGCCTGTGACTGAGTGTAGCTGTTTGACAGAAGGCGTCTCATCACCCAGTCTGCATAAACACATGCTCGGGAGCTAAAACTATCCATTAGGGATTCATCCACATTGATGTCTGGCGGGAAGCTCCAGCACCTGTCGTGTGTGTGTGTGTGTGTGTGTGTTTGTTTGTGTGTGTGTATACAGATGTGTCATTCCTCATTTATCAGGACCTCCTTGTGTTCTGTGAAGCCTCATGTGTCCTAGCGGATGGCTGTCCTACACACTCCACTTCCACTCCTCCCCAATCTCTTTCTCTCAGTTTTCTCTCTCGAGCTCTCTCCAGAGACCTCAGCTGGCTTATTTTGTTTTGTTTGTTTGAAAGCTCAGCCTCGTTTTTCTCGATTACTGGAGAGGGATTGCAGCGGCGAGCTAAACAGGCAGAATAAAAAGGACGGCGAAAATGTAAATACAGTGCAGCTGCAGCTTGAGAATCAGGTCTGAAATGGTGGAAGGAAAGGGAAAGGTAGAATGTGTTCCTTTATTTAGGGTTTATTAATTACAGCCTCGGTGTATGCGTATAGATGTATAATAAGAAGCGTCATATTATTTGAAAAATGGAATGCAATGGAAGGGTCACGTTGCATTCTGAATGCATTAAGCCTAGATCTTTTTTTAAATTTTTTTTTAGATTTCCTACTGAGGTTGTGCGATCAGGTTTGATTCCTGACAAGTTGTGTCGACGACGAACTTTCTCCCCCGTGTCCATGCCATGTGTGGTATTCTAAGTGCCCACGCTGACTGGGACATCATGTTCTGTTAGGAGCTGTGGTAATTGTGACGATGTGGGCTTGTCTCCATGGTAACTTACTTAGTAATCCATCCTTGGGTAATGCTCCAAGGAAACAAGAGGTCACATGGTGCATTGCTGGTCAATCCATGTGTAGATGGAAAAAAAAAAAGACTCCATTAATCCAGGAGAAGAAAGAGCACTGAGTGGTGTTTGAGCTAAAAACCTTTGACCTTGGTGCGTCAAAGTAGCTCAGCCGCTGTTTTGCCTGCAGGATCCCCCTCTGCTCAGTACTCCAGCTAATTTATCTAGGCTAGAGCATCTACAAGCAATATCGCCTTGATCCGGTTAAGCCCTTGAGGCGACTCTTAAATATGACATGAGGTTTATCAGTATTCATGATCTTATGATGATGGCATTCTGCTCACTCAGTCCGAGCTGGAAAAAAATAATAAATCAAAGGCTTAAGTCATATCACACGTTAACCCTGTGCTGGGGGATGATGGGGGGGGAAATGATGAGGGGAGGAGAGAGTGTGTGGCTCAAAGAGTTAAAAAAATAAAATAAAATAAAATAAAATAAATTCTACTATAATACATAGGACTCCTAAAGCTCCTAAAGGACCTAAAGCGTTAACTAGCTCCTTGATATCAATGTCGGTTTTCTGATTTACTCTTCAGCTGGTATAGGATGTGGAAATTCTACTAATTTATCTGTTCCTCCCTCACTTTCCTTCTGTCCATGTTATCCGAGCAACGTGCCAGTGTTAGCTGATGTCAGGTCTCGTTTAGAAAAGCATTTAGAAGAAACCGATCCCTTCTCCTCTGCAGTAGGAGAACATGCTGTGAGGTGGTTTTTCATCCAGGAGCTGGATTGTGGATCCAGAAGAACCTTTCTGTGGTATTATTCTAGAACCAGCATGACATAATAGATTTGGTGGGACACATTTGACTAAAACACATCATTAGGGTAGTTTCTTGTGGTGATCCATTGCTTCATTTCAGAGCTGCCGTAGAGATGAACAAAAACAGAAAGGAATATACAGATAATGGACAGATTCTCATAATTCTCATTATGGAAAAGTACGAAGCTCCTGAAGGGACCTCTGCAAAACAAACAAACACACATGCGTACTAAAAAAAAAAAAGATCTTGTGCACAAGCAAATATTTGTCGTTTTCATTATCATGTCGATTTTTTTTTTTTATTATTATTTCTTAAAGAAAACAAGTAAGTAAGTGGTGTGTATGGGATAGTAAGTGCTGAAAAACCATCACACCATGTCCTTTTGTCATAAGATATTTTTTCCTGGGAAAAAAAGGACGGTGTAATGTTTCTCAGGTAATTATCATGTGCAGACAACGAAGCATCGCATACGTACCACTTACTTTCTCGTTTTTCTTTAAGAAAAAATCTCATGAAAACAGAAAATGATCTCGTGCATGCGAGAGTTTGTCGTTTTCATGCGATTTTTTTTTTTTCTTTCCTAAAATGCAAGTGGTGTGCTTTTTTTTTTGTGTGTGCACCAGATACTTTTTGGTTTTCAAAAGATTTTGTTTTCCTGAAAGAAAATAATTTTGTACGGTAATAATTGCATGCTCAATCACCACTTACTGTACCATCATGTTTGGCACTTACTTTCTCGTTTTCTTTAAGAAAGAAAGAAAAAATGTTAAATCAACAAACTTTCATGTGAGCTCTATTTTCCCACTTTTTTTTTTTAGTGTGTATGTCTTATTTTTAATTTCCAAATGTCCCTTCAGGATGTCAAGGAAGCAAGAGAAAACACCATATACTGTATGTGAAATTGTTGATGGAAAACATGTCAAACACAACCTGCAAGATTTACATTATGTACAGATTGACATTATGTACAATCTTGTTCACAAAGAGCTGGCCTGGCTTCTCATTCCAACCAATCAAAAACATCCCCTTTGCGGATAAAATCGGACAACACTGAAAGCATTTTTACTACGTAAATTCATCCTGAAAAAAGCAGGCTGATGATGGCAACGTTTGCACTTTTTTAATGGAATTTAGCTTCACATGTGTTGTACTAAATTCCATCACAGTTCCTTTCAGTAAGTGTTCCTTATCTCCATATTTTCACATTCTTCCCCACTGTAGGATAACATAAATGTTGACGAGGCAGCCCGGTTCCTGGTGGAGCACATTCTCCTCAACGACAAAGGCATTCCGTACGAAGAGAGCAACGGCGACCGCATCAAGCTGGACCAAGACGCCATGCCTGCGGAGAGCAAGTCTGGTTGCTGCTAGCGTCGGGCCTCAATCTGTCCATATACCTGCCATAAAGGAGGGGTTGTTGGCTACGAACTGAGACCCAAAGCCCCACCATCATATCCTCTACTTCCTTCCATTCATGTCCATCATCCATTCTGAAACCAATGGCACGTGCAAGTCGTGGCTCCCATAGCCATGAAGATTATCATTATATCGATTATAGTGACCATTCATACCTATCTCTGTCATTCTCCCCCATTTCTCTCTCTGGGTCAACATTGTTCATATAATATGTTTATATTTGTAGCCTTCAATAGTGTCAGGTGCCATGTTTTTACCATATTTGTTATGTTGTTGAGAATAAATGCAACCCTATGGGTGTCCTAGGAGGCGGTACCAAGTACATGTTTGTTATATACAGATTAAGACTTTTTTTTTTTTTTTTTTTTTTTTTTTGGACGCAAAGAGTGACTGACTAATTTTCCAGAGGTCATTTTAATCCGAAAGAAAAAGAAAATTCTATATCTACAAAAGTAAAAGTGATAGCATGTCAATCTGTTAAAAAAAGACTTCTATTAGGAATCTATATATAAAACAGAACAAACAAAAAAGATGACTGTTTAGTTGAGTTGTTATACAGTTATTTTCCCTCCCATTTTCTTTCTCATTTTGCTGCCCATCAGTTGTGTCTCTGGAGATCACTCATTAGAATCTTATCATACAGAAGGTCATTATCCGCAATGTTAAGAAAAGATGCAGAGGAACATAGGAATTTGTTTGTACGAGGTGTCAAAGATAATGGTTTAGGTACTAAGTGGAAATGTGGAATCTAGAGATTTCAGCCTATTCTATGCATAAGCTTGTGTTTTTGATCATGTTCGTGGCAGGGTTTTGAAGCGGTATGGAAGTGTTTGAGAACGTATCCATAACTCCAGGTCTGTAGAGATATGTAGAGAAGTGTGACACTTTAAAACTATTTTAAATATGCTGGATTCAACCTTGAAGCAAAATAAAACTTTTAAAATAAAAAAGTGTGATATTTTGGTCAGTTGTTGATTAACTGTCTCTCCTTGTGTTACAGTGTAGGTGTTTAAAAATCTCACACACATTATTACTCTGTAATTAATTTAAGACTGTGTACACTAACAGTGGAATGCAGTAAGGGTTTCTCTGGCTTTTATCAACTGCAGATGTGCTGCTCTTGTAATCACCACATTATGTCTTTGAAATAACTAAATTCAGAATACAAACAAACAAAAGTCCAATGGCGAATTCAATCTCTTAACCAATTTTTCACTGGTATGCATTCTAGCTGGAGGACATTGCCCACCAGCGATGGTCCTAACATATACTATATGGTGGGTTAAGGTTGGAAGAAGGTGGAAGAACTTGAGTGTCCTGCAAAGAGCCCTGACCTCAACCCCACTGAACACCTTTGGGATGAACTGGAACTGGAGCCTCCTCACCCAACCTCAGTGCCTCATTAATGCTCTTGTAGCTGAATGCGGGGGCGGGGGGGGGGGGTTATGCCATGCCATGCCTTTGGAATGGTTTGTTCAACAAGCACATATGGGTGTCAAGGCCAGGTATCCACATACAGTATCTCACAAAAGTGAGTACACCCCTCACATTTTTGTAAATATTTTATTATATCTTTTCGTGGGACAACACTGACGAAATGACACTTTGCTACAATGTAAAGTAGTGAGTTTACAGCTTGTATAACAGTGTAAATTTGCTGTCCCCTCAAAATAAGTCAACACACAGCCATTAATGTCTAAACCGCTGGCAACAAAAGTGAGTGCACCCCTAAGTGAAAATGTCCAAATTGGGCCCAATTAGCCATTTTCCCTCCCTTGTGTCATGTGACTCGTTAGTGTTACAAGGTCTCAGGTGTGAATGGGGAGCAGGTGTGTTAAGTTTGGTGTTATCACTCTCACACTCTCTCATACTGGTCACTGGAAGTTCAACATGGCACCTCATGGCAAAGAACTCTCTGAGGATCTGAAAAAAAGAATTGTTGCTCTACATAAAGATGGCCTAGGCTATAAGAAGATTGCCAACACTCTGAAACTGAGCTGCAGCACGGTGGCCAAGACCATACAGTGGTTTAACAGGACAGGTTCCACTCAGAACAGGCCTCGCCATGGTCGACCAAAGAAGTTGAGTGCACGTGCTCAGCATCATATCCAGAGGTTGGCTTTGCAGAGTAGACGTATGAGTGCTGCCAGCATTGCTGCAGAGGTTGAAGGGGTGGGGGGTCAGCCTGTCAGTGCTCAGTGTTAGTGCTCAGTGCCACACACTGCATCAAATTGGTCTGCATGGCTGTCGTCCCAGAAGGAAGCCTCTTCTAAATATGATGCAAAAGAAAGCCCGCAAACAGTTTGCTGAAGACAAGCAGACTAAGGACATGGATTACTAGAACCATGTCCTGTGGTCTGATGAGACCAAGATAAACTTATTTGGTTCAGATGGTGTCAAGCGTGTGTGGCAGCAATCAGGTGAGGAGTACAAAGACAAGTGTGTCTTGCCTACAGTCAAGCATGGTGGTGGCAGTGTCATGGTCTGGAGCTGCATGAGTGCTGCCAGCACTGGGGAGCTAATGCCAACATGTACTGTGACATACTGAAGCAGAGCATGATCCCCTCCCTTCAGAAACTGGGCCGCAGGGCAGTATTCCAACATGATAACGACCCCAAACACACCTCCAAGACGACCACTGCCTTGCTAAAGAAGCTGACGGTAAAGGTGATGGACTGGCCAAGCATGTCTCCAGACCTAAACCCTATTGAGCATCTGTGGGGCATCCTCAAACGGAAGGTGGAGGAGCGCAAGGTCTCTAACATCCACCAGCTCTGTGATGTCGTCATGGGGGAGTGGAAGAAGACTCCAGTGGCAACCTGTGAAGCTCTGGTGAACTCTATGCCCAACAGGGTTAAGGCAGTGCTGGAAAATAATGGTGGCCACACAAAATATTGACACTTTGGGCCCAATTTGGACATTTTCACTTAGGGGTGTACTCACTTTTGTTGCCAGCAGTTTAGACATTAATGGCTGTGTGTTGAGTTATTTTGAGGGGACAGGAAATTTACACTGTTATACAAGCTGTGCACTCACTACTTTACATTGTAGCAAAGTGTCATTTCTTCAGTGTTGTCCCATGAAAAGTTATAATAAAATATTTACAAAAATGTGAGGGGTGTACTCACTTTTGTGAGATACTGTACCTTTGGTAATATAACTTTGGTAATATAGTGTATTATGTACGATTTGCAAACTTCACACCTTCATGTGGTTCTACATCCTTTCATTCTAGACTGCCAGGGTGGTTGCTTGCACAAATAGAGGAGTATTCCCATTTGCTTGTTTCCTTGCCGAATACTAATAACAAAATTGTAACCTTGTGACTGTGATCTCATGAGTGTAGCTTATAAAAGGCCCCTGCTATTCCACACTTGTCAAGGAGTTGAGGAAGTGGACTTGATGTGCATTTAGGTCATGGTAGTTCTCATATTTGACTTACTGCTGTATGATCTGTTGAAGCTCTGTCAACTTTCCTAACCTCTTCTGTATTTCTGGCTAGGATGGTGAGCCGTTTCTTCTGCCAAGCCCCAATGGAGTTGAATGGTGGACACGATCAATTCCCAAATTGTTTGGGAACATTTGAGTCTTGCCCTACAGCAGCATAATAATGTCAGTGACGCATGAAGCATACCTGGCAGGATGTGGAAATACTGCTGGCTATGCACCATCTTTCTCTGACGCTGCATGTACTGTATGTGGCATGGAATGAAATAAACAGCAGGTACAGTATGGCCTGCAAAGCCTGATTGGAAGAAAAGGGGAGGCTCCTGAAAATGGAAAAGTGAAAACTTGTCTTAAGAGCTGCTCACCAAAAAGCAAAATTGCAAGTAGGAAGTTCACTAAGGTTGGAGTCCAGAATGGAGTCAGTACTACAAGCAATTGTCAGGGCACAGAATAAAGCAGAATTACCAGAACCAGGGATGATCAAAAGGAGAAAACCAGGAAGAGAAGCAAGGGTCATACTCAAAGAACAATCTGGAATATAACGGCTCAGGACGCACAAGAAAGAATACAATCGGCAAGGCTTCAAGGTTAGACTTAAGTCCATGTGCATATGATGAGAATGGGGAAATGAGGATGATAACTGAGGAAGTATTCAGAGTATTTAGGGAAGGGTGCCCTCTGGTGGCGTGGCAGTGAAACGTACCGGGCAGACATGACTGGTGTATCTGTGTATCTGACAGTGGACATGACATTTCACGAAGAAGCTGTTATTCTCTTCAGAGGAGAGTTGTGATAATTTGTATACACATATTAACCATCACATGTCATTTAGAAACACGCACAATAAGCTGACATACAACTTTCCTACATCACCCTCTGCCTGTCCTCCATACATCTCCACACAGGCCCAAGCTAGTATTTATTTTTAAATGACTTTACATGTTAATCTGGGTTGGCTAATGTGTCCTTCTGGCATTTTAATGTGGTAATTGTAAAGGGAAGGAACTAAACACAACCACTTAATTGTAACCAGCGTTCAGTGATCAACATAGCTGGTGTTTGATTTCCTTGGTGGGGTGTTTCCCAGGACACAACTAACAACACAGGTGATAACTGGCCACAAGGGGATGGTTAAATCAGTACTAAGTTAACATTCATTGCAGGTATCACTCTAATAGTCTCTAAAGTGCAGGAGAAAAGCTAAATCGGACATTTTGCATACAATGTTTTGCAACTTCATCTCTGGTGTGTGGCGTTCTGTGAAACTGGGTTTTGTGTTTGGTTTCATCATTTTATATAAACTATATGGCCAAAAGTTTGTGGACACCATACCATCAACCCCAATCTGTCCTTGAACATCCCATTCCAAAACCATTGGCATTAATATGGACTTGGTCCCCCCCTTTGCTGTTATAATAAGCTCCACTCTTCTGGGAAGGCTTTCCATAAGATTTTGGTGCGTGGCTGTGGGGATTTGTGTTCATTCAGCTACAAGAGCATTAGTGAGGTTGAGGTCAGGCACTGATGTTGGGATGTCGAGGAGGCTCCAGATAAAGTTAATCTCGAAGGTGCTCAGTGGGGTCGAGGTCAGGGCTCTGTGCAGGACACTCGAGTTCTTCCACCTTCTTCCAACCTTAACACACCATGCCTTCATAGAGCTCGCTTTGTGCACATGGGCATTGTCATGCTGGAACATCCTTCAGTTCCAGTGAAGGGAAATCTTAGTACTACAGCATATAAGGTCATTCTAGACGATTGTGTGCTTCCACGTTTGTGGCAACAGACTGGGGTAAGGCCCACATATGGGTATGATGATCAGGTGTCCACAAACCTTTGGCCGTATTGGATTCATTATATTGTATTTTAAAATATGGACTAGTGGCCACACAAAGCATTGTCCTCTCATGTGTCCCTCATGATCTCATTCTGAACCACAGTGTCAGTGTCAGTGATTTGCTCTACTTATTCTCCTAGCTATTCTTTATTTATGACCATATCTATGTATTAATCCAGTTAGTACTTTGGCTTGTTTTATTGATCATTGGGCATAAATATTATGTAGATTTCAATATTTTCTTCAACATATTTAATAAATCTGACATACACTCACTGTCTACTTTATTAGGAACACCTGCACATTGACGCAGGACATAGTAACTCATATAATCACTCTTTACAACCATGGTGAGGAGAAAAAGCTCCAAACATCAGACCTTATGGTGGATGGGCTACATGGGGTCATGATTTGGGGCTTATGATTTTATGCATTTTGCTGCTGCCACATGATTGGCTGATTAGAAAACTGCATAAATGAGCAGGTGTACAGGTGTTCCTATTAAAGTGGAATTACAGTGGTCTACTGTTTTCTTTTAGAATTTTTGCTGTCATAGTTCTCTGTAGCCTATAATGCATTACAAATACATTGTCACAAAGATAATAATAATAATAATAATAATAATAATAATAATAATAATAATAATAATAATGATGATGATGATGATATTTTTCAATTGAGATAACTTTAAGAATTGTAAGTAATTTGGCAAACTTTGTGGTAAAACCTTGATGTAGGTATAATAATACTACAGTAACCGTGGTCTGTGAATTGTGAACAAAGTTTGTATCCCTTTTTTCGTACAAAAACGTGGTATACATTGTAAATCGACGGTTATAATGAATACATAATCTGTTATATAGTACGTATGAATTAGCAATATTATAATAACTTTGTATAAGTAATCCGAGTAATCCGAGTTGCACTACACACACACACACACACACACAAACAAACACACGTCAGCCACGGTCCGATGTGGCGTCGTCGCCTAGCAACAGAACAAAACAGCTCCGACTTTTACATTCTGCGCTATAACTTTATAGTTTTCTTAAGCTTTGCAAACACACAACTGCAATGTCGAAGCCAACACTAAAGAAAAGAGACTCTTCGTCCAGCAGCCGCGAGCCTTCATCTAAAGAACAGTCACCTACTAAAGAGTAAGAACTGGCTTCCTCGTTAACGTTATAAAACCAGCGGCATGTAATGGCTTGTGATGTTACTTAGTAACTCCACTTTAAACTCCACTGAAATGCTTCAACTTTAGGCATCTCAGTGCTTATTAATAATCTTTAAGTTCTTCTAAATGTTAAATGGCTTTACATGTTGAACTGATTATAATATCATTGTTTTTGACTGTACTAGTAACTAATGCGCTGGCTGTAGGGTCTCCTCACTTGTCTCAGGTGTTTCTGCGAGTTTCTCGGGCGAGCTTGGCAGGAGCTGTGTCCCTATCTGGTCCGAATGGAACGAGACGGAAGTCAGTGCAGAGAAATGGGATGCAGCCAAAGGAGCGAAAGATGGCAAGGCTAGGAAGAGCCCTCTCAGTGTGAGTGTCTAAAGTGTGCTGAAAACAAACATATACGATCGATCACACACACACACACACACACACACACACACACACACACACACACACACACACACACTGGGTATAGAATCACCCCCTTTAAAATAGTCACATTTTGTTGCTTTTCTGCCTGAAATGAAGACATACACAGTTTTTGTTTTATCCAGCTGTATTTACTCAGTGAAACTTATAACATCCAAGTGAAAGATATAACACCAACATGTCAGAAAAATTTTTAAAAAAACAGAATCACTGAGTTGGAAAAAGGATCACCTCCTTGTGTCAGTATTTTGTTGAACCACCTTTCGCTTTATTTACAGCCTTTAGTCTGTTAGGATATGGCTCTATTAACTTTGCACATCTAGACTTTGTAATATTTGCCCACTCTTCTTTGCAGAACTACTCAAGTTCAGTTAAATTTGATGGTAACTGTTTGTGGACTGCAGTCTTCAAGTCATTCCACAGATTTTCAATGGGGTTTAAGTCTGGGCTCTGACTAGGCCATGCAAGGACATTCACCTTTTTCTCCTTCAACCACTGTGTGGTCAGTTTTGCTGTGTGCTTTGGGTCATTGTCATGTTGGAAGGTAAATCTTCTTCCCATTGACAACTTTCTGGCAGAGGGCAACAGATTTTCCTCAAGAATTTGATGGTATTTTGCCCCATCCATTTTCCTTCCCTGCTGCAGAGAAACACCGCCATAACAGGATATTATCACCTCCATGCTTTACTGTAGGAATGGTGTTATCTGGATGGTGAACTGTATTGGATTTCTGCCAGACATATCATTTGGTGTTGGGGCCAAATAATTCAATTTTAGTCTCATCTGGCCATAACACCTTTTTCCATGTGGCCTCAGAATCTTCAAGGTGCGTTTTGGCAAAGCTCAGTTGTGGGTGGCATTTTTCTTGCAACCCTCCCATACAAGCCACATTTGTGAAGAATTTGTGATATTGTTGTCACATGCACACAATGACCACTCTTTGTCATAAATTCCTGCAACTGCTTCAGAGTTGCTGTAGGTCTCTTGGTAGCCTCTCTGACCAGTTTCCCCCTGGCTCTTTTATCCAGTTTGGAGTGATGTCCTGATCCAGGGAGGGTCTGTGTTGTACCAAATGCCTTCCACTTCTTAATAATAGACTTCACTGTGCTTCTAGGCATTGATAAAGCCTTTGAAATTTTTTTATATCCGTCTCCTGACTTGTGCCTGTCCACAACTTTATCCCGGAGATCTTTTGACAGTGCCTTGCCACCCATAGTTGATTGTTTGCTTCGGTTGCACTACAAAATGCTCCAGGAAAGCTCTTTTCATACTGAGCTAATCAAAAAGACCACAGCTGATCACAGTTGAAAGTCAAATGGTTTTGTGTGCCATTGAGAAGGTGATTAGCTATAGCTTATTGAGTTTACAAGTCATTTTTAGGAGGGGGGTGATCCTTTTTCCAAAAGGATTTTTCCCATTCTTTTCTATGCCCACTGTGGTATAGTATAATATATATACATACTCTGTGTGTGTGTGTGTGTGTGTGTTTGTTTGTGTGTGTGCGTGTGTCTGCATTGTATGGTTATTTGTGAATTCACAAGTGTCAAACTCAAGGACACAGCTAATCAACTTTTTTATACTGTATTAGTGAGGTCCAATAGACCCCTAGTGAAAATTCTTCTATTTTGCGTTCTTTTCTAATTTACTACAACAATTTTCATTACAAATGATATTATTGACAACAACTTGAGTGAAAACTAGAATCTCTAAAATATTTACATGAATTTCAGAGTTTCTTAGTATTCGGTGCGTCATCTTTTTTGCTCTAATGACACTCCTGAAAGTTTACTGAAAGTTTAGTAAATTTTCATTGATTCATTTTAGATCATATCCATCTGAGTGTCATCTGATCATATGCTACCGTAGAACTAATTAGGCATGAGGATTTGCTTACATGCAGAATCCTAAATATTAAATATTCAAGATATTGAACATTTACTTTCTTTGTTTGAAGCATTTAAAAATTCTAAAACATTCTGTTTATTTCCAATTTTAAATGGAAAAAAAAAATCCCAGAAATACAATGTGGTCTCGGACTTTCAGACCCCACTGTATATTACAGTAGTGTGCAAAAGTTTTAGGCGCATGCAAAGAAATGCTGTAGAGCAAAGACGCCTTAAAAATAATGAAATTAAATACTTCTACATTTAAAAAAATACCATAAAGAGCAGTAAACAGTAGTAAATGAAACAAAGTCAATATTTGGTGTGACAAAAACATAAAAATAAAAATAGTAGTCTCCGGTACAATTTGTGCAGATTTATAAGGAAATTATCTGGTAAGTTTTATTGAGCATCTTGCAGAACCAGCCACAGTTCTTCTGGAGACTTTCACACTTGCTTCTTATTTTTGCAGCAAAACCCAGCAGCCTTCATTGTGTTTTTTGTCTGAAAAGTGGTCTCTTACGTAATAAGTAGCGGTTACGAAACACAGGGGAGCTGGATGCAAGTGCAGGGGAAAAGCCAGTTTATTAGGGAAAACCAAAAATATAAGGACAGGGAAAAAAGGAACACAAAGGCAATAATCCAAAATATGACAAGGGAGAAATCCACAAAATAACAGGGCAATAATAATCCAAACAATAGCAAGGTATAAATCCACATGGAACAGGAAATAATCCAAAGACACATACACGAGTATAATCCAAAAGAATAGCGAGGTATAAATCCACCAAGAACAGGAAATAACCCAAATGCTAGCGAGGCATAAATCCACAACGAGAACAGAGCAAACACATGAAACGAGGCGATGGTCTATGGTCCTTGAACTGTGGTCTATAGTCTATAAGCGAGAGAACGCGAGAGGAGTGCAAGCGCACAGCACATACATTCACATTTCATATTCATATTTCATTTCAATACTCTGCGTCCAAGCAGACAAAAGAAAAGGTTTAAATAATCAAAATAAAACAAGACACACCTGAAACTCATAATGAAATACTGAACGGAAAACCAATGAACAAACATGGGCGGAGACATGACATGAACCAAAGAACAGAGAACAGATAAACATACAAAGGCGGAGACATGACACAAACCAAAACAAAGAACACATGGTGGAGAAAACAAAACTAGAGTCTGTGAATGGAATGAGGAAATGCGCTGCTGGCTGTCTTCCACAGCAGCGCGGAGAGCAGAATGCGGAAGTACACTACTCGCTAGCCTTTGCTACTCGCTAGCCTTCGCGAGCAGCGTAGCGAGAGGGAGCCAATAACAGTAGCTTTCTTTAATGACATACAAACATTTTTCTGTAACATTTAATTTTGTGCTAGAAAACTAATGTTTGGGAATCTAAAATGTTTTTTGTACTGACTTGATAATGTAGAAGTCATAAAATAAAAAATCTATAACAAAGTTTGTACAAAAAAAAATAGGGTGCCTAAAACTTTTGCACGGTACTGTATATTAGATGTTGTTCCTTTCGGACCTGTGAGTATCTTAAGTGGCTGTTCGCATGTGGAACATCTAGAATGTTTGCATGCATAGGTGCCACAGTTTCTATTAGCCATGATCTTTTAGCTTGTGTATTTTGTCAGTTGTTCTCTAGCCCTTAGTCAGTGTCACTTTCTGACCACATTACTGGTGATAGCTGGATATTTTGGATGATGGACTATTCTAAGCTCTTACTTTTAAACAAAGTAAGTTTACTTAATATTTGCTCCTGATTATCCAGTATTCATAGAACCACAGTTACATCCGTAATTAGAACTCAATTTCACCTCTTCTCACTGCCAGAGGTGGTGTTTAACACCTGCATACCACCTGCTACATGGTCATGAGGATCCATCTGGTAAGGTGTTCAGAGATAATCACCTTGATCACACCACTAGTAGGGGTGATGTTGACCTTGTAGAATCCGGAGAGGTGCATGGTGATGCCCAGGTAGCTGCACTGCAGACGTCCTGGAGCGGGACACCTCTTATTTGTGCCAAACAGGTTGCTCATCCAGACCTGTTATGATGACCTGTGTCACCCAGTGGGCTCATCTCTGCTTAGACAGGGGAGCATCCCCATTACTTTGCACCCAGACAGATAAATAACTGGTCCGATGAACAAATAGCTGCTGTGTGGTTCAAGTAGTACTGTACAGCATGTAATGGACACAGCAGTGAACATTCTGTAGAACTCTGTGAGGTCACAAATTTGAATGAAATAACCTCTAGCGTTCATGGATCAGTTCTTGGACTGCTAGGTGCACCTCAGTGGTGCAGATCAACTGGCTAGGGGTCAAAAACTCAAAGTTAATGTGTAACCAGTAAGGAAGGTGCCAGGGCATCCTGACCACATGTGCTTTAAATTGGCCACATGTGCTTTAAATTGCTGAATTCTGTGCAATTTGAACAGAATTAGCAAAACAGCTGGAAACATTAGGCCTCATTAGGCCTCAAGGCAAATAGCAGGCTAGTGTTGTCCCAGAGGGCCTTTCGGGTCTGCTAGGGAGAACCACGTTCAACAATGAGTGGACTCTCCTATCTCACTCGTGTTTACGTTCAACTTTTCTTTTTTCAGCATCTGTTGGGTCTCTGCGTTGGGTCATGTCAATAAGTCAATAAATCACAATAAAGACAATAACCTGATGCATTTCTGAATATAGGTCTGGCATAGCAGCATAGGTTTTAATCAGCACAATTATTTTTCAGCAAGTCCACATGAGTTGTACAGTGGAGTGTGTGGGATGCGGGCTGTCACTACACTACAGGTCTGGTGTGAATTCTGTATAGTGTGAAAAAGTTGAGTAGTAGTGCACTGCGGGCCATTTCAGTATTTTGAAAGTTAGCATGGGCCAAATGAAACGACGCAGCGGTCCGTATTTGGCTTGTTGGCTTTGAGTTTGACACTTGTGTCCAATATGGTAGATAAACCAACTAAAATAGATAATGAGTGTAAGAGGTACAATAGATGTACCTAATATAGCAGATAATAGAGTGTAGATGTTTATATGGTTGAATATTCCACCAAATAATTTATGTAACAATATTCTTAGCAATTCTTTGAGGACCCAGAAGGGAAGGTTAAGATCCCAGCATCTTTGAATGTTCACACCTGGAAACGGCCCTTGGAGCACATTGTTAACAAGGTAAGAGTGTGTCAGCCAGAAAGACCATTCCTATATTTCAGCATCGTTCTAGGTTCCTCTCTAATCCTCTAATTGCTCTGATCACTGCACAGAAAACAACTCACATGAAATGGAGCAGGTAAAACTCCAGACATCATCTGTACAAATGTACACTGGATCCAGGATTATTACACTATTACATTTGTCTAGGGATATGACTAAGGAAAAAATGTCTTACATACCCAAAAACATCAGAAAAGATCCTCTTTCAGCTACAACTACAGCTACAACTCTCAAGTCTACTTTATTTTATTAATTACACAGTTAGAGGGAAAATATTCTGGATTTTGTTTCTTTCCTTAAGTGAAGAAATCTGCTTTTTGCTAGTCTCACATGATCCTGAGTTATAGTGAAACATCCTCATTCTCATAATCGTATGCTTCTATTCATGTGGGTCATGGAAACCACAGAGCAATTGATGCACCGCATGATATTTTATGCAAAACGCAAACGCAGCTGATCTAAACCGGTACACTGAGGCCAATCAGCTCAACTTTTGCTTGGTCTCGCATGTGTAAGAGATCTAATTGGCAAAATGAACCAAGGTCAGCCTCTGTTTTCTTTTCCATGCCAACGACAGGCCGAGGCGACAGAACAAAGTCTTCTCCCTCGGTGTGTATGAGTCTTTAATTCAGATTTGATTAGGGAGCCTTTAGAGTCCATTAGTGAATCACAGTGAAGCATTCACAGTGCAGTGTTTCTTCACAACACCCAGTTTTCAGTGAGAGCACTGGAACAAAAAGACATTTTTAAAAGCATGACAGTGAGTGAGAGAGAGAGAGAGAGAGAGAGATATGAATAAATCAATTCATAAACAGGACGATGAATAAATCAAACAGAAGCTGAACATCCCTGTTTTTGGACAATATTAGATATATCAATTTATGCTAATTGCCAATTATGTAAAATACAATGATTGATTCTATGTTTCTGTATCTTTGTATCAGAATGTTTTTGTTTTTTTAATTTGTGCTTTATTCAGATAAACTAATTGCATATTATTTTATGCCAGGCTCCAGTTGTTGTCGAAAATGAATCAACGTTTGATCTCACTTCAGCCAATGAGCATTTGCTGTCCAGTGAAGTAAGTCATCAAGAGACCAACTTGTATACCAATATATATATATATATATAAAATCCCAACTTAAAAGTTGGTATTTTTTCTAAAATGCAATAAAAACAAAAATCTGTGATTTGTCAAGTCTCTTGAAACATTAATTAACTAACAAAAGTACAAAGAAAAGATATTCAATGTTTTCACTGACCAACTTAATTGTATTTTGTAAATATAATCAAATTTAGAATTTGATGCCAGCAACACACTCAAAAAAGTTGGGACAGAGGCATGTTTACCACTGTGTTACATAACCCTTCCTTTTAATTACACTTTTTAATCGTTTGGGAACTGAGGATACTACTACTGAGGATAATACTGAGGATTCCCTGAACCTTTTCACAATATTATGCACTGTAGATGGTGAAAGGCCTAAATTCTTTGCAATCTTCCATTGAGCAATGTTCTTTTTGAACTGACTGACAATTCTCTCACAAACTTTGGCACAAAGTGGTGAGCCATGACCCATTCTTGCTTGCAAAGACTGAGCTTTTGGTGGATGCTCCTTTTATGCCCAATCATGATACCCTCCCCTGTTACCAATTAACCCGATCCTCCAAAATGGTGTTACTTGTATATTCTATAAACATTTCAGTCTTATTTTGCCTCTGTCCCAACTTTTTTCAGTGTTTTTCAACTTTTTAAAGGCATCAAATTCTATATTTGTTTATATTTACAAAATACAATTAAGTTGGTCAATGAAAACATTGAATATCTTTTATTTGTACTTTTGTCAGTTAATTAAAGTTTCAAGAGACTTGGCAAATCATTTTTTTTAAAATTGCATTTTAGAAAAAATCCCAACTTTCATGGAAATGGGGTTAGTAGATGTTTTTCTCAACTCCACAAGCATAACCAGCCTCCTAAAGTCCCAGTAGTGCCATTCAACACTCCAAGAGAATCCGATTGATCATATGCTCATCACATTGTAGGAAGGATAGCAGAGTTATCATCAATATGAATGATTTGCTATCCAAGCTGGGCCCCTGTCAGATCACTGGGCAGTGAGACAAAAATGATGCTCCACAGTCCACAGAGAATGGTGAAGTGATGTACTGTATGACTGAGAGAAATCCCTTCTTACGCTTCTTACTGTTGTTCATCTCATCACTCAGCTCATGCGCTGGATCATCAGTGAGATCTACATTGTGTGGCAAGTGTGCAACAGGCAGGCAGACGAGGACAACCCCCTCTCTGAGGATGCCACGCCCAGCCCCTGGAGACCCTGGGAACACATCTATTCCCTGTGTAAAGCGGAGAAGGGCCATGCGCCTCTTTACAACGTCTTTGGGAAATATGTGGTTCGGCTCTACTGGATGGTGGGATCTCATCTCATATTGTCATTGTTGTTATGATTGTAATTGGAAAATAATCACACAATGACATTGCATATTTGGTGTATTAGTAAGGGATTAGTAAGATCTTGTAAGCAACAACTTTTAAATGCTGAAAATGTAGCAATTTTAATGTTTTTCAACATGTTTACAACTTGTATGTAGCATATGGGTGCAACAAGAAACTAGACTTGTTTTCCTTTTTCTGAAAAATCAAAACCTCTATTTAGACTTGACTTGCAAATGTCTTACCAAAGCTGTTCTTATGTATCTTTATTCTGAAGTCCAACACTGGAGCCATTCCCATTACTTGTAGTACTTTACGGATTACTGCTGTGCAGAGGCTGAATCCCATGATGTACACACATGCACATACACTCATGGCCAAAAGTATGTGGGCACCTAACCATCATATGTGGTTTTCCCCCAAACTGTTGCCACAAAGTTGGAAGCAAACAATTGTATAGGATGTCTTTGTATGCTGTAGCATTACAATTTCCCTTCACTGGAACTAAGAGGCCCAAACCTGTTCCATCTGTTGCACAAAGCGAGCTCCATGAAGACATGGTGTGTTAAGGTTGGAAGAAGGTGGAAGAACTCGAGTGTCCTGCACAGAGCCCTGACCTGAACCCCACTGAACACCTTTGAGATGAACTGGAACACCGACTGCACCCCAGGCCTCCTCACCCACCATCACTAATGATCTTGTAGCTGAATGAACCCAAATCCTCACAGCGGCACTCCAAAATCTAGTAGAAAGCCTTCCAAGAAGAGTGAAGCGTATTATAATAGCAAAGATGGACTAAATCTGGAATGAGATGTTCAACAAGCACATGTGGGTGTGATGGTCAGGTGTCCACATACTGTTGGTCATATAGCTTATGTTAGCATTCATTTAAATCCCCAAAATAGGGAACTTTTGATTCATTCAGGCTTGTTTGAATGACTCCAAAAGAAAACTATTAGCTAGTTTCCTCTGCTGTGGTGCAGCATTAGAGAAAGCCCACGCTGACCTTAGTGTGATATCGACGCTTGCTATCAGGCAGTGAAGCGTGATTAAGTGGTGAAACCCTCCACACCTACTGCCACGTACGTCTGCTTTCTTCCTCTTTAGGATGCCCAGAGATGTCCTGCAGGCAGTGATTAAGTGAGAACACAAGCATTATCAGACAGCTGAGTGTGCATGTGTGTGTGTGTGTGTGTGTGATGGGTATATAAATGAGTATCAGCTTCTCTCTAAACCACCACTGGCCTTAGTTGCACTCAGACTTGACCAAATTTGCGTATCTGCATTTATTGGCATCTCAGTGGATTGTTTAAAGACAGTTTAAGGTAATTTAAGAAATATAGCACAAACTGGTGATTCAGACATATACAGTAAGTGTCAGTGGGTTCCAGTTAAATGACTATGCCAAAGGCCCCTCTCTCTCTCTCTCTCTCTCTCTCTCTCTCTCTCTCTCTCTCTCTCTCTCTCTCTCTCTGTGTCTGTCTCTCTATTAAAATCAAGTACACTTCAGTCAAGGACAGTACCCCTACACTAATGGACTGTAAAACATCTAACTCTTGACACATGCACCTTTTCTCGAGTAACGTAGAGTCAAATATGGAGAGAATATTTTGTCTCAAGTGTAGTTAATGCAGTTAAAATAACATTACAGGGCAAACCTTCACAGTAAATCAATGAGTATTAGTGTTATCCAGCAAGGCCTCAGCTGTATCAATTGCTGTCGGTTAAACATTAATGGTCCATATTAAACGAAACCATGTTTTGTTGTGGTTGTAAAACTGATCCTGCAGCGTGTTTTCGTCTTTCGAGATTTACTAGGAGCACGAATCTGAACAACCTTCTTGTTTTTGGCGCGAGTATGCGTGCACACACATTTTTTCTCCTTGTATAACTGTCTCAGGGCTGCTGGAGGAAGATCACTATTGATGATTCGTTGCCATTTGATGAAAAAAACAATCTGCTGCTTCCAGCTACCACCAACCAGTCAGAGCTCTGGCCTATGCTGCTGGCTAAGGCTATACTTAAGTTGGCCAGTACAGAGTAAGTACGTTTTCATGATTGAAACTTGGTTAAGTAAGTTTAAGTTCTTAAAACGAGATTAGAACAAAGCTGATGAGTACTTAAAAACAAAGCAGACCCTTGACTGATTTTATTCTGGTCTCTGGTCTAGTATTATAATTGTATGGATTATTGTATGGCTCTCTTTATGAAGGTTTTAAGGCCATGGTATATGGTATAAGCATTCCCATTTTCTAAAGAAGGATCTGTAAATCACCTATGCAAGAAAAGTCTTCCTTGAAGCCTTTCTTGAAGGCAGGAATCAAAACTGACCTGATCTTTCATTAAAATGCAGTGACTTTAAATGTACTTCTATTCTGATTTTTGACTCCATGCACACACTTGCAGGGAAAAATACTATTATCCAATGATAGCGTATTTCACCCCAGCTATGACCAAGCAAAGACACTGAGCTTGTTTCATTCTGAAAAACAGCATGTTATAGAAGAACCTGACAGTGGCCTGATTTCAGTCTCACGTTATCTTTAAAACATAACCACAAACAGACATACTGACACATGCAGCATCAGTTCACCTGAGGTAAAATACATACAGATGATGGCGTTTGGAGGGCCTCTGTGTCCGTGCACGTCACTTTAAGACAGCCATGCTGATGATGGCGCAGCGTTTGAGTTCAAGTTGAATCGGTGTTAGCACGGCAAGAAGAGAAGCTGTGAAATGGTGCAGTTAATTAATAGCTGCTGGACTGCTTGAATGTAGCATCCCGTGAGGCGCAATTAGTGCATCAGCCATCTGGATTCTTCAAGAAAGAGAAGGAGAAAGGGAGCAATAGGCCACATACATGCACACAGACACAGTCATTTGATTCCATGAAACTGTCACAAAATGAAGTTATGCATAGCGGTTTCGATTTGCTTGCTCCTGGTTGTATTGCACCCAGGAGACTGGTTTAATTTCCCTGTGTAGCTCATTTCAGTCAGTTCACAATTTTAGTCTTGGTAATAACACCATCTTGGGCTTACTGTGCATTTATTGATGGCATTTTTCCTCCCTTTCAGCTACACCAGCAGAGCAAATGAGTGTGTGCATGGGATGCGGCCTGCAATAAACAGGATGTATAGAAAAACAACCCACAGTCAGATAGGCAAAGTGGCTTAAAGGAACCTTGATGCTTTTTTGAAGGTGAAATTAACATTGCTGTTGCTATTATGAATCTCTTTAGAGTGGTGCAGAATACCAGCAGAGAGCTAGAAGAGTTCAGCATCATCCGCTGTCTGACCGGCTGGATCCCGGAGATTCTCCCCCTTAAGTAAGACTCCCCTACTGCTCCCATTCTGCTAACCAGTTATTTATACTGTTATCCATTGTCCTTATGGGACACGGACGGTACAATGCCTATCATTTGTATTTCTGCTGAAATTTATTACCCAAGCATTCTATAAGACTGGTGGTGCATTGCCTAATTTTGCACAATTTGAACTTGGATATTCTTAACCTATATATGAGTATTTTCACATTGTTTCTATGCTATTTACATACAGTACCTGTCACTTTTTCCATATTTTTGCATAGGGCCCATATGGACAATTCTTCATTTATTTGTTTTTTGTTAGCTAATTGAATGGAATTGAAAATGTATGTGTGCTATTGAATTCTCTTAAGCTGAACAAAGAATGATTAATCAATATTTCACAATTTATTACTCACTCACTTTCACTAACTGCTTCATCTTACTTGGGATACTTGGGTTACTGTTTGTGTGCATTTCCTTCCTGTGTCTATATGGGTTTCCTCAAGGTTCTCCGGTTTTCTCCCACTGTCCAAAAACAAACCAGCACATGGCCTGGCTAGGTGTGAATAAGTGTCTGCATGGAGCTCTGGGATGGACTTGTGTCCCATCCTGTATGTATTCCTGGCTCACCCCCAGCGTTCATGGGATGGGCTCCGGCCCACTGTGACCCTGATCAGGGGAAACAGTTACTGTAGCTAAATGAATTAATATAATATCATGTATAACATATACAGTATGTTGAAGACAAAGAGTTCTGTCCTTTTCAATACACACTACATGCTGATTATTTAAGAAAGTCCCCCTGGTTCTAATGATACATATGTCTTGTTTCTCTGTCTTTAATTAGTTATGGAACTGAAATGGAGCTCAGATTTAATGCTTTTGGTATAAAGGATATATTTTTGTCAGAATAACTTATTTGCACAGAAAGATTGAATACCAAGCCTGATGGATACACACAGTGAGGATGAAGGACAGGAGATTACTTGTTTCTATGCATAGAATGTGATTTATTAAGTTATTATTGAGCGTGAGGATGCATGTTTATTTAGAGTTACTCCACACCATGCATATGCAGAAATCTCTAGTGGTAGAAAAGGGTAATTGCGGGTAAACTGATTATTATGGGCTCCCGTTTCACTTAATTCCATTTAATAATGTCAGGATAATTGACAGAGTAATTTAAAACGTGTGGGATTTATCAACATCCATTACATTCAGCTGTGCGTACGCATGTGTGATAAATGCCACAAAAAGTGTTTTGTGTGTACTGGTGGTTCTTACACAGAATTAACTTCTTGCGCACATGCTTTGATAAATGAGACCCCAGTTTAGCAGTGAAGGCCGGTATTTCAGAGCAGTGCGCCTGGCAGAGCTGTAATCTATGTAATTCTGCAGTCTTTTATTCCCATTGCTGGGAATAAAGTTTTTTTGTGACATCTCTCTGTTTGCTATCTGCAATAACTGTGTAACGTTATTACTCTTCCTCTGGGACTGAAACAGGGCCTTGCTTCCACCAGGCTAGGCAGACACAGTCCTGCCTAGGCACTTCCACAGTGGTTAAGCAATAATGGCTGCAAACATTGCGCTCCTTTAGAACTACTATCCATTCATCCATTCATTCCTCCATCTACCAACCCATCCACCCACCCCACCTCCAATCAAACAAGCAACAAAGCATCCAACCAGTCCCAACCACCTAACCTGTCTACCTAACCCATCCTCCCACCTGACCCACCAACCACTCATGCGACCAATGCGGCCAGCTAAACAAACAACACGGTGCTCCACCCACCCAAACATGCACACACCCAACCAACCAAACACTCACCCAACCAATTCACCAAACCAACCAAATAACTCATCAAACCACCCATCCAACCAACCATCTACTCTTTATGCCATCTTTCATCCTTCCTTCCTCTGTTTTGGTGTACAGCCCATACATCGTGCTTTACGCCCTCTGCCACAGGAACCTTGTCAAAGAATGAAAGTGTGTGTATTCACATCAAGTGTACACACAGTTTCTCAGTCACATTACCATTTCAGTATTCAGGTTTGTTTACATATACAAGTCTCTATGTGTGTGTGTGAGCATGGTGGCTTAGTGGTTAGCATGTTTGCCTCACACCTGTTGGGTTGGTTGTTTGAATCCCATCTCTGCCCTGTGTGTGCAGACTTTGCAGGTACACCCCATGCTTTGGGGGTTTTCTCTGGGTACTCCAGTTTCCTCCCCCAGTCCAAAGACATGCGTTGATTGGCATTTCCAAATTGTCCATAGTGTCTGAACGTGTGTGCGACTGTGGCCCATTGTCCAGGGTGTCTCCCGTGTTCCCTGGAATAGGCTCCAGGCTTCCCCGTAACCCTGTGTAAATTAAGAGGTATGGAAAATGGATGGATGGATGAATAAGGGTATGGGATCTCCTATATGCCATGTTGTAGCCCTTCTAGCATACTAAACTCTGATTTATTCCACGTGCTAGGGCTCAGGCCTGGTAGTATAGACCAGCCATCATTAAGCAAAACCCTGCAGCTAGAGGCTAGATCGTTCAAAATTTAGAGTAATTCAGTTTTGTAAACTGCCAGATGGAATCATGAAAAATACAAATGAAGGTTAAAAAAAAGACAGTAGAAAAAGGTCCAATTGGTTATTTATTTGTCTGTGGCTCTGGAAGGTCATACTGTGCACAGTATATTGATTTCAGAAACATGATGTTTTCCTCTAATTGCTGTTTATTGATTAGCACAGCTAGATATGCTCCCTGTTCATTCAGCTGGTTAACTTTGGCCATTAATCCCCTCAGCAGGACATTAATCGGTTACAAAATAAGGGCTGTTTGGTTAGACTTGAACATGAAATTATAGCTCAAGATGATTAAATACTGCAATTCTATTGTTCATAATCATTTAGGGAGTCATGACTAAATTTGCTTGGTTGGCAGTCCCAGGTTGAAATATGTAGAAGAAACATGGGAATACCTGAAAAACGCCGTTCCCAAGTTTCAGCTGACGGAGGAGAGCTCAGAGGAGAGAACTCCATCAGTCAACTTCACTGCCACCAGGGACTCACCAAGCGAGTCGCCTTTCCCAAACAAAGGAAAACAAAAAGGTACTGGAGTCCAAGATCATGCAAACACACACACACACACACACACACACACACACACACACACACACACACACACACACACACACACACACACACACACACCCCTATTTGACTTATTATAGCCCATGTATACAATTCTTGACAGAACATAGAATGTTTAAAGCAGGACAGTGGAAAGTGTGTATCATGTGTGAAATGGAATATATGGAGTAGTCTCGGAAAAATGAATCAATACCTATAATTATTTTTTACTGAGCATCCCATTTCAGATTTATTCCATGTTTGCTGTTATAATAAGCTCCGATCTTCTGGGAAGGGATGTGGGGATTTGTGTTCATTCAACAAGAAGAGCATTAGTGAGGTTGAGGTCAGGCACTGATGTTGGGATGTCGAGGAGGCCCGGGATGCAGTCGGTGTTGCAGTTCATCCCAAAGGTGTTCAGTGGGGTTGAGGTCAGGGCTCTGTGCAGGACACTCTAGTTCTTCCACTCCAACCTTAACACACCATGTCTTCATGGAGCTCGCTTTGTCATACACAGGGGCATTGTCATGCCCATTACATCCCCATGTGCCCATTACAAACAAGAAAAAAAGCAAAAAGAGGGACAAAAACAGTGAACCCATTCAGCTAAATAATGCCGACCAGCTCACAGCTGATAGAACTGCACTGTTTGTGTGTGTGTGTGTGTGTGTGTGTGTGTGTGTGTGTGTCTTTTTATTTATTTATTTATTTATTTTACGTAAAATAATAATAAATGCAGCTTTGATTTAAAAAAAAAAAAAAAAAAAAAAAAAAAAAAAACTGAAACAGGCAGAAGGTTTCCTGTTGGATACTGAGGTTAAGGTTATGGTTATAATACTGTATAATACTGTAAACATATTAGTGGAAGGTCTTTACGAGGATAGGAAGACAAATGTGTGTGTGTGTGTGTGTGTGTGTGTGTGTGTGTGTGTGTGTGTGTGTGTGTGTGTGTGTGTGTGTGTGCACTAGTGTTATATTTATGCCTGTATATCAGTATATGTGTTGCTATTCTCCCTTTGTGTAACATGCATTATTTACTGGGACATGAAAAATTCACTGACATGCTGAAATCCTCTGTATTCTTTCTAAAAAAAAAAAAAATGTGTATCAATAATTCCTTACCAGTGCTGCATTGGGGTAAATTGGGCTGCACTGGGCTTAAGGTCAAGGTAGGCATTTTAGACAAAGGTTTATTGTTAAATAATACAGTGTTAAGGAAGCGACCCACCTGCTCTTATGCCTCACCTTCCCCTGGGTGTATCATCAGCTTGAATAAATCAAAACGCTAATGTTCTATATGTCGATAGAGAATACTGTGACATAAAGACCACACAAACCGCAAATATGGAAAATTGGACAGTGATATAAGAGGACGTGAAAACGTATCGCCATGTCGTCTTGAGTTTCCTGTTGAGAGAGAGGATTAGCAGCACCATATGGCTCATCTGGGTCATTAGCCTCAGTAGGTTAATGACTGAATTACAGCACGATAAAGCTGGAAGGCTTGCTATTGAAATCCTTTTCTCACTCTCTGTCTTTTCCTCTCACGCTCTGTCTTTTCATCTCACTTGCACTTGGAACCAATTAATCAGGGAAAGATTGTAACATGCTGTGGCATACATAACTTGGCACCAAGCCCTAGATCCTCCATGCCTCAAGGAATATCTCCTCCACACACTTGCGTACACATATAGCTCATCTTATTAATATTGCAGGAACATTTACAGTGCGTTTTCCCTTAGAACTTGAAGAATAGGTCATCTCATTAACCCTAGAACCCTGTTCCATATATTCAATTCTGTAAGGATAGGATAGTATATCTTTCTCCACGCCCCCGCCCCCCCACTCGTCTACCTTTTCTATAGAACGCTCACCTGTTGTTTATGACCACAAAGGATTTATGACCATAATGGATTTAGTTCAAAATGTCTCTCTTATTCTCTCCCACTCCCTCTTATCACTCTCTGTCTGATACTCTGATCCTAATGGGAGAATAGTTGCTGACATTCTGCACTCAGTCGTCAGTTCATACTGTACATACAGCTAATCTTTGTTTCGAAAACGTGATGTCATGTTATGTTTTCCTCCCAAATCTTAGAAATTCTCTGTTCCAGTACAGCATGTACTATGGTTGCACAATTACACATATGTACAGCATATGCGCCTCTCTTCTGTCTGTCTGATGTGTGTGTGTGTGTGTGTGTGTGTGTGTGTGTGTGTGTGTGTGTCTCTCTCTCTCTCTCTCTCTCTCTCTCTCTCTCTCTCTCTCTCTCGCACCGGTCTAGGCAGTGGACCTCCTCCTGCTCCTCAGATAGTCCTGTGTGCCAGTTTCCAGCCATTGAACCTGCAGGAGAAGAAGACCTCCATGCTGGGCCAGATGGTACTTTCGAAAAGCTCTCTCGCCTAATTCCGCAAATATTGAAATACATTCAGTCCACAACAACAGACACCTCACAGTACGCCAACACGCAATACTGCAACTTTGTTTGCTACTTCTCAGAACTTTTCCTCAAACTAAGCATGTTAAAACAGGAAAACCATGTGAAGCTTGTATTCTGGATCAGAGCTCAGTATCTTAACGTAAAATATTTACTGCTTGATATTCGTACAACCCAGTAATACAATATCTGTTTGTAGTTTTTCTTTAAAAAAAAAAAAAAAAAAAAAAGAATGACAAAATAATAAGGCGTCAGGTGTTATGAAATTATTAATCATGGATTCGAGTACGTAATGTTCCAACTTCTCATGACTGCAAATGAATTATCACGAGATATAAATTATCCATAGATAATATAATGCTGTATTAAACTAAAGGTCGTAACTTGTAAATTCCAATCTCCGTTTAGGCGTTGTTCTCAACTCTGAGATCAGCAAGTGACGTCAAATCAACATGGCTGCTCACTGCGTAAACAAAGTAGCACTTCTTACCTTTAAAGGAGATATTAGCTTTAGATCAACCAACATACATTTCAGCTTGTTTCTCTCAGCCTAGAATGACCCTGAACATAACTTCTGTAATATTTCATATAAGCAAAATCTTATATTTATTAAGTTAATTAATTTACGTGCATGAATCATCATAGTGAAAAAAAAAATGTAGTGTTGTCGCACTTCAAGTAAGAATTTTTACAATTGCATTCGTGAAATTAGATTTAAAGTGATATGCCGTATCTAGGAAAACATAAAATTTGTGATGTAATTATCTGTAGCGGAATAATATCATGCTAGCAATTAAATTATAAATATAGGATATCATGGTATACCAGAATGCTAAGGAACTGCACATAATCTGTTGGCTCTCGCAATACTGAATGGCTTTATTTTGTTCTGTATCCATCAAAAAAAAATTTGGGGAGGCTTCCAGAGACCACATATTTCTCTCTCTTCATCCTTCACTCTGTCAAACAGAATGCTCCATTGTTCAGATCAGTGTTGGCTGTTTAACTCATTATTAGATTTTATGCTGCGAGCCATATTAATGGTTATATGTGCAGTGTGTTTGTGTGTGTTTGTGTGTGTTTGTGTGTGTGTTGTATTCAGGCAGACGCATCACAGACACTGCGACAATACGGACTCTGTCAGCTCTACAGTCACTCTGTTCTGCTTACACGTACCAGGGACTGCCCCCTGGTGGCCATTTCGAAAGTACCCCCTGCGCCTCATTCAAAAGTTATCCGGACCCCCAAGGAAACCGATATTACAGACGAACCCAGAAGTGTGTGTGTGTGTGTGTGTGTGTGTGTGTGTGTGTGTGTGTGTGTGTGTGTGTTTTTTATATAGACACACTGGAGTGTCCTCCAGCTACACCTCCAGGTTTATAATTATGTTGTTTTGTTTCTCTCAGAGGTCCCAGTCGAGAGGCCTGAGCAGTACATAGGGGTGGCCAGTCCATTCATCAAGCTTGGACCTCTTAAAATGTAAGCCGTGTGTGTGTGTGTGTGTGTGTGTGTGTGTGTGTGTGTGTGTGGGTCACTCTTACTTACTGCAAAGCCGTGATACTGTTTCCCTAATTGCTGCAGGATCTGGATGTGTGTGTGTGTGTGTGTGTGTGTGTGTGTGTGTGTGTGTGTGTGTGTGTGTGTGTGTGTGTGTGTGTGTGTGTGTGAAGATGTGTAATTGAGTTAAGTACACTCTTGTGTGTGGGAGGGAGGGTGCATTCAGATATCTAGACAGCTATCAAGCCTTAACATTGATTTGTGTGGCTGTGCACCGAGTCTCTCGGCACATTCATGATTATGAGTCAATAAACACCTTCATAGCACAGACTCCATCACTGCTGCTTACTTACATGCTTTATTGTCCTAAGCGAGAAGCTGAGTGGTGGTGTATTTAAAGCAGCTTTATAGCCTTTGGGCTTGCATGTTTATTTAGTGCTTTTGTGTGTGTGTGTGTGTGTGTGTGTGTGTGTGTGTGTGTGTGTGTGTGTGTGTGTGTGTGTGTGTATGTGTGTGTTCTACTGCAGTGATTCAAAGACGGTTTCAAAGCCAGTCGGCCAAAGACGGCACACGTGTACCTCTAATCTTGCTTTGTTCTTGGAGTCAGAAGAGAATGATGGTCCTGACCCTGCTCAGCATGACATCCCTCACAACAACCGAATCTCACTGGATGCCACAGATACTGAGGTATGCATCTACAGTGGCACTTGAAAGTTTGTGAACCCTTTAGAATTTTCTATATATCTGCATAAATATTACCTATAACATCATCAAATTTTCACACAAGTCCTAAAAGCAGACAAAGAGAACCCAATTAAAGAAATGAGATAAAATTATTATACTTGGTCATTTATTTATTGAGGAAAATGATCTAATATTACATATCTGTGAGTGGCAAAAGTATGTGAACCTCTGAGCAGTTAATTTGAAGGTGAAATTAGAGTCAGGTATTTTCAATCAATGGGATGATGATCAGGTGTGAGTGAGCCCTGTTTTATTTAAAGAACAGGGATCTATCAAAGTCTGATCTTGACAACATGTTTGTGGAAGTGTATCATGGCAAGGAGATTTCTGAGGACCTCAGAAAAAGAGTTGGAGATGCTTATCAGGCTGGAAAAGGTTACAAAACCATCTCTAAAGAGTTTGGACTCCACCGATCCACAGTCAGACAAAGTCTGTACAAATGGAGGAAATTTAAGACCATTGTTACCCTCCCCAGGAGTGGTCAACCAACAAAGATCACTCCAAGAGCAAGATGTGTAATAGTCCACGAGGTCACAAAGAAACCCAGAGTAACTTCTAAGCAACTAAAGGCCTCTCTCACATTGGCTAATGTTAATGTTCATGAGTCCACCATCAGGAGAGCGCTGAACACCAATGGTGTGCATAGCAGGGTTCCAAGGAGAAAACAAAAAGAACATCTGCTCTCCAAAAAGAACATTGCTGACCGTCTGCAGTTTGCTAATCACGTGGACAAGCCAGAAGGTTATTAAAAAAATGTTTTGTGGATGGATAAGACCAGTAGAATTTTTGGTTTAAATAAGAAGGTTCTATTTGGAGAAAAGAAAACACTGCATTCCAGCATAAAAACCTCATCCCATCTGTGAAACATTGTGGTGGTAGTATCATGGTTTGGGCCTGTTTTGCTGCATCTGGGCCAGGATGGCTTGCCATCATTGATGGAACAATGAATTCTGAGTTACTGAAAATGTCAGGACATCTGTCCATGAACTGAATCTCAAGAGAAAATGGGTCATGCAGCAAGACAACAACCCTAAGCACACAAGTCGTTCTACCAAAGAATGATTAAAGAGGAATGAAGTTTTGGAATGGCCAAGTCAAAGTCCTGACCTTAATCCAATAGCAATGTTGTGGATGGACCTGAAGCAAGCAGTTCATGTGAGGAAACCCACCAACATCCCAGAGTTGAAGCTGTTCTGTACTGAGGAATGGGCTAAAATTCCTCCAAGCCGATGTGCAGGACTGATCAACAGTTACTGGAAACGTTTAGTTGCAGTTATTGCTGCACAAGGGGGTCACACCAGATACTGAAAGCAAGGGTTCACATACTTTTGCCACTCACAGATATGTAATATTCTATCATTTTCCTCAATAAATAAATGACAAAGTATAATATTTTTATCTCATTTGCTTAATTGGGTTCTCTTTATCTACTTTTAGGACTTTGATGATGTTTTAGGTCATATTTATGCAGAAATATAGAAAATTCTAAAGGGTTCACAAACTTTCAAGCGCCACTGCAGCTACATGTGCTATGTGACCAAATGTATGTGGACACCTGACCATTTCACACAATGTTGCCAGAAAGTTAGAAGCGCACAATTGTCTAGAATATCTTTGTATGCTTTAAAATTAAGATGTCCCCATAACTAAGGGGCCCAAACGTGTTTCAACGTGACAGTGCTGTTGTGAAAAAGCAAGGTCCATAAAGCCATGGCTTGGCTATGTAGTGTATAATAATTGTTATACCGCAAGAGGACTATGTAAGTTTTAGCAGTATGTAAGCTTCATTGCAATCACAGTTAAAACATTAACATCCACTCCCTTCTCCCAAATTGACCCCGTCCCTGCATGACTGCATGACTTACAACTTTCCTTTTAAGAGAATGTGGCAGATCTGTTATAGCTTGGCGCAGAACTGATTTCCAGGCCCGGAAAAAATGTAAACAGAGGCCTGAAACATGTTTAGATGTTACAATCAACACTGTTAAACAAAGCTGGATATAGATTTTATTTGTTATGATTATTTATTATGGTATTGTATGATATCACTAACCCTGGGGTTCCCAAACTAAAGGATGGAGTCGTGAGAAAATCTCCTCTTTTATTTCATTCATTTATTTGACAAATTAATATTAGAAATATCAGATGTTTATCTACCTCCGCTAAACAAACTTGTGTTGTGTCTCAAATCACATACTTATGCACTATTCTAGACTGTTAATGAGCACCAACACTAATCTGTTTTTCCTGTTATGGTTAGTGTTTGAATTGTAAAAAACCTCCCACAGCCTTCAAATCTATGGAAAGGTCTGTTTTGCATACCGAGTCATCTGGATTTTCTAGATTTGGAAAGCTGAGTATAAAAACCGGACCACTCTGCTTCACACCGGGGCATATTACACCGCCCCAGCGTGGATTAATTTCCTATAACAACACAACACTTCCTACTGGATTAGTACATCATTGAAAGAATATTCCATTGGTATTAAGTCAATTATTTTACACATACTTTACACGTTTCTTACATAATAAAGTTTGGGATATAAGTTTCGGAACCCACCTTTTGTATAACATGACCATTTACTATTATACTACCATGAACTGAGGAATTTTTCATATTTCCGAACATACTGTTGGTCTGAATGTACAACCCCAATTCCAAAAAAGTTGGGACGCTGAGTAAAATGTAAATAAAAACAGAATGTAATGATTTGCAAATCTCATAAACCCATATGTTATTCACAATAGAACATAGAAAACATATTGTGGAGGCGGGGGCGTGGTCGAGCACCGGTGTGTGAATGGAGGGCGGAGCTGGAGAAAGCGAGTGGTAAGGTTTACACACCTGTAGGAAATGAGACTAACGAGTGTTCTGTGTTGCAGTGAGGGGAAGAAGAGAAAAAGAGGAGAGACACGCGCCTCGAGAGAGAGGGAAAGAGACGCCGGCACAGAGCCACATGTGTGCGTGCGTGCGTGCGTGTGTGTGTGTTTGAGAAATAAAAAAAGAACCCACAAACCGAAAGGAAAAGAAAGAAATAAAAGTGTGCAAGTGGATTAAGCCTCCCTCCCTCTCCGTACCCGAACATTAAGTGCGTTACACTTATCAAGTGTTTAAACTGAGGAAATGTACCATTTTAAGAAAAAAATAAGGTAATTTTGAATTTGATGGCAGCAACACGTCTCAAAAAAGTTGGGACGGGGGCAACAAAAGGCTGGAAAAGTAAGTGTTACTAAAAAGAAACAGCTGGAGGAACATTTTGCAACTAATTGGCAACAAGTCAGTAACATGATTGGGTATAAAAAGAGTATCTTAGAGAGGCAGAGTCTTTCAGAAGTAAAGATGCGCAGAAGTTCACCAATCTGTGAAAAACTGCGTCTACAATTTGTGGAACAATTTCAGAATAATGTTCCTCAACGTAAAATTGTGAAGACTATGAATATCTCATCATCTACAGTATATAATATCATCAAAAGATAACGAGAACCTGGAGAAATCTCTGTGCACAAGGGACAAGGGTGAAAATCAATATTGCATGCCCGTGATCTTTGGGCCCTCAGGAGGCACTGCATTAAAAACAAGCATGATTCTGTAATGGAAATCACTGCATTGGCTCAGAAACACCTCCAGAACTCATTGTCTGTGAACACAGTTTGCCGTGCCATCCACAAATGCAGGTTAAAGCTCTATCATGCAAAGACGAAGCCATATGTGAACATGATCCAGAAATGCCGCCTCATCTCTGGGCCAAAGCTCATTTAAAATGGACTGAGGCAAAGTGGAAAACTGTTCTATGGTCAGACGAATCAAAATTTTAAATTCTTTTTGGAAATCATGGACACCACGTCCTCTAGACTAAATAGGAGAGGAACCATCCAGCTTGTTATCAGCGCTCAGTTCAAAAGCCTGCATCTCTGATGGTATGGGGGTGCATTAGTGCCTATGGAATGGGCAGCTTGCACATCTGGAAAGCCACCATCAATGCTGAAAGGTATATACAGGTTTTAGAGCAACATATGCTTGCATCCAGATTCCATCCCATCTTTATTTATGAGAGACTCCTTCTTTTCCTTTTGGCTGTTCTCTTCAGGGGTCGCCACAGTGAATCATCTGCCTCCATCTAGCCCTATCCCCTGCATCCTCTTCTCTCAGACTGACTACCTTCATGTCCTCCTTCACTACATCCATAAACCTCCTCTTTGGTCTTCCTCTCAGCCTCCTGCCTGGCAGCTCTAACCTCAGCATCCTTTTACCGATATATTCACTCTCCCTCCTCTGAACATGTCCAAACCATCTCAACCTGGCCTCTCTAACTTTGTCTCCAAAACATCTCACATGTGCTGTCCCCCTGATGTACTCATTCCTGATCCTATCCATCCTCGTCACTCCCAAAGAGAACCTCAACATCTTCAGCTCTGCTACCTCTAACTCTTCCTCCTGTCTTTTCCTCAGTGCAACTGTCTCCAAACCATACAACATCGCTGGTCTCACTACTGTGCTGTACACCTTTCCTTTCATTCTTGCTGGTACTCTTTTATCACACAACAGACCTGACACTTTTCTCCACCCATTCCAACCTGCCTGCACACGCTTCTTCACCTCTTTTCCACACTCCCCGTTGCTCTGGACTGTTGAAAATCCTGCACCTTCTATATCTCTTCTCCCTGTAACCTCACTGTTCCACTTGGATCCCTCTCATTCACGCACATGTATTCTGTCTTGCTGTGACTAACCTTCATTCCTCTTCTCTCCAGAGCAAATCTCCACCTCTCTAGAGTTTCCTCCACCTGCTCCCTGCTCTCACTACAGATCACAATGTCATCCGCAAACATCATAGTCCATGGAGATTCCTGTCTGACCTCATCTGTCAGCCTGTCCATCACCACCGCAAACAAGAAGGGGCTCAGAGCCGATCCTTGATGCAGTTCCACCTTCACCGTGAACTCCTCTGTCACACCTACCGCACACCTTACCATTGTCCTACTGCTCTCATACATATCCTGCACCACTCTAACATACTTCTCTGCCACTCCAGACCTCCTCATACAATACCACAGCTCCTCTCTTGGCACCCTGTCATACGCTTTCTCCAAATCTACAAAGACACAATGCAGCTCTTTCTGACCCTCTCTGTACTTCTCCATAAACATTCTCAAAGCAAATATTGCATCTGTAGTGCTCTTTCTTGGCATGAAACCATACTGCTGCTCACAAATGCTCACTTCTCCCCTTAGCCTTGCTTCCACTACTCTTTCCCACAACTTCATTGTATGGCTCATCAGCTTAATACCTCTGTAGTTTCCACAACTCTGCACATCACCTTTGTTCTTAAAAATCGGCACCAAAACACTTCTCCTCCATTCCTCAGGCATCCTCTCACTCTCTAAGACCTCATTGAACAACCTAGTTAAAAACTCTACTGCCATCTCTCCTAGACACTTCCATACCTCCACTGGTATATCATCAGGACCAACCGCCTTTCCTCTCTGCATCCTCTTCAAAGCTCTCCTAACTTCACCCTTGCTAATCCTTTCTACTTCCTGCTCAACAATATTTGCCTCTTCTCTCTCTGTCATTTTCCTCATTCGTCAGTTCCTCAAAGTACTCCTTCCATCTTTCCCTCACCCTCCTGTCACCTGTCAACACATTTCCATCTCTGTCTTTAATCACTCTAACCTGCTGCACATCCTTACCATCTCTATCCCTCTGCCTCGCCAACCGATACAAATCCCTCTCACCTTCCTTACTATCTAACCTTGCATACATGTCCTCATAAGCTTTCTGTTTGGCCTTTGCCATCTCTATCTTAACCTCATGCTGCATCTCCCTATATTCCTGTCTACTTTCCTCCGACCTCTCACTGTCCCACTTCTTCCTAGCTAACCTCTTCTTCTGGATACTCTCCTGAACTTCCTCATTCCACCACCAAGTCTCCTTGTCTTCTTTCCTCCTTCCAGATGACACACCTAGCACCTTCCTACCTGTCTCCCTGATCACTTTGTCTGTAGTAGTCCAGTCATCTGGAAGCACCTCCTGACCACCTAAAGCCTGTCTCAACTCCTCCCTGAAAACCGCACAGCACTCTTCCTTTTCCAACTTCCACCACTTTGTCTTCTGCTCTGTCTTTGCTCTCTTCATCTTCCTCACCACCAGAGTCATCTTACACACCACCATCCTATGCTGTCTAGCTACACTCTCTCCTACCACTACTTTGCAATCGCTAATCTCCATCAGATTACAGTGTCTACATAAGATATAGTCCACATGTGTGCTCCTGCCACCACTCTTATATGTCACCCTGTGTTCCTGCCTCTTCTGAAAGTACGTGTTCACCACAGCCATCTCCATGCTTTTAGCAAAGTCTACCAACCTCTGTCCTTCTGGGTTCCTTACCTGAAGACCAAACCTGCCCATCACTTCCTCATCCCCACTATTCCCTTCACCAACATGTCCATTAAAGTCTGCCCCTATCACCACTCTCTCACATCTGGGAACACTCTGCATCACTTCCTCAAGCTCGCTCCAGAATCTGTCTTTCTCCTCTTGCTCACAACCTACTTGTGGAGCATAAGCACTAACAACATTCAACATCACACCTTCAATTTCCAGCTTCAGACTCATCAACCTATCTGACACTCTCTTTACCTCCAGAACATTCTTCACAAACTCCTCCTTCAGGATCACTCCTACTCCATTTCTCTTCCTGTCCACCCCATGATAAAACAGTTTAAACCCTGCTCCAATGCTTCTAGCCTTGCTCCCTTTCCACCTGGTCTCCTGGACACACAGAATGTCGACTTTCCTCCTCTGCATCATATCTACCAGCTCTCTGCCTTTACCTGTCATCGTACCAACATTCAAAGTCCCTACTTTCAGTCCTAAACTCCTGCCTTTCCTCCTCTCTCTTTGCATACGAACACGCCTTCCTCCTCTAACACACCTTCCTCCTCTCCTTCTTCGACCAACAGTAGCCCAATTTCCATCAGTGCCCTGTAGGTCAACGACACCGATGGTGGTCGTTATTAACCCGGGCCTCGACCGATCCGGTATGGAAGTCATGTTCGTGATTCGCATATTGAATTTGGCAAAAGTTTTACGTCGGATACCCTTCCTGACACAACCCTCTCTATTTATCCGGGCTTGGGACCGGCACAAAAAGTACACTGGCTTGTGACCTCCTGTGGCTAGATTATTTATGGGAGACTCTGCCTCTCTAAGATACTCTTTTTATACCCAATCATGTTACTGACCTGTTGCCAATTAATCTAATTAGTTGCAAAATGTTCCTCCAGCTGTTTCTTTTCTAGTAACACTTACTTTTCCAGCCTTTTGTTGCCCCCGTCCATGAAATTCAAATTCAAATCTCATTTACTCAGTTTAAACATTTGATATGTTTTCTATGTTCTATTGTGAATAACATATGGGTTTATGAGATTTGCAAATCATTGCATTCTGTTTTTATTTACATTTTACACAGCGTCCCAACTTTTTTTTTTTTTTTTTGGAATTGGGGTTGTATTGGATCCTCTGTTGTGTGGTCAAGGCACTGTGCTAGAGTAGTTCTCTGAATGCAGCATGTGTGTAAATGTGCTTGTGACACAGCTGGAAGGCTGAAGTGAACCCTGCCTGCCCCTGCAACTCGTCTGTCCAGCTCCAATGTCACCACTACAGTTTCCCCCAGTGCATGCAGAGAGAGAAAGGAAGGAGAATGGGCGCTGTGTTATGTAAAAAAAAAAAAGAAAAGAAAAAAAAGGACGGGTCACGTCCTAAACGGTATAAAAAGCAGCGCAATTAGCCTGTCAGTCATTAGGGCAGATGTCTCACTGGGGGTTCAGGAAGGACCGGTCCAAGCAAAATGGATGGAGTGTGTATGCAGTCCAATGAGCATGCATTTATCATGTAAAGGGAATTATATTTGGTTTAGTAATCCTAGGAATTCCAGAAATGTGTGAAACGTTGCTCTGCTGAAGAGCGTACAAAGCTTTCTTCTCTTCTCTTCTCTTCTTTTCTCTTCTCTTCATCCTGCCATTCCTCTTTTTCAGACACGAGGTGACTCACGGCCCGTTTCTGACTCACTGGTGCTGTCGTTCATTAGATGTGGCACGGAGAGAATCCCTAATTGTCCTCCACATCTAAATGGCACAGTGGGATGACTCCTCGGGCTTTATAAGTGGCACAAGGTTGAGGGAGAAGAAAAAAAAAAAAGGTTCCAGCAAGACTGTTGCCATGGTGCCACCCACTTCCTTGAGGTTTTAACGAGTTGTCTTAAGACCCACTAGAGGAGCTTTTGCTTGATTCTGCAATAGCTTGACTTAATTAGTGGTTAAACACTGACACTCTAATCAGGCAGTGCGGCTAATCCCTGCTCCATCTCAGTGTCTTCCTGCGTTTGTAACGCTTCCTGTCTTGTAACATTGCACAGCCTTCAGTGTCAATATCTTAAAATTCTGAATGTAGTTTATCTTTTACTATACATAATTAACACTTAAGGACCACTATGAGTGTACATTTGCGTTGATTGTACCTTGGGGGACAGAAATAGGCATGTCCATGACCTTTTTTCCCCCAAAAGTGTATTTGAGATTATTATTTCCTGAAAGAAGACAGGCCAGAGTTGAGATACTTACACTTATGAATGCCTTTACCTGTCTTTAGACTGTTTTCTTACTCTGGATTTACTTTTTCATATCCTCCCAGGTAACAGCAGAGGACAAGAGGAAGGATGAAAGCTGTGCTAATGGTAATGCATGTTCACATACTTGTTGCTCATGAGTTGCTCACCTCATTGTAGGCTTTGTATTTTGTACCATCAGCTTGCATCGTACTGACAGCGGTTTATCCATACTCCGATGGAAGCATGTTGAGTCATGATGATCTAATTATAATGAAAATGAAATTGAGAGGCAGCTGGTAAACGTTGACTGAAATACCATCTTTCGGTCTTTTCATAAAAACCGAGCACACATTTTGAAAGTCTGCTTCTTTGTCTGGTGCTCCTTTGTAACAAGCTGCGCCATGCAATCGGAAAGGAAGCGAACGTGAATGAGCGAGAAGACATATGATAATTCGCCACACGGCTTTCTATCACCCTCAAGTCATTGTCGAGCCGTCAGTGTGCTGATGATAATAACTGCTTTAATGGGATATGATGGCTGGCTGAGTGCTCTGCTATCACCATTACGCTTTTTCCACTATCTCTCTCTCTCTCTCTCTCTCTCTCTCTCTCTCTCTGGCCTGGTCTTTCTCTTTTTAAATAGCATTGCACAAACAGACAGATACCCACCCACGCAGACACACACACACACACACACACACACACACACATTATCGTTTCCATCTCTCTGATCGTGACTCCGCACTGGCCCCTCATCACGACAGGCCAATTACATGCTTTCCTACAGAGCCTAGTGTGTTGCTTAGTAACACCTGGAGTGAGCTAAATGAAGCGGGGTCTGCAGTGGCTTCTCTGGAACATCTAAATTACTGCAGGTTCCTTCTTCTTAGCAGGCCTGGCTTTAGTTTGTAACTGAGAATTTTTACAAAGTTTGGGATGTGCATTTACTGGAAGAACAGAGGCGCTGATAGACTGCAACGAGGTCATCCTAAGACCCTAAGCTAACCCTGACTGTTACAGCCTGAAAATCCTGATCCTGGAATAGTACAAAAGACCACCAAGACCTCAAAGATGCAATGAGATGAGAACTAATCCATAGGACTGTTTTCCATGGCACACTTCAAAATGTCCTACGCAGAAACCAATATAACTTATTTCTTGTTGATGAAATGAAAATAAAGTTTTTGAAGGAAGAAATATCATATAACAGATAGCATGTCTATATGAAACCCAGGACAGTGTGATGCAGCACAACGCGAAGCCGAGTGACCACCCCAAAGTGAATCATTTTCATATAACAGCACAGTCTGGAGTGTGTTATTCCACTTATAACACAGAAATTTGCTTGTAAACAATTACAAAGTTTCATTTATTAATTAACGACGTTGGACATTTCAGTGGGTTTTTATTAATAGGTTTAATGTTGTGGAACATCCGAGAGACAAATTAGTTCCTGTTATCACTTGTGCTTTAGCCATGATAAACAATCATTCTGTCACCAGCCTCTCCTTTTGTTTCTCTCTCTCTCTTTCTCTCTCTTTCTCTTAAAAAATGCAGCTTGTCATTTGACCAAGAAACCAGAAAGCGTAAACACCTCTCTCCTGAAAACTGGGAAACTTTGCAAATTAAATGCCTTACAGAATTATTAAATATATGTCACATCAATGGGCATTAGTTTTACCTTTTTATAAATCCATTTATTATTAGTTTTGGATTATGTGGCGCGTCCACTGTACAAGTCAGTGTGAATGAGCTGTTATTATAGAATCTAATAACGTATTACAATGAGAATATTAATATTAATCAGTTGTTCACAGCTGACACTACTGTCTGAGTCGTCCTGTTATACAAAAATAACGCACACCTTCTGACCAATCAGCTTCAAGAATTCAACCGTGCTGTGCTATGTACTGAAAACCTCACCAAAATTGTTTGCGTTGTTTGCATTTGCTGTATAAAATCATTGTTGTTACAAATGAGCACAATGTTGTTTTGATGGCACAAATAAGCTCAACAGTCTTTTTTCTGTGACGATGCAACATGTGTAACCAATCAAGAACAAACAGTACTGCTAACTCAATCCCAAGTACAGTTAGTTCCTGTTCAGCAGATGGGAAAAACATACATATAGAACCTTTGGAAGTGGACTAATAAAAATAATTTTACGTGCCAAATGTTGTTTATTTTGTGCAGTTGAAAAGGACCTTCAAACAGTATATAGGATGTTGGATAATTTTGTCACCCATCCACTAAAACACTGTAATAAGTAACCACAGGTTGTTAAGTTGATCCACACCTCTGCCTTATGAGCTACTTGTTTATTGTGCAATAACAAGACACACTAGCACAAACGTTGTAATTTAGTTGATGGATATGCCCGAAATAGAGCTCATCACCATGGCTTATCCTAATTCAGATCCGGGCTGCCAAAACTCCAATTCTGAAGAGCTAAAGCAATTTACGCATTAGTGTTGTCCCTGCTCTAACACACCTGATTCCACTCATGAAGTGCTTGGTAACAAACTGATGAATTGAACCACGTGTGTTACAGCACGCTGTTTATTAACATTCATTGCTGAATAAGCATCAAAATCCTAGCCAGTTTCATTGTAGCACTAAAACAGGTTCTGATCTATCAGCTCCTATCTGTTGCCTTTGTTATTGTCAGATGCTGCCGTGACAGCCTTCTCGCTGGTTCCTGAGAAGGAAACCACAGCAGTCCAGGGAATGCATTCGCAGGAGAAGGCCATGCTTCAAGAAACGTGGATCCACATGCAGGACTTCACCAAGTGCTTCCAGTGAGAGTTCACCCACAGAAACATTCATTACTCACTGATGCCAAATGACAAGCATTTCTCTGAGATCATTTTTGTCAGTCATACACCTGTGATGCTTCCTATGTCTATTTAAAGGACGTTGCTGGTTTTTCACAAGGAAAACAGCTACCGTTACCAATTTCAGAAGTCACAGTTTAAGGTAAAGTAGCTATCCTTTCATCAAAAGGATAGGTTTATATATATATATATATATATATATATATATATATATATATATATATATATATATATATATATATATATATATATATATATAAACACAGGTTTATCAAAAAAAATAATATATATATATATATATATATATTTATATATATATATATATATATATATATATATATATATATATATATATATATATATATATATATATATATATATATATATATTTTATTTATTTATTTTTTTTGATAAACCTGTGTTTTGTTTGCAATTGTTTGATATCCATGAGAACAGAGTATTTTTGTGAATCTTTTGAACAAAAGATCAAAAGGTTAAACAATAAAGACAGCCTTCACAGCCTTCTTCTTTACCAAGGGTGCCAATATTAGCAGAGGGCACTGTACATTACTTTGATTAAAATTATGGTTAATGTCAGCTAGCTACCCAGTGGTAGCTCAGTCAGTCATGACTGACTCAAAGCTCAAAAGTAATTTGCCTGACAAAAATAAAATTACTGTGCCTGTGAAAATTATACCACTACAATTTAGCATATTACATATTAATTAATAACGCTAACTCACCACTTTGAGTTAGACAGTGCGCCATCTTCAGGACTTCAGGGGTCTCAGAGCATGCATGCTCACGTAGAGTACAATGTCAATCACCAACATGGGTGGGCGAGAGGCAGAGGCACTGTCCACCCGGCCGTATCTACAGTAATGTGCATGCTCTGGCTCCAATTTTCACAAGATGGTGACCAAAAAAAGGCTTCAAAACCACACAATGGGGGTGAATGGTTCCATGTTGTCCACTTATACACACAGTAATTCGCACCACTCAGGAGTTTACTTAACTGAACAACTTAACCACTTAACTGAGTTTACTTAACCACTTCCACTTGACTCAGAAGGTTTCTACACATCAATATTTACAGTTGTTTTACAACAAAACAGGTTGTACATCTATGTCTCTGTTTCTCTCTAAGGCACAAGATGAGAAGAACCGTTACTTCCTGTCAGTAGATAGCCTGCTGCCTACAGAGATTCTCATCTGTTTCTCAGCATTGATATGCTGGGGAGATACCAGTCATGAGCGTAAGACACACATATACCAGTACCGTCTATGCATTCTATTATATTTATGGATATTTACAGCATGTATGTGTGTGTGTGTGTGTGTGTGTGTCTTATGTGTAGAAAATGATTGGGCACCCAGGCCTGGTCATCTGGGTATTGAACCTTTTTCCTGGAAGAGCATCCAGGCTCAGTATCCCCTGCTGACCATCAACACCTCGTCTTGCAAAGCGGCTGTTCTTTCCCTGCCACCGGGGTAATGTAACTACACAACTGTGGTTATAAACCACCGATTACAAAGGTATCTCTGCCACTGGTGGTGGTTGAGGAGATTTCCCCACATACTATGTAAAAGCGCTTTGAGTGTCTAGAAAAGCGCTATATAAATATAACAAATTATTATTATTATTATTATAACCATCACTGTAATCCTTTAACTATAACTAACTATAACTTTGGTCATCGATGTATACTGTATTATTGTGTTCTTCTTCTACTAATAAATAAATTTGTACCATTTTCACTAGAGCCACAAAATTTGGCAGAATTGTAGATCCTATAAGGAAGTATGACACTTCTGTTTTTGGGAAAGATTGGAATTACTGTTTCCACTTAGCAACACTCCAAAATGTGCATGAGGACAGTCCGTTTGGAATATGACTGCGTCTAGCCAAACCACTTCCACCTCTTTTTAGGAATTCCTCATTAGTGTTAGCAATAATGTGATAATAATAAAGCCACATTGTGAGCTACTATGCTTACTAAAACATCTTACTGCTAGTATTAAGGAAATGTGTGTGAACATAGTCTGCACACACTTGTACTGTATGTTCTGTTTCTGATAATGAAGCCAGCCATCTCTGAGGAAACCCTAGAGAGGGAAAGAGATGAACCAGTCTGCTATTTCTAGCTCCGTAGCGGCCTAAAAGTAGGGGGCCTACATTCAAGAGGTCAGACTGCTAGGAAAAGGCGGATTTATCAGGCAATATAACGAGAGAAAGAGAGAAATAAAGGTCAAACGCTGGTCTACCACTAGTGTGCTTCAGAGGCATGATTTGTTCCAAACCTAAATTATGTTCTTTATAAGCAAACCATCTAGTCTTGACTTATCATGAACACACTGCTGGCAACAATGCAATATTTATTAGGTTATGAAACGATTTCTATCCCCTTCACTTTTCACATTTGTCTTGCATTTCTCATCCTTCCTTTCAAGCATTATGTGTGCTGCAAAAAGAAAGCAAGACTTGACTTATAGATCAGGCGACACTTTCGCCATTGCAATTTTTTTTCTAGCTTTCATTTCTTTCACTGAATGGTTTTTAAGCTGTGTCCTTATACTTTTTAAGCTTGAAGTGGTTGTTTTATGGACAATTTTCAGGCGCCATGTTCTTCGTATCCACACGCGGGTGCAGTTCGGTGTCCACGTGCAGCTCTACAGCAAGACAGCATTCATATTTGGAGAAGAAGAGGCAGTGATGCCACACCTAGAAAAGGTATCCAGTTGTAAGCCTGTTTAACCCTCATATTTTGTTTCACTCCATAACATTTTATGGTAGTACAGTAAAGAAAAAGACAGTATTTGTTAGTCAGCGTCACAGTGACTCAACAATCTCTGCACAATAAATACAGTCATGTGATATCCAGAATTATTGCTGGCACCCTTAATGACAATGAGCAAAAATAAACAATGTTATGCATTCAACTATCTATGACACACTAGCATACTTTACAGAGAGTATAGTATTCATTTTATATATATATATATATATATATATATATATATATATATATATATATATATATATATATATATATATATATATATATATATATAGATGATGATTAATGACCCTTTGCACTTTGCGTCTTTCTTTAGGAGAGTTTGAGGTTCTGTGAGCAGGCTCTGTTGATTCTCAGAGCTCTAGGTGGAATGGTCAGATCCTTCTCAGACCCAGACAAACTCACATCAGCCACCAAGACACTGGAGGAGGCTGTCTGCCCTCCGTCACTCAGCAAAATAGCAATCAAAGAACACTGGAGAGTGGGTGTCTCACACGCGTGCATACCTGTTCACATACACACACACAGTCTTTTTCACATCATTGTTTGTTACGCTTGGCAGGTCTTCAGTCATGCGGTATACCACATGTTTTGCTGTGTGCTGGGAAGACAGCTGACGTCTGAGGAGCTGTTTGCGGTGCAAGCCCTGACTAGAGACCCCACACCTCACTCCAGCATCACAAAGGACACAAGTATGTGCGTTATCGTGTGTTTATCAAAGCACAACTCGGGAACTGGGTATCACTGGGCATCTCTGGACAGTGTATGTAGTGATATAGTGTCTTGTGTGTAGCAGATGGTGTTCCAGAGGGTTGGAGTGGTAGGCAGGCAACAGAACAAGAAAAACAGGCAGCAACAATTTTGCAGGCTGGCTGGAAGGGCTTCCTGGTGAGAGAAATTCTCAGTGCTGCAAGACCAGGTAACATAGCCTGCTTATTATTACTGCCCCATAACCTGCACATTGAGTACAGAACTATGTGTATAGACAGTAATAGAGATCGCTTACCTCTCTTGGGCATTATTATGTTTGTTATATTTCTAAAAGTATTTCACAAGGGGAAAAAAACATCTCCAAAAAAAAAAAAAAAGCTTCATGACTAACCCCGACATCAGGGTTAATGGATAATATGATCAGCGACTGCAGAGTATCCTCTTGATTTCTCCTGCAGTGTGCGCACGTGTGTAAGCATATAGGCACACATGCACTCAAACCCTCCAGCTCACACTTATCAATGAAGCTGCCAATCACTCTAAGTAAGAATGACATCCGGGAGAACAACACTCGTCTCTTTCTCCATCTTCATCTCCTCATCCATCTGGATCTATCCCTTCGAGCATCCATTCCTACTCTCACTGACATGCTGATGGATGCACGGAGAGACAGAGAATCAAAACAGATACAGGACAGATAGGGAAACTACTTAAAAATAGGAACACTGACAAATTAGAGAAAAGTAACACACACACATACACAGAGAGAGAGACAGAGAGACAGAGACATAACCGATATGGACAATTTCAAAACATAGGCAGACCCAAGTAGAAACCACATTATTAAATTTTTTTTTTTTTTACCAAGATCCAGACTATTCCAGACCATTCAAAATCCATTTTGAAATATTTTGAGCAAAATTCATTCTTGCGTGAATGAGCAGCGTGCCGCAGAAGCCAAATTTGTTTTGAGAGTGACACTGTGACTCATTCAATAAGCTAATCAAGCACTGAAAGAGAGCACACTTTCAAGTCACTGCACCTTTATGGCTTGAAATGCTGATTTCACGATCCATCATTTGGCTCAGATCTGGCTCAAATATAAACATTCATCCATTCACCCATCATTCAGTAACCGCTTTATCCTGGTTGGGGTTGTGGTGAAATTGGACCCAATCCCAATCGTAAACACTGTGCACAAAGCGGGAGAATTCACCCAGAATGGGATGCCAGTCCAGTGCAGGACACCATGCATACACACCTTCATGCTTATGAGCAATTTTGCATAGCCAGTCTACCTATCTGCATGTTTTTGGGAAGTAGAAGGAGACTGGAGAACCCAGAGGAAACCCACGTGGACACGGGAAGATCATCTAAAACTCCACACAAACAGGAACTCAGAAAAAGAGCTTTCAAAAAAGAGCTTTCAGAAATATTCTTCTCTTCTGTCTTACATCCATAGCATGTACAATATAAAAATACAGTATACGACTTTTTACAACTTGAATAGTTGCCTGAATAGTGTTTTTTTTTTTTTTTGTGGTGGGGTGGGGGTTGGTGCTCAGGCTCTGAGGAGAATCAGAAAGTTGCCAAGACTCTGTTGGAGATGTGGGCTCCAGTGGAATCGGACGTAGAGAAGCATGCTGTATCTTTATTGAGGTAAATTACTCATTTCACAATCTGCTGGTGTTAATGTGTGTAAGTGTGGCTTATGTCTCAGTGCACAGTTTTAGAAATGTTTTTCATTGGGGGCGGTCAAATTTAAACAATTGTCAGTGTGTTATTGTGTTATTGTGTGTGTGTGTGTGTGTGTGTGTGTGTGTGTGTGTGTGTGTGTGTGTGTGTGTGTGTGTGTGTGTGTGTGTTCTTTTGGAAGGTGCATGATCACGAACAATGAGCAGCTAGTGGACCTGTACCCATGTGGTGGGGATGAGTGGACCAGAATTACCTTCACTGATTACTCTGTCCCCGTCCATGAGACAACCAGCTCCTGGGTCCTGCTCTTTAGGTGAAATTGCACAAGAAAATTTTAAACATTAGATAAAACTGAAAAGCCAATATCATAGTCATAACCATGGCTTGTGCATTAGCCACAATACAAGTGTGCTGTGTTCATTAGGTTTCTTGTGTGTGCACAGGGAGGTGTTCCATGTTCCAAAAGCCATATTACTTGTGCTTAAGATCTACTCTCCGTTTCTGTGTCACCTTCATGTCATCAACAACGACACTGGGGAGGAAGTACCTAAATTCTTCAACAGTGTATTGCCATTTGCATACACACCAAATAAGGTGTGTGTACGGTATATGTACATGTATGTGTATGTGGTGTACGTATTATACACCAATGAGCCAAAACTTTATAACCACCTGACTAATATGCCGCCAAAACAACTTGAACTCTTCAAGACCTCTGAAGGGTGCCCTGTGGTATTTGCCATCAAGACTTTTGCAGCAGATCCTTTAAGTCCTGTAAGTTGAGAGGTGGAACCTCTGTAGATCGGACTTGTTTGTCCAGTACATCCTACAGATGCTCGAACTTATTGAGATCTGGGGAATTCAGAGGCCAAGTCAACACCTTGAACTCTTTGTCATGTTCCTCAAACCATTCCTGAACAATTTTTGCAGTGTGGCAGGGCGCATTATCCTGCTGAAAGAGGCCACTGCCATTAGGGAATACCGTTGCCATGAAGGAGTGTACTTGGTCTGTAACAATGTTTAGGTAGGTGGTATGTGTCAAAGTAACATCCACATGAATGCCAGGACCAAAGATTTCCCAGCAGAACATTGCCCAGAGCATTCCATTGCCTCTGCTGGCTTGCCTTTTCCTATAGTGCATCCTGGTGCCATTGCTTCCCCAGAGATACGCCACACACATACCTGGCTGTCCACGTGATGTAAAAACCAAAAAAACCAAAACGGAACTCATCAGACCAGGCAACCTTCTTCCACTAATCCAAGGTCCAGTTCTGATACTTGTGTGCCCATTGTAGGTGCTTTTGATGGTGGACAGGGGTTAGCATGGGCACCCTGACCGGTCTGCGTCTACTCAGCCCCATAAGCAGGAAAGTGTGATGGACTGTGTATCTGTGACACATTCCTCCTGCAATCATCATTAAAATTTCTGTGACTTGTGCCACAGTAGCCCTTCTGTTGTTCAGACCAGATGGAATAGTCTTTATTGCCCTTGTGCGCTGATGAGCCTGCCACCAGTTGGTGGTTTTTGCTTCCTCGGACCACTGTCAGTAGGTATCAACCACTGCTGACTGGGAGCACCCCACAAGCCTTGCCATTTTGGAGATGTTCCAAGTCATCTGGCCATAAAGATCTGGCCCTTGTCAAATTTGCTCAGGTCTTCACACTTCTCCTTCATCCAACCCATTGACTACAAGAACTGACTTTTCGCTTACCATCTAATATATCCCAGACCTTGACATGCACTGTTGTTATGAGATAATCTACTGTATGTTATTCACTTCATCTGTGAGTGGTCATAATGTTTTGGCTCATCTGTGTGTCTACTATAGACGGGTAACAAATCAAAGACACCAACATACCAACATAAAGTGTCCTACTAAGGTGTTGAGCCACCATGAGCTGCCAGAACTGTTTTAGTGTGCTTTGCCATAGATTTTAAGTCTCTGGAGCAGTACTGGGGGATGAACACCATTCATCCAACAGATATTCTCTCAATTATTGTATTGATGATGGCAGTAGAGAGAGCTGTCTCTCACGTCGCTCCAATGTTTTTCGTAGGTCATCACACCCATCAGTATAGAAACATTTCGTCACAGGATATCAGTCAAAATATTTTTTAAAAGTGATTTGCAGAAAGGGGACAGCAAAATAAATGCACAGTAGAACAGAGCCACCGATTTTTCCGTTGGTCACCCGTCTGTATGTACTATCTGTAGTGTATGTATTATGTGTATTCTATGTGTTATATGTACTGTAGTACTGTACTGTACTGTAGTACTGTACTGTTATTTCTAGGCTGGCTACACATTTGTGGCATACACTGGAGAACCTGCTGTAGTAGGAGGAACATGGCGACTGCGTCTGATCAGTTCCCGAGAGCAACTGGCCCAGCTGGCAAGAGAAGGACCAGCCAGTAACTTCTCGGTGAAGGAGTTCAAAGATTACTACTTACCTAACAAGAAGAACATTATCTGCAGGTCTGACCACATATACTTACTGTACATGCACACAGGGCCGTCAAATTCTGTATAAAAGGCGTTTGAAATTTAATGAATTATAGATTTTTTGTGAAATTTACAAAATATTACGACATAGAGAACATTGGTAAATGGTGAAATTCATACTGCTTTATAATTACATACATGTTTTTGATGTCTCTCAGGCATGCAGTGAAAGTCTCATGTGATCACGTTGCCACGGTGCAGTTCCAGGCTTCAAAAGCGGATGTCTATATTAAACTCAGCATCCTGGACCACGAAAGAGAGGTGGCCAGCAAGACAGGCCAAGGACACGTTGTTATCCCCGTGTACAGCTTTTCAGCCAGTAACGGTTTGTCAGATGCACATATGTTTACACACACAAACATGAGATAAACATCTGTAGAGAGACTGTGATAGCGCATTGGAGACTGTGCTGTTCTATAGAGGTGCTGTGATAGACTGTCTCTGCAGGATTTTGCGATTTTGCGATTGCAAAATCAAGGAAACTCCGCAATATTCAGAAATATTTTTCAAAATCACCGCAGATTTTCTGCAGATATGGGCCAAGATGCGTCAGGTGACGTCATCACAACGCGCATTCAGCCAAAGCCGTCTTCGATTCACGTGCGTCGGACATGAGTACAGCTAAAAGGTCTCCTTTACCAACACACATCACTATGAAAGAACAATTTTGTGCAATTGCAGTTTCACCAATTCACCAAGTAGAAAAAAAGCATAAAATACTCAGCAAGTTGCATCGCAAATTTTGAAGAAAGCCTCAGCAAAATCAAGCATTTTTATCTGCAACAATCAAAAAATGTCAGTGTTCCAATTCATCCCAAAGGTGTTCAGTGCAGTTGAGGTCAGGGCTCTTTTAGGAGCTAACAGCAAATCCTGACTCTTATCCCTTATGGTTGAAACTATTGTAGCTATGACCTCAGTGTTTCCTAAAGAAAAGAATGTGTGTGTGTGTGTGTGTGTGTGTGTGTGTGTGTGTGTATGTGTGTGTGTGTGTGTGTGTGTGTGTGTGTGTGTGTGTGTGTGTGTGTTCGTGTTCCCTGCCCTCAGTTTTACGGGAATAAACTCTAGATCCACTGCAAGCCTGACCACGATTCATTTATCTTAGTGACACGTTAAATGAATTCATGAATAAATTCTAGGCAACTTATAGGCCTCCTTAATACATCGGATGTTATTCTTTTCAAAACTTTAAGTCTCCTCAGTTGACATATTACCCAAACTGACAACCACTCTCTTAGTTTCTTAGCTACCGCCTGACACTGGCAGTTCTTGTGTATTTATAGAGTGTTTATCCATCTGTATGTGTGTATGTGTGTATGTGCACCAGGTTCCTGCGGCAGTGCCGTGGAGAAGGCGGGGGTGAGTCAGTCTCAGGACGGCCCTGGCGGGGGTCACGAAGGAGGCAGAGGAGCCTCTGAGTGCCAGCCTGCCCAAATGGTATCCATCAATAAAGATAAATCCTGTTCATCACTGTCACTGATAGAGTGTCTTGTGTGCGTGTGTGTGTGTGTGTGTGTGTGTGTGTGTGCGCATGTATGTGTGTGTGTCTGAGTTCAGAGGGGAAGGAGTATGTTGTCTTCTGCTTTTTTTGTGTTTGTGTTTTTCTGTGACAGCACATATATGGTTGTATTTTTATAGCCCTGTCTCAATGTGTGTGTGTGTGTGTGTGTGTGTGTGTGTGTGTGTGTGTGTGTGTGTGTGTGTGTGTGTGTGTGTTTTTCAGCATCATAAATACATTCTTCAAGCAGAGGTGCTTTACAACAGCTGGCCTTTGGATGACTCACTGTCAGGCTTCATCCAAACCCTAAGAGATAGGGAGAGCAACGAGATGAGAGGTGAGCACAACAGCCAATCACACGTCCCCCAATTACAAATCTGTTTAACCAATCCACTGCCTGTAATGACGTGCATTTTGACGTCTTTGCAAAGGTGTAGGGATACACTGTTGAGTTTTACTACATTAATACAACTCATGAGGGGAAACAAGGCACAGGTGCACACAATTAGAGAAGGAACCAATCACAAGATGAGGGTGGAGCCAGGACCCAAACATAAATGAACCCAAAATAAATAAATAAATAAAATTTTAAATGCTGTGTCCCAATTCGCCTACTATCCATCCTAATTAGTATCAGAGATTAGAATTAGTGTGTCCCAAATGGTAGTATGTTGAAATGAGTATCCCAAATGTATGCTATCTATTTCTGGTAGATTTTCAAAGTGTGGATTCATGGACACTTTATCAGCTAATATTGCTACTCCTTGCGTGAAGGAGGAGGAGTTTTGTGACAATTTGTGCCTCATTCAACATGGCGGATGAGTATAATGTCTTCAGTATTTAAGTGTAAGAACTTAGATGTTAAGCACTAACCAAGGTTTTGTTATTGTCATGTAAGATTAATTGTTGGATGTTGTGTAAAAAGAGTACCATGTTTATCTTGTAGGGTCAGATGACGAAACTGAGCACCTAATAAATCAAGGGATTGGTAAATTAAATTATATAGTATAAATTATATAAGGAATAATGAATGAAGAAAAGCTGAAATGCAATGAGGAGTGTGTTTATGATGATGGTGTGCGTAACTAGGCAACAATGTTCCCTTGTGTTACATGACATGTTAGTATGTCCCAGTACTTGCATACTCTTTTGCTACACACTCAAAAGTATGTACAATTTCTTCACAAATAGAGTACATACTTTTAGTGCACAGTATAAGTAGGCGAACTGGGACACAGCAAAAAAATTTTGATCAATTGAGCTCTACTGTAAAACAAAATCTAAATCTGGGGTGTTCACATGCATTTTTTATTAATGCATGCTGTCCCTGTTAAATAAACACAATAAAGTAAGGCAAAATTGTCAGGTCTCATCTGGCCTCTTCTGGTTTCATGTTTTCTTATTAGCGCAAAAGTAGGAGGAAAAGATCATGCCGTCTCTTTGATTAACGACCATCGAAGTGATAATGAAACGCAAATAAATTCAGCTGGAAATATGATTTTGGTGTGACCCACGGCAGGGTGGGATTTGGAATAATCACCTCGCTGCTTTGCCACAAACATGCTATGATTTGGAGTGGTAGACCGGAAAGGAAAAGCTGATTGAAATGGAAATAAAAAGGACCATGGGAGTAGTTAGTGTGTTCTTGGCCTGGTGTGGATGTTTGGGGTGAAAGGGATGAAAGGTTTTATATTTACATGACTGTATGAACATCATAGGAGTAACCTCATTAGAATACATTTGTTTTCTGGGCCCTTGCTCCTCATTGTGCTGCAGGTTTCATGATGCAGAATATCTGGTCATGTGTTATCTGCTACTGTCCCACCTGACGCATCAACACTTGAATTCTCAAAACCGATTGGTTGATTAAATTTCTATTACAGCAGCTCTGACATTTGCAAGACCAGGCACATGTTTATATTGATGCACTTGTTCTAATACATTACAATTTCTATGATATTAGTAACAACTAATGTGGTGTATATGATTTTGAGATTAAAAAAAAGTTAAAAAAAAAAAAAAAGAACCGAATAGCAATTTAGATTCCTATTAAGAAGCTAACTTTGACTATTAGCTTGCTAATGTTTGCCAGAAAGCAAACGTGTGTGTGTGTGTGTTCAGATCAGTAAGTGCATATTCGACAGCTTGCTGCATGTGTCTCCAATTTTGTTTCCCAGGAAGCCTGTGGAAATGGGTCAATGGGAAGTCAAATGAAGTTGGTTCTTGGCCTCCAGTGCCATGCGAGGTATTTCTGGAGGAGAAAGAATTGAATTAACCCACTTTAAGTGTTTCCCATCAAAGCAGGAGCAGTGTTACATGGCCCTATAGATGCTAAACACACACCAATCAGTAATATCCACATGAGAGGTGGCCTATGGACAGATCTGCCCAGCTTAGTCTCACCTATCACATCATAGCCTCACTTACCTCTCCTCTTCATACATATAATTTCCCCTTGTTTTCTTCCTTCTTATCAAGCTTGGCTTGCTTTACACGATGACTCAAAGTGTAGCAATGCCACATAAAAGTTACCTGAAATTAACTTGTTTTGCATTCACGGTTCACACTACTTTAACTGTCTAACACTGAGACACTGCAGTCTCTGGAATTCTGGAATGCCAACGACTTTTAATTTGATTACCATCTGATTGCATATAAATAAACAATCGTCATCTTAAAATGTCTAGCTGATGTTTTAGTGCTGTAGCATGGCCACTGTTGATCCTTACAAAGTCTCTGAAACATTTAAAAATAGGTTTTTAAAATTCAAGCACAATATCTATAAGATAACTTTTTGTCATTTCATATTTTAGATTTTCTCAGTTTCTACAATTCTATTACGTTTTCTAAGCACGTACGTAGCACTGGGTGATGTAACTTTTCACACCTTTTTTCACCCACTTGTTGGAAGAGGAGGTGAGAAGAAAACGGAGAAGTGCAAATTCAACAGAAAATTTTGCCGGGACCAGTTGGCATCAGCGACTGTTTTGAAGTTAGATGTAAAATGTGTTGAGACATTTCAGCTTGGAGACTGAGTGGAGATGATTCTTATATGAAATATGAGTGGTCATGCAAGTGGTCAAGCCTGTTAGGAGCCTGTTAAGCAGTATCATAGGTTCTAAAGACATTTTATTGATTTTCTTGCACATGAATAATAGAATATTAAAGTGAATAAAATAAATGGATGTGTGTGCCATATGTGAGGCGGTCCAGAAAGTCGCTAGAGCTGAATTCTGGAAAAGAGACAAAAAATATGAAACAGACATGTGTATCTCAATCTCAAATAACGTTGCCATAAAATACCTTTGACAGTTCAAATGCAAATAATTAAAATAACATGCTACTAATAGGGCATAAATTACATTTTACCTTATACAACCAGATCTGCACTTCTTTTTTTCCTCCTGTACTTGTCATCTTGATGTCCTTGAGCTCAGACTGCAGTGAGCTAGCTTTCAAACATAAACAGAAAAAATGCTTGATCCTGATTGGTTAATCCTTTTTCTCACCATAGCAGCTGGTACTCAGTAGAATGTGATTAATCAGGGAGATCTTGATCTTCCATATTTAAGATTGTATGGTTAAATATGGAAACAAAACAATGACTCCATTGACCTTTTATGAGCATCATTATAGTGCAATTACTGTACATAAAATAACACTTTTGAGCAGTAAATGCGTTTAACACTTAATTATGCTTATAAACAGTATATACGTATAATGCACTGTGCTGTGCTGTGTGTGTGTGTGTGTGTGTGTGTGTGTGTGTGTGTGTGTGTGTGTGTGTGTGTGTCATGTTAACCATCCAGGAATAAGCATTTGGAACTGGAAAATACTTCAGGTGGGGTTCAAACATGAAATCCACCCCTTTAGCTACACCTGATCCACCCCCCCCCCCCCTCCCAACCCCAGCTAAAGGGCATCTTTCCATGGCATTGGAATAAAATGTTTAAAATGCGGTTTTCTCCATTTTCACTTTTGAGGGACTATATAAAGAAGTAACAATACAAAGTAGAAAATGTTCAAATTTGTCCATGCAAAGGCTTTTCACAGGCCATCACATGTACCAGAATTCTTTCAGGTTTGTTCTGGTGTAACTGGCAATGTCATTTAAAAAAATTTGACCATTTCTTAATTTTATTTTAAAAACAATACAGCTGCCCTGTGTAGTCTCAGATGCTGGTTATTTTTGCTGAATGGATGGAGGATAAGACTTCAGATTCGATCAGAACCTGCTGTCATTCTGTACTTATGGATGCCATGGATGCAACTTGTCAACCTATCCAGTGGGTATCTAAGAAGACCAAAGGGAAAGAAGAGTCATAGAGAGTGTTTAGGAAGGAGTAGGGGTTTAAAAGCAGGCTCTGAATGGAGCAACACTGCCATCTAGCATACTGTATGCTCCGTCCACACAGAGTTTTGCTTAGCAGACGACACAAAGATCTTAACAGATGGCAGGTTTGATATACAAGCACTATATGAAATTGTATGGCATATAAATGCAAATCACCAAGTACAATTATTATCTGAATATACATATATTTTGGTGCATCTTGCTATCTTCTATATTAAACATAATCCTGTTTAAAAAAATTTCCCATGTAATGTGTGCAGTGTTCAGACATCTGATCAAGGATACGCCTGCAAATGTGGACCAACCCAACAGCGAGGCACAGAAACTGTCCCCATCCAAAGCTGCCAAGACCAAAGAGAAGGAAAAAGAGAAAGATAAACCCACATCCAAGGCAGGTTCAACAAGACTGTGTGTGTGTGTGTGTGTGTGTGTGTGTGTGTGTGTGTGTGTGTGTGTGTGTGTGTGTGTGTGTGTGTCAAAAACTTTCCAAAAACTTGGTTTAGAGCAAAGTACAAAATGCAAAACATATCTTGGAGGATTTTGTCATCATTAATTCACTTCTTTAGATTACATATGGAGCTGCTCAGATACCTGTGATGAGTTTTATTTTTAACAGATCATGTGATTATAGAGTGTCTTCAGACGATGAGTCACCCTGCGCTTCGGATATTATTATGATTCAGGGCTTTATATATATATATATATATATATATATATATATATATATATATATATATATATATATATATATATATATAATGATATTTTTCCATCATTACTTATGCTACTGCATATGCACAGTGAGGGTGTGTAGAAGGTGTAGACTGTACACGTGTGTGTGTCTTTGTGTAGAGTTTGGATGAGAGTAAGCCCCACTGGACGCTGCGTGTGGTCAGTGAGCAGTCAGAGGTGGAAAAGATTGAGGTGGAAAAGGACACAGAGAGACTAGAGCAAATTAAGGCAATGAAACTGGCCTGGGAAGCTGCAGAGCCTGGCAGGGCAGCTAAGGTCTGTGGACACACACACATGCATGGAAATGCATACTGCACATACACACATACACCTAATGCATGCAGACATACATACAGTATATGCACACACAAGTGGTGTGTGTGCTCCTTGGTGCTATGTTGTTGCAGGCTTTTCAAACCCGTCAGCAGTACCTGAAAAATCTGAGGACGCTCGGAGAAGAATACACGTTGGACTTCACGCCTTTCATCAGGTACACACAATTTCCATGGTCACAGGAAGTTCCATCAACTTCCTATGGAATTCTATCATTTGGACAGTCGTTTTTGTCAAGATGAGGATGGAGTATATGGTTGAGCTCGCTGAGCTCTCATTTTGCTGGTGCATGTGTGTGCATGTGTGTGTGTGTTACCAGTGCTTTGGCATCCAACAAATGCGTGTAGAGAAATCGTGAGTTTACTGATCACCTATCTCTCTCTTCCTCTGTGTGTAGGAGGACCGGCAGGCCAGAGCGTCTAAAGGATGCAGTGATGGAGGAGGAACAGCAGAGGGAGCGATTGGAGAAGATCCAGAGCTTTCGGCTGTACCGAGAGACTGTGCTGGATCGCCGTAGGCAGGAGCAAGAGCAGACCAAGCAGCTGATAAGGGAACAACGAGAGCTGTTTGAAAGAATTCAGGTCAGATATTTTCAACCAGTTAGCAATAATCTCATAACAACAGGCTATATGTCAAGTTCAAGTTTTTTATTTGGTCACGTACAGAGAGTTATACAGAGTAGAATTCTTGCAGTGAAATTTAAAAAAATTAATTTCTGTGCAAACATTACATAAAGAGCAAAGACACATATGGCACATTATAAATAAATAAATAAATAAATAAATGACTTACAACCAGATCTAATAATAGCATGAATATGAATTTAGCTGTACAGCTGTTCTCATTTTCTTTTTAGACATTTATCAGCAAGGATTTATTTTTTTATTTTTTTTTATTTTTTATTTTTTGTAGTGGTCTATCTTTCTGGGGGATTCTTTGTTTCATTAATGTTTGTTTCATTGTTGGATTATGAAATATGTGTGCAATTGGGAAAGGGAGGGGGTAATGGTTTTGGGAATGTGTTTGGGACTTGGGGGGAAGGGGTTGGATGGAAGTGGGGAAGGGGTTGGATGGAAGTGGGGATATGTTAAGTTGACTTATGTAAGTGGTTTTTTGTATGTTTGAATTATGCATGTGATGGTGCGTGTGATGACGTTCAAACAATGAATTTTGTTTTTGGGGGTGGGGACTTGATGTTGATGGTGTTCTGGATGTTTATGGGGGATTTTGAAAAAAAAGAAAAAAAAATTACATGAAATTTGAGTTGTGAGTTTTTTGTTTATGATTCATGAAGTTTCTGAATGGTACCCCTGTTTGTTTTATAAGTTTATGGTTTCATGAAGCTTTGAAATGGGATGTTTGGATTATGCACTAACTATTGTTTTGCATATTTTGTTTGAGGATGCACTTTGTTTAATTAAAAAAAAAAAAAAAAAAAAAAAAAATTCAGCAAGGATTAATCCAGAAACTGAGTTTAATACCTCTCTGATTGTCGTAGGAGGAGAAAGCTGAGTTGCTCCGGAAGTTTGATCAGACTCGAGAGATTATTCGAATCTGGAAGGTGGAGGAGCAGTATCGAAAGAGAGAAGAGGAGTCTAAAAAGAGAGAAGAGGAGTCTCAGAAAAGAGAAGGAGTTTCTACGTATTGAACCTTTAAAGTATAAAACACTGAGAAGAACACAATACATATACATGCTGGACATGACAAAAACAAAAAACAACAACTACAAGAACCAAAACATATCTTAGAGAACTTCCTCACATTAATTTACTTCTTTAGAGTACATATGGAGCTGCTCAGAGACGTGTGATCTACCACTGAGATATTCTTCTGTAGTGGGAGGTAGTTGTTCATTTGAATAGGATTTAATATACGAGTTTTATTTTTAACAGACCGTGTGATTATAGAGTGTCTTCAGATGATGAGTCACCCTGCGCTTCGGATATTATTATGATTCATGGCTTAATATTAAAAATCAAACAAACTTGAAGATGACATTTTCCATCGTTACTTGTCATATGCATTGTGTGTGTTTAGATTGTTGTGTGTGTCTGTGCATGCAGTAACATGTGTGTGTTTATTGTATGCTATTGTACTCACCTGTAGTAGTGTGTGCATGAATGTGGGGGCATGGCTGCATGATTATGATCTAGAAACTGTAGAAACTAAGTTAATACTTCACTGACTATTGTAGGTGGTTAAAGCCGAGCTTAAGTTTAATCAGGCTTGAGAGGCTTTCCGATTCCAGCAGCTGGAAGACCAGTCTCGGATGAGAGAGGAAGTTTTAATTATTATTATATTATTTGTGTAAGAAGAGTTTTTTTTTTTTTTTTTTTTTTTAAATAAAGGGAATTTGCCAATGCAATAAGGGATGCCAGTGTAGAAGATACAGCTTCCTTGGGTTTTTGTAGAAAATGTTTAATAATAAATAATTAAAATTAAAAAAAATTTAAAAAGATGAATTCCAGAATGAGGTAAGATTTAAGGGGGGAAAGCTTGATATATAGGCAAATTAAATTAATCAAGTGTTGCAAAAACAGTTGGAATAGAGGTTAAAAGGTTGAAAACACGTAAAAATAGGTTATCCACCTAAAAGGACAACTTCCTCTCTGCACCATTCCTGCCTTTACCATTAATATGGAGGTAACAGAACGATATGGAGAGAGGTTCAATGGCCAGCGCAAACAAGAAATGACTCAAGGTACATCTCTGTCGAGTAGACTGATGGAGCGGGAAATATTCTGAACAGGTATTATTTGTCCTTACCGCAGCTAAATGTAAAGCATACAGCAGCTTAAACCACAAAATAAGACCAAATTTAAGGCTTAAAGTATAGAAACGATTTTCATATTCTACCTTAGGATGAAAATGGTTGTAAATAGTATTGGATAGACACCTAAAAATCCTGTTTGAGCAGGAGAAATGAGTATTAGCACCATTCTAAGCACAGAGCAAGCTATTTGGTTAAAAATTGGTTTGAAATCAACATGCAATAAACTGGATGAATTGGATGATATAATGAACAGATAAGAGGGTCCTGGTCTTTTTTCAGAATAACATTTTAAGATAAGATTAAGGCCAGATTTAGAGTTGACAGACGAATACAGGATTCAATAGACTCATTAGAAGAGGAACCAATTTATCAAAAACATTGCACTTATTGTAAAATTCAATTGGCTAACCATAGAGAGCAGAACATTTGCACTTTGCATGGATTTGGCAGCAAGGGAAAGTTTTGTGATACTTTGTGATACTCATCGAAGTTCGTAGGCAAATCTGGATCTAGCATAGGAGTTTCGAGAGCTTTAAAAAAAACTGCAAATGTCATTAATGTCAGCATTTAATCCAGACATACAGTATATACAATATTCTGTATGTTATGTATGTATGTATATGTGTATATGTGTGTGTGTGTGTGTGTGTATATATACAGGTGCATCTCAATAAATTAGAATGTCATGGAAAAGTTCATTTATTTCAGTAATTCAACTCAAATTGTGAAACTCGTGTATTAAATAAATTCAGTGCACACAGACTGAAGTAGTTTAAGTCTTTGGTTCTTTTAATTGTGATGATTTTGGCTCACATTTAACAAAAACCCACCAATTCACTATCTCAACAAATTAGAATATGGTGACATGCCAATCAGCTAATCAACTCAAAACACCTGCAAAGGTTTCCTGAACCTTCAAAATGGTCTCTCAGTTTGGTTCACTAGGCTACACAATGGACAAAATGGGGAAGACTGCTGATCTGACAGTTGTCCAGAAGACAATCATTGACACCCTTCACAAGGAGGGTAAGCCACAAACATTCATTGCCAAAGAAGCTGGCTGTTCACAGAGTGCTGTATCCAAGCATGTTAACAGAAAGTTGAGTGGAAGGAAAAAGTGTGGAAGAAAAAGATGTACAACCAACCGAGAGAACCGCAGCCTTATGAGGATTGTCAAGCAAAATCGATTCAAGAATTTGAGTGAACTTCACAAGGAATGGCCTGAGGCTGGGGTCAAAGCATCAAGAGCCACCACACACAGACGTGTCAAGGAATTTGGCTACAGTTGTCGTATTCCTCTTGTTAAGCCACTCCTGAACCACAGACAATGTCAGAGGCGTCTTACCTGGGCTAAGGAGAAGAAGAACTGGACTGTTGCCCAGTGGTCCAAAGTCCTCTTTTCAGATGAGAGCAAGTTTTGTATTTCATTTGGAAACCAAGGTCCTAGAGTCTGGAGGAAGGGTGGAGAAGCTCATAGCCCAAGTTGCTTGAAGTCCAGTGTTCAGTTTCCACAGTCTGTGATGATTTGGGGTACAATGTCATCTGCTGGTGTTGGTCCATTGTGTTTTTTGAAAACCAAAGTCACTGCACCCGTTTACCAAGAAATTTTGGAGCACTTCATGCTTCCTTCTGCTGACAAGCTTTTTGAAGATGCTGATATACTTTTCCAGTAGGATTTGGCACCTGCCCACACTGCCAAAAGCACCAAAAGTTGGTTAAATGACCATGGTGTTGGTGTGCTTGACTGGCCAGCAAACTCACCAGACCTGAACCCCATAGAGAATGTATGGGGTATTGTCAAGAGGAAAATGAGAAACAAGAGACCAAAAAATGCAGATGAGCTGAAGGCCACTGTCAAAGAAACCTGGGCTTCCATACCACCTCAGCAGTGCCACAAACTGATCACCTCCATGCCACGCCGAATTGAGGCAGTAATTAAAGCAAAAGGAGCCCCTACCAAGTATTGAGTACATGTACAGTAAATGAACATACTTTCCAGAAGGCCAACAATTCACTAAAAATGTTTTTTTTTTATTGGTCTTATGAAGTATTCTAATTTGTTGAGATAGTGAATTGGTGGGTTTTTGTTAAATGTGAGCCAAAATTATCACAATTAAAATAACCAAAGACTACTTCAGTTTGTGTGCATTGAATTTATTTAATACACGAGTTTCACAATTTGAGTTGAATTACTGAAATAAATTAACTTTTCCACGACATTCTAATTTATTGAGATGCACCTGTATATATATATATATATATATATATATATATATATATATATATATATATATATATATATATATATATATATATATGCATGCATGCAGTATCTCACAAAAGTGAGTACACCCCTCACATTTTTGTAAATATTTTATTATATCTTTTCATGGGACAACACTGACGAAACGACACTTCACTACAAAGGTAAAGTAATGAGTTTACAGCTTGTATAACAGTGTAAATTTGCTGTCCCCTCAAAATAACTCAACACACAGCCATTAATGTCTAAACCGCTGGCAACAAAAGTGAGTAGACCCCTAAGTGAAAATGTCCAAATTGGGCCCAATTAGCCATTTTCCCTCCCTGATGTCATGTGACTCGTTAGTGTTACAAGGTCTCAGGTGTGAATGGGGAGCAGGTGTGTTAAGTTTGGTGTTATCGCTCTCACACTCTCTCATACTGGTCACTGGAAGTTTAACATGGCACCTCATGGCAAAGAACTCTCTGAGGATCTGAAAAAAAGAATTGTTGCTCTACATAAAGATGGCCTAGGAAACTGAACTGCAGCACGGTGGCCAAGACCATACAGCGGTTTAACAGGACAGGTTCCACTCAGAACAGGCCTCGCCATGATCGACCAAAGAAGTTGAGTGCACGTGCTCAGCACCATATCCAGAGGTTGGCTTTGCAGAATAGACGTATGAGTGCTGCCAGCATTGATGCAGAGGTTGAAGGGGTGGGGGGTCAGCCTGTCAGTGCTCAGTGTTGGTGCTCAGTGCCGCACACTGCATCAAATTGGTCTGCATGGCTGTCGTCCCAGAAGGAAGCCTCTTCTAAAGATGATGCAAAAGAAAGCCCGCAAACAGTTTGCTGAAGACAAGCAGACTAAGGACATGGATTACTGGAACCATGTCCTGTGGTCTGATGAGACCAAGATAAACTTATATGGTTCAGATAGTGTCAAGCGTGTGTGGTGGCAATCAGGTGAGGAGTACAAAGACAAGTGTGTCTTGCCTACAGTCAAGCATGGTGGTGGCCGTGTCATGGTCTGGGGCTGCATGAGTGCTGCCGGCACTGGGGAGCTAATGCCAACATGTACTGTGACATACTGAAGCAGAGCATGATCCCCTCCCTTCAGAAAGTGGGCCACAGGGCAGTATTCCAACATGATAACGACCCCAAACACACCTCCAAGATGACCACTGCCTTGCTAAAGAAGCTGAGGGTAAAGGTGATGGACTGGCCAAGCATGTCTCCAGACCTAAACCCTATTGAGCATCTGTGGGGCATCCTCAAATGGAAGGTGGAGGAGCGCAAGGTCTCTAACATCCACCAGCTCTGTGATGTCGTCATGGGGGAGTGGAAGAGGACTCCAGTGGCAACCTGTGAAGCTCTGGTGAACTCCATGCCCAACAGGGTTAAGGCAGTGCTGGAAAATCATGGTGGCCACACAAAATATTGACACTTTGGGCCCAATTTGGACATTTTCACTTAGGGGTGTACTCACTTTTGTTGCCAGCGGTTTAGACATTAATGGCTGTGTGTTGAGTTATTTTGAGGGGACAGCAAATTTACACTGTTATACAAGCTGTACACTCACTACTTTACATTGTAGCAAAGTGTCATTTCATCAGTGTTGTCCCATGAAAAGATATAATACAATATTTACAAAAATGTGAGGGGTGTACTCACTTTTGTGAGATACTATATATATATATATATATATATATATATATATATATATATATATATATATATATATATATATATTCACACAATATATATATATATATATATATATATATATATATATATATATATATATATATATTGTGTGTGTGTGTATATATATATATATATATATTGTGTGTGTGTATATATATATATATATATATATATATATATATATATATATATATATATATATATATATATATATATATATATATATATATATATACACATACACTCACAAAGTGAGTGAACAGAAGAAAACTCTACATCAAATCAATATTTGGTGTGACCACCTCTTGGATAACTAGCCACAGTTCTTCTGTGGATTTAGGCAACCTCAGTTGCTCAGGGCTCTGTGGGGGCCATACCATCACTTCCAGGACTCCTTGTTCTTCTTTACGCTGAAGATAGTTCTTAATGACTTTCACTGTATGTTTGGGGTCGTTGTCATGCTGCAGAATAAATTTGGGTCCAATCAGTTGCCTCCCTAATGGTATTGCATGAGAGATAGGTATCTGCCTGAACTTCTCAGCATTGAGGAGACCATAAATTCTGACCAAATCCCCAACTCCATTTGCAGAAATGGAGCCCCAAACTTGCAAGGAACCTCCACTATTCTTCACTGCTGCCAGCAGACACTCAATCGTGTACCGCTCTCCAGCCCTTTGGCAAACAAACTGGCTTCTGCTACAGCCAAATATGTCAAATTTTGACTCATCAGTCCAGAGCACCTGCTGCCATTTTTCTGCACCCCAGTTCCTGTGTTTTTGTGCATAGTTGAGTCGCTTGGCCTTGTTTCCACGTCGGAGGTATGGTTTCCATGAAGGCCACTTCTGACCAGACTTCTCCGGACAGTAGATAGTTGTACCAGGGTCCCACTGGTTTCTGCCAGGTCTGAGCTGATGGCACTGATGGACATCTTCGGATTGCGAAAGGAAGTAAGCCTGTTGTGTCTTTCATCTGCTGCAATAAGTTTCCTTGGCCAGACATTTGAGCCTTTGTTCTTATTGCGAGTAGATAACATTGTGGCTGGTACAGAGACAAACTATCACGATGGACTGGTTCTTAAGCATGTCATGTGAAATATGCAGGCTTGGGGAGTAACGGAATACATGTAATGGTGTTATGTAATCAGGATACAAATTGGTTACTGTACATGTACTATACATTGGTTACTGTAATCTGTTACAGTTACGTAAGTAATCAGATTAGAGGTACATTTTGTAAAATGGGAATACTATCAGGATTATAATTTTTTTCATTTAACACCAAAGAAATGAATCTTTTGACATAACACAATATAGACAGCTGCATGACTATAGTTCTGGTTCTCTCTTGCCAGTTGTGACTCACACGAGCAACAAATTTATTTATATATATATATATTTATATAACAAATCCAAACACAATGTTTTTAAGCTATAAAATATAGTATTTAAAGTATTTAAGTATAAATAAAATAAGTATTTTAGATCATATTGCTTTTGTCTTAATTTTATTTACATATGTGACCTTGAAGTAATCCAAAAATAATCCGATTACATTACTTTCATATTGTGATACTTGGATTACATTACTGATTACATTTTTTACGAAGTAATTTGTAACTGTAACAGAATACATTTTTAAAGTAACCCTCCCAACCCTGGAAATATGCCTAAACAATGGTACAAATAAGCATTAAAAAGAACCACGAGAAAGCAAATTCTCTCCACGCAAGCAAATACTGTATAATATTTCAGGTTTTACAGATAATTTCCCTTATGTTCAAATTTTGGTTTAACAAATGCAGAATAATTTTGGCTGAAGAATCACCATGTTGGTGTAATCACTTACTCTCAGACTCATGACTTATTTGTCATGTGCACAAAATGTCAGTGCCAGTTGTACATTGAAATGTTTGTTGCAGCTTGTTGCAGCTGTGCAATACAAAAAATATACATCAGAAGATAAAAGGGGGGAGGAGAGAGGAAACAAGGGGAAAGAGATTATTTACAGATACAATATATACAGTATACAAAATATGCAGAATATATTAGTATGTATGGTATGTATGCCTAGATAGTATGTAAGTAAAGTGCAGATCATAACTGTAAAGACTGGAATATGTGCAGCAGTAAGAGTATGTGAACAAGAGTGCAAATCATAATAAAATCAATAGTAGCTGTGTGCAGTGTGTAGTGTCTGAGCAGTCCTCTATAGACATGGGGGAGTGCAAAAAGCAGATGAAGCAGCAGTACAAAGTTTGAAATTAAATTAGATGTACAGTAGTAGTATGTGTAGTGTGTAATAAGTATGTACAATATATCAACATATTGCACAGAGACAGGACGTAGTCCTTAGCGGCAGTAAAGTGGTAATACTCAAACCATAGAAATATTGCAACATGCCCAAAACATGTGAATAGGTTGTCCATGAGTGTCCTTGAGCTGTCAGTGAGGTGACCAGTGTGTGGGAGGTAGTGGAGGCATGAGTGAAAGAGTGGAAGAAGGAATAATGACTGGATTACAGTTTATTCAGGATCCTGATGGCCTGCAGGTAGAAACTGTTGTTCAGCTTGCTGGTGCTTGATTGAATGCTGCTGTACCATCTGCTTGATGGCAGTCTGGTAAACAGCCTGCATGCTGTGTGATTGCGGTCTGTGGTGTAGGACAAATAGAGTGATGGGAGAAAAAACATTACAAATGCTGCCAGATTTGTCCGAAATTTTACAGCAAAGATATTGTTGCCTCCTCTATATATAAAGCTTGGGTTGATGATAAAGTTACACAATGTGAATGTGAACACAATGAACAAGGAAGGTGAAAGATTTCTATTCTTGAGACCTAGGTTTCTCAAAATAATAAAGGACATGCTCAGTTTTGAAGAGCTCCATCATGATCAGTAAAAATTCTGCAGAAGTAACACTTGTACAAAATTGTTGTCCAGTGCAGTCAGTCTAGCTTGATCATCTCCGATTCAGTTCTCACTGATTGTGTTGTGTTGTGAACATTGGGTGTCGGATTGTGTTCTCTGCGGCAAAAAGGGGGTCGTTGCACTAGTGGGTGTGTTAGATCTCATTGCAATCACCATGCACCAGGCAGCCTGTAAATATAGTCCACAGGTATGATGCAATTTAAATGCTTTATGAGAAAGAAATATGCATGAGAAATTGCACTTGAGTCATTTTTAAGCCTCTGATTACTGGGCTGCCTGGAGGCAATAAAATGTTCTCATGTTCAAAGCTGTGGATTTTCTCTGTATGTGTGTGTGTGTGTGTGTGTGTGTGTGTGTGTGTGTGTGTGAGTGTGAGTGCACAGAGATCTAATCGGGCTAAGCTGTGGTCAGGACACACACAAACGACACCTGTGGTTTCTGTCGGAACGCTCACGCTGACCCTTTGCACATCACGTCATAGCATGTCTCTAGTAGAAAGGACGTCACCATTGCAAACATTGCGTCACTGGCTGTCACGGACACATGCTATAGGAGAGGGAGAGAGAGAATAGATTTAATTGCAGCTGCATCATGCCCAGGGAGTTATTCATTTAATTCATTCATCCTTTCATCAATTTCCTCGCTTGTGTACATGCGCTTACCTCTGTTGCAAACAGAACGGCCCTACACCTGCCACCTGCCTGAACAACAATGCAACCTCAGCTTTTATATATATGTGAGTGTGTGTGTGTGTGTGTGTGTGTGTGTGTGTGTGTGTGTGTGTGTGTGTGTGTGTGTGTGTGTGTGTGTGTGTGGATAAAGCTAATGTCATGTGTCTTACAAGGCTATTCAATAGCAAGCCGGATTCCTTGTTTATTTCTTGTTAATTGTTGATTGTTCTATATCTACACCCCAAACTGAGGGTTCAGCTTGAAGTCAAACCTAAGCTTGCAGAGTGTGCTCGATTCCTCTACTCCACATCTCACCAGGTCCAGCTCGATTCTCTAGCGCGAAGAATACAAAGCCAAATCAAGAAGTTGAGGCAAACCGCCACAGCATAACAATATTTCCATGAAAATTACCACCACTCCAAGGGCATAAATTCCTCAATCTACAGTTCACACACTTATGGGTGAATCTAGCATGAGATCTTTAGCTGCTACAAGTTGTTTATCAGGTTTCTTCTATTATTCTATAGATTATCCCTATGTGTGTATTGTAATATCACCATTCATGTTGGAACAAACAATGTTAATGACAGACAATACAAGATTTTTAAAAAATAATTTTATCCATCTGTTTAACATTCTTGAATCCCTGGTCCCCTAATCCCCTGCTTTAATCACATTATTGAGCACTTACTTTCACCAGATTGCTTTCACTCCACACCTGGTTTCCATCAGTTTGCTCCTCTCATCATGTAATGATGATCAATCGTTGGCAAACTCAGTATCATAGGCAAGGCAGAGGCATAGTCAAAAACAAGCATAAGGTCAAGGCAGGCAGCAAAGGTTCAAAAACATGAACAACAGTCCAAGGTCTAACACAGATGGCAATGACAAAAGAAACGCTCAGAAATGTCCGCAAGGCAAAACAAGACTTCGCGAAGAGGTGAGGTGAATGAGCAGCTTAAATAGTCCATGAGATGGGAAACAGGTGTGTGTGTGTGTAAACAGTTCTGGGTGTGAGGATTATAGAAGATATTATGGGAGATGAAGTCCAGGGATAGAGTCAGTACTCAGGTGACAGTGCCCTCTGGTGGTGAGCGGGAGGAACCATGGAGGCCTGATTCATGACAGAGTCCTCCTTCCCCAACCTGCAAGTGGCTCCTGACACGAGGTGGTCTCCGACACCAGGGTCTCCCTCGTGGTCGCAAGGCAGGTCTTTGTGGGTGGGTCCTGTGAAATTCAATAATGAGTGTGAGTTCGAGGATATCGTCTGAGTTGACCCAGGATTGTTCCTCTGGACCGTAACCCTCCCAATCCACAAGGTACTGCATGGTTCTACCCCAGCGTCTGGAGTCTAGGAGATCTCATACCTGATAGGCCTCCTTGCCATCCACGACGATGGGTGGGGGACCCTGTTTGAGCAGAGACACATGAAAAGTGGTCGAAATGCAATAAGCTGGAGGCAGGGCAAGGCGGTATGATACAGGTGTGATTTGTCTGATTATTTTAAATGGACCCACGTACCTGCATGGCAGCTGGAGTCGGAGGTCACGGGTGGAGAGCCAGACCCACTGGCCGGGGTGGTATTCTGCGTTGGCCCGATGATGGTGGTCGGTCTGTTCCTTTTGTCTTCTGAGTGCTCGTTGGAGGTGAACATGAGCCTGGTTCCAGGTTGCTTCGCTCCTTTAGAGCCAATCATTAACTGCTGGTAGTTCAGTTGGTTCTCCTGACCAGGGGAATAGAGGAGGCTAGAACACACACTGGAACAGGGTTAGGCCTGTAGAGGGTTTGCAAAGGGAGTTCTGGGCATATTCAGTGCAGAGTAGGTAGTGGCTCCAGTCTGTCTGATTCTGGTTGCAATAAGACCTGAGAAAACAGTTCTTGGTTCTTGGTTCATACGTTCGGTCTGACCGTTGGATTGTGGGTGGTATCTGGAGGTTAGGCTGACATTTATATTGAGCTGCTGGCAGAATGCCGTCCATAGGCGGGAGGTAAACTGGGGTCCTCGGTCAGAGGCGATGTCCTCTGGTAGGCCATAGAACCAGAATACATAATTGCATAGGTGCACTGCTGCTTCGAAGGTGGTAGGTAGTTTGGGTAATGGGATGAGACGGCAGGCCTTGGAGAAGTGGTCTATGATGGTAAATATGGTGGTGTGACCCTGGGAACTGGGAAGGTCTGTGACAAAGTCTATGGCTATGTGGGACCAAGGGCACTGGGGTATAGGTAGTGGGTGTAGTAACCCAGCCAGGAGTTGTTTGGATGATTTATTGATGTTACAGGTGGAGCAGTTCTGTACATATGTGATAGTGTCTTCCTGCATAGTGGGCCACCAGAAACAATTGGAGAGTGGTGGTGATTCCAGGATGACCTGAGAGCTTGTGGGAGAAGTAGGCACAGGGGAAGAGCTTAGGAGGTGTGCTGTGAAGGCGGGAAAGTATGGCTCCGATGCGAGTATTGGAAGTGTCCACTTCGACAATGAATGATATGTCAGGGTCAGGATGGTGGAGAATGGGTGCAGTGGTGAAGCCATTTTTGAGGTCTTTGAAGGCTTGGGAGGCTGTTGGGGGCCATGTGATCCGAGAACCCCCTTTCTTCAACATGGTTGTTAAGGGTGCTGCAACAGTACTGAAACCTCGGATGAACCATCTGTAGAAGTTGGCAAACCCTAGGAACCATTGCAGCTCCTTTACTGTGGTGGGTTGTGGCCACTGTACCACCGCCCTTACTTTGCTGTCCTCCATCACTATGCCTTCTGGACTGATCACATAACCTAGGAATGAGATGGCAGTTTGATGGAACTCACATTTCTCTGCCTTGGCATAGAGTTGGTGAGCTATGAGTCTTTCCAGGATGGCTCGTATGTGTTTGAGTAGATGAGTATGTCGTCGATGTATATAATCACAAACTGGTCTAGCATGTCACGGAAGGTTTCATTGATGAATGCCTGGAACACTGAGGGACTATTGGCCAGCCCAAATGGCATGATGAGGTATTCATAGTGCCCCATGCTAGTGGAGAACGCTGTCTTCCACTCATCTCCCTCACGAATCCGAATGAGGTTGTAGGCACGAGGGTTGCGTAGGTCGAGCTTTGTGTAGATCTTGGCTCTTCGTAGCTGTTCCAGGGCAGCCAATACTAGAGGCAAGGGGTATCGAAACTTGACCGTGATGTCATTTAATCCACGATAATCAATACATGGGCGGAGGCCACCATCTTTTTTGTTCACAAAGAAGAATCCAGCTGCTGCTGGAGAAGAAGAGAGTCTGATGAAACCTTTGGAAAGTTCTTCTTGGATGTAAGCCTTCATAGCTTCAGACTCTGGCTGAGACAGGGGAAATATTCTGCCTCATGGTATCTGGAAGCAGCTCTATGGCGCAATCACCGGCACGATGAGGAGGAAGTTGTGAGGCTTTTGACTTACTGAAGGCCTCCCCGAGGTCTGAGTATTCCCTAGGCAGCTGAACAAGGAAAAGGAAAGTTGGCCATTACTCGACACTGCGGTGGCCCAATCCAAGGCTTGTCCGGTGAGTAACGAGCAAACAAAGGCAATACGGCTTTCATCGGTGGGATATAGAGCAAGCTGCTGGATACAAAACAATGAGCATTGCAGCAGAAACCCCTTACACTTGGCCGATGATCCGTCAAACTTATCCGGAAATGCGTGGCATGGATTAATGGTTATTGTGTGAGTAGACATAGCATGGTCCACTGGAGAAGATGGTGGATCTGTTGGCACGGCTGGACTTGCTGTGGGTGAGTGAATGCGATGCATAGTTTTTACCAGTTCGTCCATGAGCAATGTTAGCCGATCCAGTTGTTGCTGGTATACTACTAGCACCTTGGCTTGAGCTGAAACTTCGGTCGATAGGTGGATGATATCTGATGGATCTTCTGTATCATAGGCAAGGCAGAGGCGTAGTCAAAAAACGAACAACAGTCCAGGGTCTAACACAGATGGCAATAACAAAAGAAATGCCCAGAAATGTTCGCAAGGCTAAACAAGACTTCGTGAAGTGGTGAGGTGAATGAGCAGTTTAAATAGTCCATGAGATGGGAAACAGGTGTGTGTGTGTGTGTGTGTGTGTGTGTGTGTGTGTGTGTGTGTGTGTGTGTGTGTGTGTGTGTGTAAACAGTTCCGGGTGTGAGGATTATGGGAGATGGAGTCCAGGGATAGAGTCAGTACTCGGGTGATGGTTCCCTCTGGTGGTGAGCGGGAGGAACCATGGAGGCCTGATTTTTAGATGGACACCATGCATTCTACATAGACAATTCGAACCTTTTCCCGGATTGTTCACATTTTATACATATGATGGAATTAATCCCAATATTTTAGGTTCACGCAAACTTTCTGCTCTTACAATCTTCACCAAGCTACAGTACTTGTAGATCACTTGAGAAACCAAAACTCAGCCATACTCACATCTTAGTATTTCTAGCACCCCCTAATAGGGGTGGGCGATATGACAAAAATATCATATCATATAATTTCCATAGACATTTCTGCAATACACAATAATGTTTCACGGTATATAGGTTTGCGAACAATTTCCCAGTAACACAGTAGAGGTGCTTTTTTGTTGTTGTTGTTTAGGATATGTTATTTAAGGTCTACAAAAAAAATGCACTTGCATTTTTTTCATTAAGCTTGCATTTTTATAATATATATATATATATATATATATATATATATATATATATATATATATATATAGATAGATAGATAGATAGATAGATAGTAAAAATAAGTTCAACACAGAAAATATGCACAGAAAAATCTGTAATTAAAAAATGTTTTATTTGTAAAAATTATTATCCTGAATGGAAAATATTCCATTATAAGAACATCAGCAATCAGCGGCTTTTGGATTATCCTCACTATAAATAAGCACGAGCATTGGTAAGAACATCGCAATTACACAGAAAGCAATAAGCATGTTGTATTAGCCAAAACTTCATCTTCCAAACACCCAAAGCAATTATAATCAAAAAAGGGAGTATAGAGATAAAGAAAAAACAATCTAGGCTGAAGATTACTTTAATATCTGTGCCGATCTGCCATGTTAAATTCCTGTGTCCTTGTATATTTGGTGAATCTGACTCTAATATGCTACAAGAAAAGCACTCCATTTTAGCATGTATCTGGTTTAAAGGTTTAAAGAAGGAAGGAGGATTTTCACTTAGAATATAATAAAATAGAATAGATAAGTGTTTTATCAGAATATAAAATAATAGATTATCATTTATTTCTTAAATATTTTTTTTCTTATATAAAGAAGTCATCTTTGGTCATGGCACCACAAACTAAACTTTTACACATTTAAAAAACACAGTCCTCCCAGTCCCAGCTGAAGAGAAGCAGCCCCATGGCATGATGCTTCCACCACCATGCTTCACCGTGGGTAGGGTTATGTTCTTTGGGTTATAAGCTGTCTTGTTTTTGCACCAAATACTTTCTATCAAGAATACAGACAAAAAGAAGCAGTGACAGTGAAGTAAACAGTTACTCACTTTAATTTCTTATATCTTCTATAAGAGAGCTTAAAATGAAGAACAAAGAAGTGGGAGCGTAGGACAAACAGTGATGATCATTGATTAGTCATTCGGAAACAGTGGTGATCATTGATTGGACCCTAACCCAGAGTAGTTTACATTAAAAATGTACACGACTTAACAGGAATTTCTTATCTCATTGCCGTTTGTTTGTTTTTTTCAACTGCTGGCACATTTAAATAATGCAGCATTGCTGACACGAAATGTGTGGCGCAGTTTTGTGCTCAGTTTATTTATGCCATGGGAATCGATGGAACATGTGACATTTGATTCAATACAGTTGACTCACACGGCAATCCATAAACCACAGCTTAGACGTGGTCACTTTTTAACATTCATTGATTCACCTGTTACTTTATATATTTTACAAGCATTAAGTGTAAACGCTATGGGTGTAAAGATGCATCATGGTACAAAAATGTGACGATGTTCATACTGGAAAAGTGCGATTCACTTTGTGGTAATAAGCATTCTATTAATTATGCATCTAATGCAATTGCACTGTTTGAACACCAGAGGTCCCAAACTGTGCAACTCATAGAGTTAAAATACAAGCGAGCATGCTGGTCACATGATCGCATTCTGTGTCAGAGCTTGTAAAGTGACTGATAGATCCGGACCACAATGACTGGCATGCAGGGGCGTTTCTAGAGTTTGATTGAATTTGCATGTTAACTTATATATTTATTTTTAAATTATTTATTTTCTTTAATCACATTATGTAACAAACATTAATATAAGTATGTGCTTCATATAATTTAATTAGCTCAATTTTACATTTAAATTTAAATTGTAAAGGGCTTTGCTAAAATTGCCTACGTAAACTTTTTACTGTTTGGCTGGTGACAAACTCCATGTTTTTTATTCCTGGGAGCACTGTTTTACCATGGTCATTTTTAAACAACTACTAACAACATTAACTTGACAATCAATGGTATGTCATTTTATTTGATACTTGACTGTGCCTAATTTATATTAAAATTCCTGAAATAAGTACACATAGGTACAGTGGGTATAGAAAAGAATCACCCCCCTTTAAAATAATCACATTTTGTTGCTTTTCAGCCTGAAACGGACACAGTTTTTGTTTTATCCAGCTGTATTTACTCAGTGCAACTTATAACATCCACTACAGCTACACCTTACTGAGTTTACGTCATTTTTAAGGAGGGGGTGATCCTTTTTCCAATTCAGTGATTCTGTTTGGTTTTTTGTTTTTTGTTTTTTTAATTTTTTTTTTCTGACATGTCGGTGTTATATGTTTCCCTTGGATGTTATAAGTTGCACTGAGTAAATACAGCTGGATAAAACAAAAACTGTGTCTGTCTTCATTTCAGGCTGAAAAGCAACAAAATGTGATTATTTTAAAGGGGGGTGATTCTTTTCTATACCCACTGTATACACTTCATTCAAAAAGACAAGAGAAGAAATTATTTCTGAAATACAAAGCTGGGACCTGAAATCCCACCACAGTAATACAGAAGTAACTATTGAAATAACCTGTATATAAAACAACAAATACATTTAATTGCATTTAAAATCCACCCTCTCCAATCCTAGTCCATCAGAGCCCCAAAACAAATTCATTATGTTTTGTTTACACAAATACCAGACAATATACTGGAAAAAGGCCACTAACTGATACAGGCACCAAGGAGTTCTTAAACATATTTCATTTACATCGCTGAACTCTGCATCGTCTGCCTGACGGTAACAGCTGACACCTATCAAGATAACTGTAAAAGTTTCTACAAAATATATTGAAATTTTGTTTACTATTACCATCTTTTGGTCAGTTGTAAGGATTGCTGTCGAGTCCAATTAACTTTCATTTAAGCAGATAATCATTTGTTTTACTCCCATTTTTGCAGTTTCCCCTACTCAAGGCAATGATCTTGCAGAATGTTTTGCCATACCCTCTATGATTGAAGTGAATGCGCAGGTTATTTTTGCTTCAGCTGGCATTACAATCAGCCTTCATGTTTTAAATATTTCAAATGATGTAGGCCTAAATGATATCGTTGTATTAATGGGAAAGCCTAGTTTCAGACATATCTACTGTAATCTACCTCATCAGACAATGATTTATCAGGGAAATTTTACTGGGGCACAGTAAAAAGGGTCTACCGATGCCCCTGCCGGCATGCATTATAGATTATATGGTTACACAAGAACATTATAACAGTTACAAAGAGCTCTGCAGTAGCTTTCAAACAACACCATCCCCACAGAAAAGAGGCTGTGGAAATCAGGCACTTTAGCCGACTTTGGAGCTTTATTTCTGGTTAAAATGATGCCTCAGGTGCTGCTACGGAGCTAATCATGTTTCAATCAATCATTTTTTCCTGGGTTAGAGTCTTTGCTTATCAGTAAAATGTTTCGGAGAATTTATACACTTATTTGTTTATTTTTAAGATATGGTGAACATGTAGTACATTTTGTTTACAGTATTAAACCTCTGTTCATATCAAATTTTGATTTATTTACTGTTAGTTTGCTTTTCTAGTGTCTGCAGCCTCCTTTGTTCTTGCTTGTAATGATTGACTCTGAGTTTGACAGGAAAACTGTGTGCTGTGACCTTGTAGTAGCGTGTGTGTGTGTGTGTGTGTGTGTGTGTGTGTGTGTGTGTGTGTGTGTGTGTGTTTGTCTGTGTCCGTGTGTGTGTGTGTGTGTGTGTGTGTGTTTGTTTGTTTGTTTGTTCCTCAGACACTGCAGGACAGCAATGAACTGTCACTCCTAACAGAATGACTGATTGACAGCTGTCCTTTGAGATGATCAAACAAGACGCATGTAGAAAAGACCTGTTGTGTTTAAGGACATTTTATGCTTTCTGATTTTCTTTTTATACTTCAGTCATAGAACATAATACACAATAAATACACACTTCTTATCAGCTAATACAATAGAGATACAATATAAACATCAACTGAAGCTCAAATTACACAATCAAGCACACATAGAACTCAAGTACATCTTAAACACTGGTGTACACAAAAGTACTAGGTTGCAGGTTTTGTGGCAAAATAGATCGGTATTTGGAGCTATCCATGATTCCCTCCATCTTGACTAGAGCCCCAGTCCCAGCTGAAGAGAAACAGCTCCATAGCATGATGCTGCCATCACCATGCTTCACTGTGGGTATGGTGTTCTTTGGGTGACAAGCTGTTTTGTTTTTGCACCAAAATATCTTTTAGAATTATGTGCAAACAGTTCTACCTTGGTCTCATCAGACAATAACACACTTTGCCACATGGTTTGGGGTGATTTAGTTGAGCTTGAGTTTTTTTTTTTTTTGTGAGAAAGGGCTTCCATCTAGCCACCCTACCCCATAGTCCAGACATGTGAAGAATATAAGAGATTGTTTCACATGCAGGGAGTGACCAGTACTTGCCAGATATTCCTTCAGCAACTTTATGTTGCTTTTGGTCTCTTGGCAGCCTCCCTGATAAGTTTTCTTCTTGTCCTTTTATACATTTTGGAGGGATGTCATGTTCTTGGTGACAGTGAGGTATCTCTACTTTCCTGTCAGTCATGTTATCTGTGAGTTCAAGTGTTTTAGCCTTGGCAGATGTTTTTGTGTAGGAATTTGCATAAACTACAGCCTTTATTTAAATAAATAAAAGAGGCAAAAGGTTTTCTTTAGATTTAGGTGTAAACCAAATATGTGTGTGTGTGTGTGTGTGTGTGTGTGTGTGTGTGTGTGTGTGTGTGTGAGAGAGAGAGAGAGAGAGAGACAGAGTGGGAGAGAGAGAGTGGGTGAGACGGTGAGTCCTTTAAAGGCCATGGGTCTTTCTCTCTCCATTGTAGGATTAGCAGTGGATTCATTCTAACAACACCCCTCAACATAATACCCTCATTGTTAAACTCACTTTATACTGGTCGCCCAAATTACATCCCAGGTTTCAATCAAAGACCGTAAATTTGCATATTCTATTATACTCTTTTGAATTATTCATTCTTCACTGGAGGTCATCACAAAATAATTGTGACATAGCACATCTTGCAGCGGTATCGTAAAGAAAAAAGAAAAGAAAGAAAGATAGAAAGAAGCGGCATGGCTGTTTAATCTCCACCTGCATAAAAAGCTGCTTGGTTAACATTAAACAGGAAGGGGTTCCTGTTGAGGCCGCTTATGATGTTTTGTTGTGCTCCTCCTCTGTGGTGATGCTGTAAAGCTTTCTGAAAGTGATCATTGAAAGCCATTTCTACACTTATATTATTTATGTAATACCAATTTTTTAAAGCATGTTAAATGGACTTGAATAGTGGCACAAATTGTAAATGATAATATGTATGTCATATGTATGGCCTTTCTTAGTACTTAATAATCATTCATACTTATGTATTTCAAAATAATAGCTAGTATCTGTGACTGATCTACTAACCAGCAAAGTTATGGAAAAGATGACATTTCCAACCCTGAATAAACCCCAATCAGGTTCTGTTAGGCCCTGGTGTTAGTGTGCTTGTGACTGCATGTTGTGGATACAACGCATGAAGCAGGAGATGCTTTGCTATGGTTACGCTGCATTGAACTTTGGTCCCCTTGTGGGGAACAATTCAGACTGCCATCAATAGACAGGTCTTATTGAAGACGGATGAAGGCAGCCTTTACACCCGGGATACTCTAAGCTGAATTGTAAGCAAAAAACCCTGAATAGGAAGAGAGTGTAACAATAGAGAAACATGACATTAAATCACTGATGTCGGTGTCTGCAGCGGTGTTAACAGGCATAAGTGTGTGTATGTGTGTGTTTGTGTGTAGGTGGGTTGGTAAGAGATTGGTCAGTGCGTCGTATGTAAATGAGGAAGGCTTTACCTTATAAGGGTCTCTCCACTTCTCCATGCTGCTGATAAAGAAACAAAAACAGTAATTATTGCCAGCATAATGTTCTTAGTGTGTGGGGAATCAAAGTTTAACCTTATAAAGACTAATTACCTAATAAAGCTGAGATTTGCTTCTACACATCTTTTTCAGTGAATTCTCAGTTTGAATAAAACGGGTTGTCAAATAATACGATAACAGCAGTAACAGGGTTTTCTGAATTTATAACTAATCTTTTCTAAAATGATGAACAGTAGGAACAGATTAAATAAAACAACACCCCAAAAAAGGTAAGTAACATTTTATCATTTATTTCTTGCAGTAGAAGGTTAAAAGGAAAAAAAACTTACCATCACCGATCTTTAAAATTGTATGTACACTATGTACACATGTAAAAAATGTCTGCATACTAAGTAAACTGTCAGAGGGACTAACAATGTTTGCATAGCAGGAGAGAGTACGGGCAGCACAGTATTGGCGCCTCATAACTCCAGGGTCGAGGGTTTGATTGATTCTGAGCTCCAGTTACTGTCTATGTGGAGTTACGGTGCTTTACACCACTCCAGCCAACACTTGGCATTGTGCATAGGCTTGTGAGCAGCTGCTTGGCCATGGAAACCCATTATATGAAGCTCACAGTTCTTGTGCTGATGTTGCTTCCACTACTCACTGTAGTGAGTGATGCAACAGAGGATAGGTAATGTAAATTGCCAGACAAAATGTTCCTGTAAACTTCTGAGTTCATTCTGCTGCTATACCATCACGAGTTCCATCATCAATAAAGATTAGTGAGACTGTTCCAGAAGCAGCTATCTAAGCCCAAGCCATTACACTACCTCCACCATGTTTCACAGATGAGCTTGAATGTTTTGGATCATGAGCAGCTATGCTTTCGCCTTTCCATTGCTTTGATAGAGGTTAATCTTGGATTAATCCAAGTAATGAGCACCTAATAACGTGGCACCTAAGCTCTATAGACACAAGAGTGAGGAGTGGCTAATTGTGATTTCGTCTATAATAGATAGTTGAGGTGAAGATGCCCAACATAGCACCCCCCCTCCCCCCCCGTTTGCCCCGCCACGTTGCTTGTCACGTGACGCTGAGCGCTCGCTCAAATCTCAGCGACAGGCGACACTCGAGCGCGCATCATCACTCGCAGTAACCGGCGGCGGCACGAGCTTTCCTCCCCTCAAACATCCGGGTGTCGCGCGCAATGCGCAGTCGCGGCGCTGCAGCCGTTTCAGCGAGCTGAGTGGAGAGAGGGCGGAGAGACCGGAGAGAGTGCCAGAGAAGCGGAGACGCAGCGGGACGCCGACTTGGCCAAGCTTCAAACACAGGCGCTTGGAAAAACGGCTGGGAAAAAAAACCAAACAAACCAAAAATCCCTTGTTACCTAAAGACATGGACATGGAGACGGTAGAAAACGCGCCCTAAAATGTCAGATTTAAATAAGGATACCGCGAAGCGAGCGAGAGCGGCTTCCCCTCCCCTCCTCCCTCATCTTTTACCCTAAACCGGTGATCTCGTCTCAGGTGCTTCGTCCTTCTTGACGCAGTCTGACTGAACTCGGGGAGCAAAATGAAGAAGTTTAATATTCGGAAGGTGCTGGACGGCTTGACGGCTGTCTCATCTCCCTCGGCGTCGCCGCACGCAGGGGCCAAAGAGAACGACTTCATCCTCACGGAGACCCTCCAGTCCGAGCACTTCCAGCTCTGCAAGGTGGGCAAGCCAAACGCACCGGATTTACCGTGCATGAGTGCAGTGTCCAACAGGCCAGCTGCTGATTCCAAGCCGGAGGTGGTGTCTACTAAATTAGCTATATTTCCACTGGCACATTAAATCATTAAAGCGTCAGTGCTGCTGTCGAGCGCGTCGTGTCCTGCAGTTTCAGTCCAAAACTGGACGGCTGTATATAGAATAGAAAGCGGCACAGCAGTTTTTCATCTTTCATGTCCACCGGAGGGACTTCAATTCTCTATGATAGGCAGGCAGGCGCACTGTGGACACTGCACCGAGCTGGCCTGAAGTGCAGTTTTTACGCACGGTCGATATTAAGCTGTGGCTTTAAAGGCTTGGTGCCGTGTTTATTGTGTGCGCGCCGTTGCGTAAAAATATTTTTCGCTCGTCACAGAAAATCTGTTTACGCATCACGAGCCGTTTTGTGCATACACGGAATGCGTCTTTGCAATTTGCGTCATGCAATTGATGTGCTGCGTTATATGCGTGCTTTGTTTAAAGAGAGAGAGAGAGAGAGAGAGAGAGTATACTGCTTGTTGGAGTGGAGTGTATAGAGTGCGTGGTGGTGAGGTGTACAAACAACACCAACAGCCAAGATCTGGCCTAATCTGGTATGTGCGGATTATGTCAGTCGGTCAGTAAAATTGATTTCTCGCACCCCTGACGAATTCTCTCTCTCTCTCTCTCACACTCACACACACACACACACACACACACTTGAAAGACCTGCGCCAGAGCTGCTACACTCATAAAAATGAAGGTTCTTCAATGGTTCTTTACAGCACCATAGGTTGTGCAAAGAACCATCTTCTTTTCAACCATTTTTCATTGGTATATGTTTCTTGAGTTGAGCTATATGGTTCTTTGGAGATTAAAAAAGTTCTTTACCCTATAAGGTTCTCTGTGGGACTGAAAAAAACAAGGTTCTCCTGGTCGCCATAACTCTTAAGAACCTTACTTTGGTTCTTAAGCACTAACTGAGGGTTTTGTTTTAGAGAACTTATGATTCCTTGTGGCACTGCTGTGAAGAACCGTTTCTGTGTTCTTTAAAGCACCAGTAAATAGATGGTTCTTTAAAGAACTTGAGAGTAAAAGGTTCTATGTGTAAATGAAAAGCGTTCTCCTATGGCATCAGGCTGAAGAACCTTTTTGGTTCTAATTGGAACCTTTATTTTTAAGATGCTTAAGTAGTTCAGAATAAACTATTCTGAAACCTCTGTGTTTACTCCACAATAGCTATACAGCCCTACTGTTCATTAAGTGAAAATATGCATCATGTTTGTCAACTGTTTTGTCATGAATGTGGAGCTTGTGGCTCAGTGACTTCAGCACTCCAGCAATGGAACAGCACAGCGGCGAGAACATAGGAACCACTTATGTAACACGCTTAGGCCTCCACTCTCTCATTAGAGAAAGAGAGAGAGAGAGATGACAGCTGGAGAAATAGTGTCTCAGAATTGGCCAACAACAAAAAAGGCTTTAAAAATGTAGCATTATTTTCTGCATTTACTTATTCATTCTTAAATGTGTGTGTTAATATTAACATCTCTGATTTTTCCTTATCAGACTGTCCGCCATGGATTTCCCTATCAGCCATCTTCCATGGCCTTCGACCCGGTCCAGAAAATACTTGCCATCGGGACTCAGAGTGGAGCATTACGGTTGTATCCTTTATTTAGAGTGTGTCTTGTGTACTTGCATGTGTGCTCCTTTTCAGACAGACCCCAAGAAATCACCCGTAAGTACCTTTTTTTTTTTTTAAACCTCTGAGATTTTGCCGTTTGTGTTCACTACTCATCGTATTGACTATCAGACTCTATTGATAATAGAGCTATCGCTGTCATTATGTTGATTTCACGGCTTGGGATGTGAATCTGCATGTTCATGCTGAAGTGGGAAACATTTTGGTAATTATTCAATCTCTTATTTCTATACATCTGCCACAGACACCATTTTGGCATGGATGCAATTGGAAACTGTTCTGTCCTAGTGATTTGAGAAGCATTTCTCGATGAATCGCAATAGTTTCCATTTGAAACTATCAGTCTCAGGAAGACGTGAAGTCTAATTTTTTTAGAATGAACTCCCATTTGGTTTCAATTCACTCACAGCGCATGCAGGCGAGGCAGCTGATAACTGAATTTCACAACTGAAAAGATTTCCGTTTCTCTCTTCACTGTATTCAGTCGTGTTAGATGAATCCGCTGTCAGTCAGATTTGCGGATCAGCTTTGTCTGATTCCATCGTCTTTTATTTGCCGGCGGAGATTTTGACACCATCGGTGAGACTCCAGAGAATTTGCCCTCTTTAAAAAAGATCCCTATTTAGGGTCATGTTGTCAGTAAGCCCTACATGGTGATCAGGATTTAAGTAGATTCACATTGAAGTATCTACGGAGGATGAAAAATGGAGGATGAGTCTCTAAATTTGGATTAAAAGAGTGCCCACCCTCCCTTAATGTTTTTTAAGCTTGTAGACTGATCAGAGAAAGTACTAGGGGAATCTGTAAGTTGCCTTTGCTGTGGTTTGGTTCTACTCTATTTTTACCATTTTCCACTACATAGATCTGTATGCTCCATTGCTATGGCTTTGTTATGCGGTCTGTAGTTCGAATTCTTTATTCTCAGTCTTCTTGTTGTGTTCTACCGTCTCAATATTTTGTCTGTCTCAGCTTTTTTTCTTGCCCATGAGGATGATGGGAAGTGGCAGATCAAGAGGCCACAGCAGCAGAGCTGTCCAGAAGATTACCGCAGAAAAAGAATAAAGAGAAGTGTACAGTTTCATGGCCTTGGGCTACTGCACTGTGAGCCCAAAAAATCAGGCTGTTTACTGTTTTCTTCCTAAAGCAGGGGAATGTGCTTACCAGTGGTGGCTCGTCCATATATATCCATATTTATCAGCCATTCAGTGAATAATAATCTTCATAAAGTCCTCAGATACAACACCATACAATTTAAATTCCTTGAAATGACCTCTTTGAGTGACCAATTTTTTTTTTTAAATGTTCCTATTTCACAGATATAAGCCAGTGTTCCATTGATTTGCTTGCTTTTCTAGATGTTGTGCAATCTTCGGGCACTGCTCCGGTTAGCGTGCATATAGTTATTATTGCATTTAGTAACCTAAAATGAGACAAGTGCAAATAGAGGCCCAGTGGGGAAGTAATCACACTGCCCCCTTGCTCACTCTGTGAATACTTTCTGTGGAGGAGGAACAGCAGACAGGACGGATAACGACAGTTGCCAGGGTTTTTATAACCCCAGTTCCAAAAAAGTTGGGATGCTGTGTAAAATGTAAATGAAAACAGAATGCAATGATTTGCAAATCTCATAAACCCATATTTTATTCACAATAGAACATAGAAAACATATCAAATGTTTAAACTGAGGAAATGTACCATTTTAAGGAAAAAATAGGGTAATTTTGAATTTGATGGCAGCAACACGTCTCAAAAAAGTTGGGACAGGGCCATGTTTACCACTGTGTAGCATCCCCTCTTCTTTTAACAACAGTCCGTATACGTCTGGGAACTGAGGAGACCAGTTGCTGAAGTTTTGGGAGAGGAATGTTGTCCCATTCATGTCTGATACAGGATTCTAGCTGCTCAACAGTCCTGGGTCTTCTTTGTCGTATTTCAATTGGTGAAAGGTCTGGACTGCAGGCAGGCCAGTTCAGCACCCAGACTCTTCTGCTACGAAGCCAACAGTATGTGGTTTAGCATTGTCTTACTGAAATATGCAAGGCCTTCCCTGAAAAAGACGTCTTCTGGATGGAAGCATATGTTGCTCTAAAACCCGTATATACCTTTCAGCACTGATGGTTCCTTTCCAGATGTGCAAGCTGCCCATTCCATAGGCACTAATGCACCCCCATACCATCAGAGATGCAAGCTTTTGAAATGAGCGATGATATAAAGCTGGATGGTCCCTCCCGCTGGTGTTTCTGAGCCCATGCAGTGATTTCCATTACAGAATCATGCCTGTTTTTAATGCAGTGCCGCCTGAGGGCCCGAAGATCACGGGCATACAATATTGATTTTCACCCTTGTCCCTTGCACACAGAGATTTCTCCAGATTCTCAGAATCTTTTGATTATATTATGTACTGTAGATGATGTCTTTGCAATTTTAAGTTGAGGAACATTATTCTGAAATTGTTCCACAATTTGTAGATGCTGCAGTTTTTCGCAGATTGGTGAACCTCTGCCCATCTTTACTTCTGAGAGACTCTGCCTCTCTAAGATACTCTTTTTTATACCCAATCATGTTACTGACCTGTTGCCAATTAACCTAATTAGTTGCGAAATGTTCCTCCAGCTGTTGCTTTTTTAGAAACACTTATTTTTCCAGCCTTTTGTTGCCCCTGTCCCGACTTTTTTGAGATCAAATTGGCCATCAAATTCAAAATTACCTTAATTTTTTCTTAAAATGGTACATTTCCTCAGTTTAAACATTTGATATGTTTTCTATGTTCTATTGTGAATAACATATGGGTTTATGAGATTTGCAAATTGTTGCATTCTGTTTTTATTTACATTTTACACAGCATCCCAAATTTTTGGACTTGGGTTTGTACATCAAATTAGGCTAGCTTAAAACTATTACTCAGGTGCCAGGATCTTGGTTTATAGCAAATAGTTTTTGCAAACAAAGGCAAAGTGTAAGTGCACAGTGTGTCTATGATGTACAGAACAATTTCTATTGTTAAATAAACTGATCAGCCATAACAGTAAAACCACCTGCCTAATATTGTGTAGGTCCCTCTTGTGCCAACAAAACAGCTCTGACCCATCGAGGCATGGACTCCACAAGACCTCTGAAGGTGTGCTGTGGTATCTGGCACCAAGACGTTAGCAGCAGATCCTTTAAGTCCTGTAAGTTGTGAGGTGGGGCCTCCATGGATCAGACTTGGGTTTGTTTTTTGCAAACAAAGGCAAAGTGTAAGCGCATACAGTGTGTCTATGATGTACAGAACCATTTCTATTATAATTTCTAAAATATACTGCAAAGATTTAGAGAGGGAGAGGAGGATTTATAGAGAGTATAAGGTCCTAACATCAGAAATGCATGCACACCATGATTTAAAAAAAAAGAAGAAAATTGTCTTTTTCAAACACCCAAAATGTTTGGGCTTTTTTCATGTTTCATGTCTTTTGTGTGTGTGTGTTTTTTTTTAAATAAAAGATATAGCTGGTATAGAAATTTTGCTGAAACCTGGAAAGGCTTGTTTACAGTAGAACAAACATCTAAAACCATTCTAAATGAGCTGCTAGACTCTGTGTTGCGGCTATGCCGTTATTAATGTCATCTTGCTCCACCATAATCTCTGGTCACAAGCTGCCGCTGGTCCTTACTGTCCCCAAAGTGATGCAGCCTTTAGGTGCCCAGATTGAGATTATGGGATAGAAGGATAAAGAGAGAGAGGAGAGTGCAGAAAATGGGAAATTCTCGTTTCTTGGAATGGTGGAATGTTGAAATTCTCTTTGAATTTGCCTTTTGTCTCAACATGACAACATGCTAATACTCTAAGACTCTTAAATATTGTAGTGTTTAAGATTAACAGGACCACATTGTGCATTTTTGAGCTGTTAGGGAAAACACAGTGCTGTTTTCTATACTTAAGCTTGGGACAGTTTTAAACTTTTACACTGTAGTTCTAGCTACATGCAGTAAACAAATATTAAACCTTTTATGTTTTCTTGTTCTTTTAATAACCTTATTAAATATTCACTTGTCAGATGTGGATACAATACATTTGAAAATGTGGATATTTGTGTAGTAAAAGTGGTTAAAATGCTCATCTCTCTTGGCGAGTGTGGTGCCTTGTGGTCGTTGTCCTTTTGCAAAATGGATTGTTATGTGCAGAGGAGAGAAAATGTCAGACTCATAACTCAGGTAGGCCCGCTCACTCTGGCTCACTCGTAAATCCATTGATCAGGTTTTCTCACGTTAAAAAAAAAAACAACTTTAACCAAGCTACTACCACTAGCAAAATGGTGGCATTGTAAACAGTCCTCTTGGTTATTGTCACTGGATTCAATACCGCATGAAAGCAGGAAAAGGGCAGAGATGTGTCTTCCTTCATGGAGTGGTGTCCGTTGCATTTAGTGTTGATATTGCATTGATCTGTTTTCTCTACTTGGCCCCACCGCTTAGATAAACAGGACGGTTGCCTGTAACTTTCAACCAGTCATTTGCTTTACACTTACCGTGGCATCCCAACTGTAATTTATTTTCAGATAACCGCTCGTATTTTATTCAGAGTGGTTCCTCTTGTCATGTGATTGGTCAGGTGATTTCTAAAGAGTGCAGTTAACTTGCCATTATGCACTGTGCCCCAACTTGAATGAGTGATTGCTGAAGAACAGGCTCCGTCTTCCAGTGCCAAAGCGGATCGTAACAAATTTTTGCCTTGTTGTACTTGTTTGTCCTGTCAGGTGTTACTGAGTGTGATTCAGAACTGCGTATGGATATGAACGCCAGAGGTTACTTACTGTATGTAATCCATGAACGAGAGCCTCATGATGTTTACATGATGTCGATGTGCATGACACGTAGGTTGAGAAAAAGCTCAGGAAAAGTAAGTCCTTCCTTTCTGCCCTAATGACACAAAAGCAGCTGTCATAGGCATATGTGTGTGTGTGTGTGTGGGGGGGGGGGGGGGGGGGGGGTGGGGGGGGGGTGGAGCAGAGCAGAGCTCCTCCAATCACAGCTACACAGTAATACCAAGCTAGTCAGTGCAACAAACCAGATGTTCTCACTGGCAAACGACTGCTGTACAAACCCAGCTCTCTTCCTCTCAGCGGTTTCCTGTTGGTTGTTTGATTAATTTATCATTTTTGTGCCTTCATAATGCATCTGTGTCAGTCATGCGTGCTCTGTATGACATGAGATGATGGTGCTAGTACCAAATTATCTTCACACCCCATATCACAGCCATTTGTCTCACATAAGCGTTCCGTCAACGTTCCAATAATGTTCCCATCAGCATTTCTACTGCTACATTCACAAACCAGCATGTGTTTCCTTCGATTCCAAACAGCCTTGACTCTGCTCCTTCTTGTTCATGCTTAGCTTTTGAAAGAAACTACTTATTTAAAATAAAATGTACTTTTATGTATTTTATTTGTAATGCTCCCCTTACCCCAAATGTAGTCGATCACCCAAAACATATTTGGTCACTGATGTTTGGTTCATTACTTTTGCACCGAAGCTACAGTACAAAGTGAATGTCGGTATCTGGTAGGAAATATCCATTGCATTTTCAATGCAAAACTAAAGAACCAGTTGTCAGACAGCAAGCATGTTTTCTTCGGTGAACGGTGTGAATGAGAACTGTTCCTTTAATATTATGATTTTCCACTGAGCATGGATGCTGGTTCACCTGAAATGCAGATGTTTCTTTTGTGTAATCTAATAAAGCCAGGCTTTATGTGTAGTGTTTGTGCTGTGCTGCTGCTTACTCATGGAGGCCTTTTCACTGTGACACGGACATGAAAAAAAGTGGGCGTGCATACACACACACACACACACACACACACACACACACACACACACACATACATACACGCTTGAACCTGGTTGTCATAGAAATGTGGCGGGTGTGATGTGTTCCAAGAGGCTGTTAAATAATTTACAGTACAATTACCAAATCCCTGAACCCATCCTGACTTTTGAAGTCTATTGAAGCTACTGTACATTGAATGCTCACTGGTTGATGTTCAGTGAGAAGGGAACATGTGATTCACCGCCTTGTTGTAAAACAAGAAATGGTGAACTTTGAAAGAGATTTAATATAGACTTCTTATCCAGAAAGGCTAGCCCTTTTTAAAGTGAGCCAAATAAATGGAGAGAACTGGCATCTGGCATCAATATTTAAATATTTATTTATAATCGTGATTAACGAGTCAACTCTGGTACATTGTAGAATTACGATTTGTTGACAGATGAAATAAAAACAGCTCTTGGTAGTGAACTTTTGGACCCTCCTGCAAATTCCCACGACCCAGTGAACACATTAGGTAATGGACGAGGACATTAGAAGCATGGGAGGTCACTCCTTTTACCACACTTTTGATGTTTCTATAAACGTACCTCTGCTTTTTTCGACTCCTAACTAATACATTCACATAATATTTGTACCCGACACACTACAAACTCTCTCTCTCTCTCTCTCTCTCTCTCTCTCTCTCTCTCTCTCTCTCTCTCTCTCTCTCTCTCTCTCTCTCTCTCTCTCTCTCGCTCTCTCTCTTCCTGTCTGTTCTTTTGCTCCGGTAGTTTTTTAATTCCTATTTTTATTCCTATTCCTATGTAGTAAGCAGGGTGCTGTGTGAATTATGGGATGTGGTTGCTAGGCAAGTCAGGAACATTGTGTCTCAGGAATAACTAATGCCTGCGAGGTCACCTGGCCATTCGGTAATTACAGACCGCGTTATGCATTATCAGCTTAGACACATGTTTACTGTATATGTGCATGCACACTCATGGAATATATAGACTTATACCGTGGTCTGTCTGAATACTCAATTCTGATTGACTGGAAGGTGTGCGTTCAAACCGATGAATGCACAGGTAGTTCCAGTCAATTTAATCAAGTAATGCGCTGCCTATAAACAATTGTAACCATAGTAACATACAGTTCAGTTGTATACAGTAGTTAAAATCACAGCTTCACCCTCTAATAACTATTTATTATAATTAATTCAAATTAATTTCTAAATTCAACTCAAATGATTTAGAGCAGACAGAATTCTAGATCTAACGACGATCTATATAATAACTAACGAAAATTAACTGATATTTTTATCTCTTCAGTCAAATTTTGCGCTGCAAACATCAATGACAGCTTTAATTTGTCAATGCTGGCAAGTGAGCATGTTATCAGCGGGATGATCCACGGCTAGGTGTGTTACACCATTTTTAATGCGCTCCACTTCACATTGGGTGGTTCTTTGCCTCCACATCATGCTTTAAAATAGTGTAGTGCCTATCCATGGATTATCCCTTATATATGCAGTAGGACTGAGTGATATAGAGAAAATATCACACAGATTTCGAAGACATTTGATTTTTCAACAAACTAGGGAAAGAAATATTATTATTATATATATATATATATATATATATATATATATATATATATATATATATATATATATATATATATATATATATATATATATATATATGTGTGTGTGTTTATTTAACATGTACAAAAGTGTTATAAATAGTAATCCTAGAAGGCCTAAGCCTAAAAGTGGCTGTCTGTGCACTTTAGGTTATTCTTTTCTTTCCATAGAAAGAAAAGGTTATCCATCCATAGATCCATCCATCCATCAATTTTCTGTACCGCTTATTGTACACAGGGTCGCGGGGAACCTGGAGCTTATCACAGGGGACTCGGGGCACAAGGTGGAGGGCACCCTGGATGGGCTGCTAACCTATCGCAGGGCACAATCGCACACACATTCACACACACATGCACACACTACAGACAATTTACAGATGCCAATCAGCCTACAACACATGTCTTTGGAGTGGGGGAGGAAACCGGAGTACCCGGAGGTAATAGTGTGCAATATACAAAAGAAAGAAATGAAACTACCCGCATATGTTAATGCAAAAGAAATATAAACAGAAAACAACAAGTAATAATACTGGAATATTAATAGAATAATGACGGAAATCTCTTGTCTATATTATGTGTGAGTCCGTTTTCACTATTAGGCACAATAATGCATAACTCTTCTCTAGTTTGACATAGAGAATGTGTCATGAATGCATCAGCACTGATGTAGTGAGTCTTATTATGGAAAATGTGGCAAAATTAAACAGTTTGGTCAACCATATATGTTAATATAATCAGCTTGTTCTTATGAGTAACTACGTAGTTGTTGACTGTGACAGAAATATCAACGATATGCCATAATTTGTCTCATTTATTAAGCTGGATGCGAATGGATTTCTTCGTAAATCGATCGTTTTCCACAGTAAATAAGTGACCAAGTAATATTTTTTGTCTCATTTGTTTAATTGGGTTCTCTTTATCTGCTTTTAGGACTTGTGTGAAAATCTGATGATGTTTTAGGTCATATTTATGCAGATATATAGAAAATTCTAAAGGGTTCACAAACTTTAAAGCACCACTGTAGCTAAAACTTGACATATTCCAGTTCAGCTTTTCATCTTGAACACATGCAAGCTACAATGCATTCTCCTTTCCTAACACACACACAGGTTCACACATCATTACACTAACGAGGCTGGCTGAGCTGTCCGATTTGGCTGTCATTCAGCTAATCTCACTCTTTATCAAAGGGCGCCTCGGCCTCATCGATCTGTTTCATCACTGCTTCAGAGAGGCTTCCAGGCCCAGAGCCTCTTCCAACCCATTCCCCTGGCTAATACCCCCTAAGACCTGCTGATTAATACACACACACAAACACAAACTCTGCTGATGTCCTGAAGTGTTTGCCTAAGTGGGGGTCTATAGGCAGATGTTAGAGTGAATGCTACCGTTATTTAGTTAGACACTTCACATGTATACATAGACACATACACAGTGTGTCAGAGAGACTGGCTATGGCAGGTGTGACCTTGACAGGCAGTCTGTGTGGGTGTTCAGCTCACTCCTTTATCTCTCTCTCTCTCTCTCTCTCTCTCTCTCTCTCTCTCTCTCTCTCTCTCTCTTTTTGCATTGGCACCTTGCAGTATGTTGGATGTAGGGCTGCTCATTTAGTAGTGTTTAAATTGGGATTGCAATTTTCTTGGTTAATTAAAGATACATGTTTGATCCTGATAGTGGTTGGCTTTTGTCCGGTAATTGTTTTCAGACTTCAGATATAACTACAGACGTTATCACTGTTCAGAAGTTAAATCAGAGTCACGCACATATTTTCTCGACAAAAATTGTCACTGTCTGCCACTTTCATTCAACCACAATATGACTTGCTGAAATTTATGTTTTTGGGTGGTAAATGCACTCAAAAAACAATGAAACACCATTTGAGATCAATATTAAATACATAAATTTGACACTGTTATTTAATTATTAGTATCCACCCTTGAAAGTCCACGAACTGTCTTTCAAACTGTTGACAAGAGAGTGTATTGAATTAACAAAAACATTGGAAAATCCATCCATCCGTCCATTTTCCGTACCGCTTATCCTATACAGGGTCGTGGTTAGCCTGGAGCCTATCACAGGGAACTTGGGGCTCATGGGAAGGGGGTGACACCTTGGACTGGGTGCCAACCCATCACAGGGCACAGTCACACACCCATCCACACACTACGGACAATTTGGAAATGCCAGTCAGCCTACAACGCATGTCTTTGGACTGGGGAAGGGTACCGGAGTACTCGGAGGAAGCCCTCGAAGCACGCAAACTCCACGCACACAGGGTGGAGGTGGGATTCGAACCCCCAACGCCATTCTGTGCACCTATTATGATTTCATGACCTCCATTTAGTATCATGTGGCTTCATTAAGTTACAAGTAACCATAATAAGTAACCACCGTAATCACCGCCAAAGCGTGTGCTGTGTTGCACTGCAGAGAGCATTTTTGCCGCTGATCATCTGTAGGCATCTTTAAAGGAACTGTACCTTTACAGTATAGTCAGAAAATATGTTTATTTAAAATGATCATTTGAAATCATTGAAAAATTGTGATTAAGACTTCATTACCTAGCAAAATATTTGTGCTAATCATTTCATTTCTCGTTAGTTATTTCGCCATTTCTGTTTCCTCCTCTCTCTCTCTCTCTCTCTCTCTCTCTCTCTCTCTCTCTCTCTCTCTCTCTCTCTCTGCAACTTTCTCGAATTCACTCAGTTAATCGGCATAAACAGTTTGGCCTTTTTTGAGAGAGTTGTTGTGGAGGGCAGAAGGAAGAGCTCTTACATAAGCACATGCTGCTAAAAATAATCCAACTTTATTGCCGCCGCAGCCATCTCGCCAGTAACGTGCCTGTGGAGGAATATTAAACCGAAAAGAACGAGAAACGAAAGAACAAAAGAAACAGAAAGGATTTTGTCTTCAGCTGTATGGATGCTGAATACCGACAGGGTCGTCTGAGAGAAGAGAGATAGAGGCATTATCATTTTATTTCTCATATATGTGTCAGTGTTGATGGAAGATGCCATGTCATCAAAGCGATGTTGTGCTGAGTCACCATCGATGGGTATCTGGAGCCAGAGAGTCTTTTACCTCCATTCTACCTTGTAGAAGAGAGCAATCAAGAACAGTTAATCAGTAATAATAATAATAATAATAATAATAATAATAAAAAGAATACACAGTCTGACAAGTTCCATCTATTAAAACAAATACTAATATATCAGTAATATATTTAAATACTAATATAATACTAATATCATTAAATAATAATGAATGAATGTCTATAGATGTTATACTACATAATCTGTGTCATTTTGTTATTACAACAATCCCTGAAGTTAGTGCTCTGGCTATATCATGATATATCACGTATACGTAAATATCTGTGTAGCTGTTTCATTTCATTATTCTAAAAGTTAAGAGAGTAGCTGATGTCTTGCTTTTTGGCCAGTTTTCTTTGCAAACATTACCTCAGTTACTGATGAATGAAAGCTTGGAAGCTCTGAACCAGGCTTATGAGTTTTGTTTTATTTTCAGCCACCTCCACTGCACATGCCTCTGCCACCAAGGATAGAAACCTATACGGATGAAGCGACAGGCAAATCTAAAGCTGTCTTTGTCAAGATACGACTACGATAGCATAACTCATGGCAGCAGACATCATTACAGCAAAATATTACAGCCAGTTATCTGAAAGTGATTGCATCTAGAATGCTCTGGTATATGGATAGCTGCCCGAGATCCCTCCTATGTTAAAAATATATTAAACCGTTGACTTGAAGATACCACCAGAAGCTGGAATATTAGCTAGCTAGTTTGGATAGTTAGCTAGTGAACCAACAATTTGGTGATGAAGAATGTACTTGCCTACTCCAAGTCTTCAGTGGTGCATAATAAGCTAGTACCTGATTGCTTTCTGATTTCTTTTCAAATAAACAGATGCTGGAGTTTATGTTAATTTTATGCACATACACTAATGGAATCATGAGTGTGGCCATGTCTTTGATAAATAAGCACTAACGAAGCTGGTTCTGTCTAAATCGACATTTCCTTTGGTTTTTCTGGTCCAGTTACGCAATTTCCAGCATAACACCAATATCAGCTATTGACTGATCCCCGATACTGACGTCCTCACAATAACTGACAACATGACAGCACACTCTGAGGTGTTTTGTGTCATTTTGTTCACCTACACAATTTTCATCATGTAAGCCAGCTTACATGAGATCGGATCAGAAATATGTCAAATCCAATTAAATCCTGATAGAGGGTTTCATTCCAATATTGGCCCTGATACCAATAAGGGTCTAACTGATACCAGGATGAAACACCTGAGTGCTTTCATCGCCGTCATTGTTTGTTATTGTGGTTATGTTATGTAGTGACGTACATACTGGTGTTTAACACGTTTGATATTATGTTGATGTAGAGGATTATTCCTGCTGCTAGCACATTACACCATGTTACAGAACTCCTTCTCTCCTTCAGGATAATTCAATACGCTGTAATGTGGCGCGATTAAAATCCGAAGGCTGATGCAAAACTTTTCGATCACAGCTTTGGTGCTGAAGCCGTCCATCAACTCTGCTTTGTGATTGATGGCTCTGGCACAAATACAAGAGGGCCAAATGGGCCTGAATCGAACAAGTGTAGCATGGAAATGGTGCGTGAAATGGTCCAAATTCTCTCTCTCGCAGCAAAAAATTAGGAATAGTGTTCATACATGGCGGTTTTATTTGTGTCTATGTATCAGTAAGATTTCGACCCAGTTGAACCAAGATATTGGAAATTTTCCATCACCAGTATGTTTTCAGTATGTAGAAAATCACGTGTGTGTGTGTGTGTGTGTTTGTATACATAGCGACTCATCCGTTCCCCTTTAAAAGTAATAAAGGTGCAGTATGTCATTTGTAAGAGCGTTACTAGATCTACGGACATCATATAATTTTAAAGATACGATCAGGTCCATAAGTATTTGGACAGTGACGCAATCTTCGTACAGCACCACAATGGATTTGAAATGAAGCAGTCAAGATGTGATTGAAGTGTAGACTTTCAGCTTTAATTCAAGAGGTTTAACATAAAATATTGCATTAAACGTTTAGGAATTATAGCCATTCTTTTTATAGCCAAAAGTAATTGGACAATTGACTGATAAGCAGTGTTATGGCCAGGTGTGGCCTTTTTCCTTGTTATTTCATGACAAATTAAGGAGATTAATGGTCTTGAGTTGATTCCAAGTGTTGAATTTGCATTGCAATACTGCAGTCACATCTTGATTGCTTCATTTCCAAGGAGGCATAATTACGAAGATTGTGTCACTGTCCAAATACTTATGGACCTGACTGTTCATCGGGAAAAACTATGATTTGTAATATTTCCATCCAGTAGAGCTGTCTAGTTTTTTTTTTTTTTTAATCAGTAATACTGTTCAGATTTACTCATATTCCTCACAAGGCTTAAGTAATTTAAACAGAACATATCAGGGTCATTCGGGAGGAAGAAAAAGACCTTTCATTGTTTTTAGAATTGCAGTTTGCCTCTCTGGCAGTAGAAGGCTTTATTCCTGTTGCTGTATGACATCAGAGACCGTATAGCATGGTGCATATCAGTGTGTGTGTATGTGTGTGTGCGTGTGTGTGAGTATGTATAGAGGTGTGGGGGTGGTGGTGGGACAGGACATGTGTAATGTGGCCTGATGAGTCATTGAGGCACACACATTCATGCCTCTCATACCCTCCCAAGGCCCAGGGCCTTGTTTGTGTCTTTATGTCTGATTGGCTCTGAATGCCTGTTAGGCTGTGACATCAGATGCACGTCACGGGTGAAGGAGAGCGAAGCACAGAAAGTGAAAAAGACAGACAGTGAAAAATCTCTGAGGGCTTGGTGCCGTTGTGTGTGTGTGTGTGTGTGTGTGTGTGTCTTCCAGAATGTGTCTTTAAGCATATCTCGAGTTAATGATGTCTTACTATAGTAAATAACTAATGACAGATATGTTTTTAACATAGTTTATAAAATGTATACATTTATAGTTTATTTATAATTGTGTAAAGTTTATAGTTTAGTTTATAGTATGTGGGTAGAGTCTTATGGTGGCTAATATGACAACGATGATGGCAATATTGTGCTAAATTTTGCAGTGATGGTACAAACATTTTGTAGTGATGTCCAAAAACCACGTAAACATTACTTTACTAACCACACCATTTATAACGACACATTTATTCAACTACAGATGCATATATCCTTTGATGGATCTAGACATCAATGTGATCCGATAATATTGGCACTGATCATAGTTAAAAGTGATTATTTAATATACTTGATAATAATCTTTGTAAGCATTGTTCGTTCCTAAGATTCCATGCAGTAATAAAGCCTGGACTACACAGTCATTAGCTTTCGCCATCAATACGAACGCATCAATATTTTGGCCTCTCTAATACTTTATCATATGAAGTTGAAGCAGAAAATAGAATGCGATATTAATACAGACATATCTGAAGTCACCATAAGATTATTATAAACATGCATTGCCACTAGTTTATAAATCCAATAAGAATTTCAAACATCCTGGCCATAAATTATCAAACAGACTGTGGCCTTAAATTTTATCCAGTGCTAAAGTTAAAGGCTGAAATATTGAGCTGACATTCAGTAAAGCCTTTTTTTTTATTTCATTCATTGCAGTAGAAAGTAATACTTGATGCCATATTAAATACTAAATACAGATATCCCAGTAATAACATTAGGAAGAAGACATCAACAGTAGTTGCCACTTTTACATGTTCTGTATCGCTATTACTGTGATACGATATTGTTGTTATCACGAGCTCCCTAGTACCGTTGTTCTAGATCAGGGGTGTCAGCCTACAGTCCTGGAACAGTGCAGAGTTGAGCTTTCTACTTTTCTTATTTAACACATCTGATTCAACACACCAGATAATTCCCGATGTCTTTAGAGGTTGAATGTAAACATCTTAATTGTTGTGGACATCCAGGCGTTTGACCCCCCTGTTCTAGATGGTGTTACATATTTCTCGTGTTTCTTTACATTAGCATTTACATCATATGCCTTTCTGTTGAAGGTCTGCATATTAAAATCGGATTAATTCACTAGGCATGGTTGAATGTTGGGATAAATGGTAGATTTTGGTTCTGAAGTGTCGAAGCTATTGTCTCCCTGCTTATGAACTTGCATTTTTCTTTCTCATTCCTTCTCCTTTACTCTTTGTTCTGATCTCTTGCCTTTGCTTCGAGCATCCGGTGTGCAGAGGTGCTGAATGTGCCAATAAAAGATTCTACAATAACAATCATTCTTTCCCTTCTAGCTCTTCTGCCTCCAGCCAAATGTCCCTGCATGGTCAAATTTGTCAGATATTTCTATCCTTGTGGGGAAATTTGGTCCCCACAAGATATAAAAACATGTCCTCTCTCTCTCTCTCTCTCTCTCTCTCTCTCTCTCTCTCTCTCTCTCTCTCTCTCTCTCTCTCTCTCTCTCTCTCTCTCTCTCTCTCTAACGATTATCAGGTCCCCTATTCCTCACAGCTACTGCAGAGTCATGCATTTCTAATGCATTGTTGCAGACAGTGGTGTGTGTCTAGAGCTGCCCCTCCGTTTCCTCCCCTCTTCATCCATCTTCTTGTCATTTTTGTGATTATGTATTTCTTTTATGTAACTCAGAACATAAACACATATAAACCTCATATATAGACACACTTTACTTGAGTGCACATATGAGGAACAACCCCAGTGATGAGATGAGATGTGATATAAAGATGTCCCTGTGTCTCACTCCGTCTCACACTCTCGCCCCTGTGAGTATAGTAAATGGCTGTGTTTTGTATCTCCAATCAAACTGTCACACAACGCTTTATGGGCTGGGACCAGAGAAGCTGCAGAGAGAGAGAGAGAGAGAGAGAGAGAGAGAGAGAGAGAGAGAATGAGGGAAAGGGAGAACACGACAAAGGGGATTAGGGACAACGCTGCTGAGCATTCTCCTCCCACTCCCACTCTTCTCCTACTAAGGGGTAGGATGTTCATAGCACATGCGTCATCATTGCATAAATCACAAACACATACACATACATATAGAATTGTGATATATTAGCCGTGTTTATCAAACTGGCACATTTCAAAGAGAGAGAAGTGACCAATCTGGTACGTCTCAACCTACACTATGCCATATAGTGTGCTGTGTACCAGAACCCAGAGTGTTCCCGAATACATTAGAGCGCATTCCTGATCTAGCCCTAACCTGACCTGGTTAGTTCAGTTTGATTTACGCCAGTGATCACCAACCCTCTTCCTTGAGATCTACCTTCCTCCAGGTTTCATCTCAAACCAAAACACATTTTTAGTTGATCAAGAACTTCTTAAGGAGATGATTAGATGGTCAGTTGTGCATGATTATGGTTGGAGCCAAAGTCTTCAGGAAGGTACAGTAGATCTCCAGGAACAGGGCTGGTGACTACTGATTTATGCAAACGTTTACACACAAATTTTACTAAAAGATTGTACTCTCTGGTCCAAGATATACAGAATTACAGAATTCCTGGATGTTGGATTATCCTCCAAGTGTTCTTCTTACAATTAAAAGGGGAAAGCCCCACAGCTCAAATAATAGAGGCTCCAACCATTTTGCTATCATCGTGCACAAACTATGAATCACATTTCTCTACTGACTCATTGGTTTGTTGGTGGTATGTGTTTGTTCGGATTACTGTATTTCCCACTAATTTGTCTTGTAGTGTTTGTGATGGAAATGATGTGCCTTGTTCAGTTAGGATGCCAGTTCTTTAGAAGGGGGCCTCAATACGTGGATGTATTGAGCAGTATTCAATATGTCAAGTCTGGATTGGAGAAGGATCACCTCAAGGATTTGTGGACAACCAGACTGGAAGTGCCTTGGCCCTAACCCTCTGCAACACCAACAGATCTAACTGGGCCTCATGCCAGCAATTCGGGGATCAACTGTGGAATCCTGTAGAAGTGAGGGGAGAAAAGAATGCTAGATTAGTTCAAATGTAGGAGGATTTTGGCCTAGGCAGTGCACTGAGATTCATCCTTGTCTCCTATTCCAGCTTGCTGAGACTTCTTCTTTGGAGCCGGCGTGGGTGGGGACTCAGAAGTGGGGATGACGGGGCTTTTGCAAATGCAGACGTGGTCCTCTGCCAGCTGCATTGCATCTACCAGAGAGTCTGATGGCGCTGGACCCACTCTGCTGTGCCAACAAGAAGTGAGGCAATGAACTGTTCCAGCGCCACCTGTTCAGCTTCTCTAACTTCTTGGAGATGGGCCTCAGCCACGCCTGCAAGAGTCGAGGAGCCTCGATGAACGATGGCAAGGGACTTATCCTCCTTCTCAGTATTCAGCTTCTAGAAGCGATGCCCTTTACTGGTCAAGCCATCCCACTCCAGCTTATTTGTCTTTACTGTGCTCAGATGTTAGACTGTAGTGACTTGCAGTCATATATCCATATCTTCTAGGGGAATGATAAGGTCTTTTTAGAAGTGAGAGCCTTCGTACATACATGCAAATGCTCGATTACATGTGATACCGCTCATGTCAGGGTGTAGGCACATCCTGTCCTGTGCACAAAATGCATTAGCCATTTTTAGACCTTCATTTGAACCACTCCTGATCAAATGGCATGCACATGTGGAGCGGAACATATGAGAGAGCCATTGCAACTGCACTGCTGGCCTCTGGAAGAGCGCAGCATGGCACTCACAGCTGATACACATCTCACGCAGAGCCACAGAGATGAATAGAGACAGGGAGAATGAGGAAGGAATGTATAGGGAAGTGAGCATGTGAGGTTCTGCATAGTTAATAGAGCAGGGAGCTGAAGTAGGTTTTTTACCGCTTTCGAGGTTAGAAAAGAAAAACCAACCCTCCCATACAAGCCACATTTGTGGAGAATTTGTGATATTGTTGTCACATGCACACAATGAACACTCTTTGTCATAAATTCCTGCAACTGCTTCAGAGTTGTTGTAGGCCTCTTGGTAGCCTCTCTGACCAGTTTCCTCCTGGCTTTTTCATCCAGTTTGGAGCAACGTCCTGATCCAGGGAGGGTCTGTGTTGTACCAAATACCTTCCACTTCTTAATAATAGATTTCACTGTGCTTCTAGGCATTGATAAAGCCTTTGATTTTTTTTTTTTGTATCCATCTCCTGACTTGTGCCTGTCCACAACTTTATCCCGGAGATCTTTTGACAGTGCCTTGCCACCCATAGTTGATTGTTTGCTTCAGTTGCACTACAAAATGCTCCAGGAAAACTCTTTACATGCTGAGCTAATCAAAATGACCACAGCTGACCACAGTTGAAAGTCAAATGGCTTTGTGTGCCATTGAGAAGGTGATTAGCTACACCTTATTGAGTTTACAAGTCATTTTTAGGAGGGGGGTGATTTAGGTAGGTTTAAATGCTACATGAGAAGTTTTTAACATTCAAACACTAACTGTAACAGGAAAACCGGCCAGTGTTAGTGCTGAATAATGGTCTAGAATATTACATAAGAGTGCAATTTGAGACACAAAGTTAACTTCTCAGGACATGCACAAGCAATGCGCCAAATGGCCGAAGGAAATGTGCGTTGCCCATCTTGCGTATGCGTAGTTACAAGCAAGTATAAATTTAAAGTATAAAATTCTCACCCCTTTCACAGCACTAATAATTCCCCTAGTATATCAGTGAAAGGGTGCTGTAACCAGACAGATTATAAGATTGTGATTGAGTGTGTAAATGATAATATAATATTTGTTTCCGCTTGCAAATTCATTTTGTTTATTGTTTGTGTGTTTTTCTCACACCACTAGTCAAGACGCCACATAGAAAAAAAGAACCGAGTTGTTTTTATTCTTGCAGCCACCCAGGGAGGAGAAAAGGATTATGGGTCATTTCCCTGTCCACACTTTTGACTTGCTGTCATGTTAGCAGAAAGAGGTCAGTAACCCAAAGTAGACACTTAACGGTGAATGTTTCTCTTTTTTTCTGAGCTTCTAGTCGTTCCCATTTTTCCTCTCATATATTGTGCTCCTTCATCCTTGTTCCTGGTTCTTATTGCGATTTTTTTTTAAATGTCCTTCTTTTCATTTTTCTACTGCTTATGCTACTGTTTCTATCTGTTTATTTTTTGTGCACACTGTGTTTTTTCTTTTTAATTTTACTTCCTCTGCCGCCTTTCACTCTCTCTAGGGCTTCTTGTTAACGGCCACCTTATCAGCACGCTGCCCCGAGAATAGCTGTTAGTGTTGCTTTTGGTGTTGTATTGGTGTAGGTTTGAGGTTGGACAGGTAAGATATGGATCGAGTAGGTGATTTGCAGTTGCAGGAGAAAGGCAGTTCTGTAGATTTTACTTACAAGTATAGCTCACTCGACTGCAAACAGTTTTGTGTGTGCATTACACAGTTGTGTACAATGTTGAATATTATAGTAATGGTGGATGTGAGTGTGTGTGTGTGTCTGTGTGTGTCTCAGTCTCAGTGTGTGTGCTTGGGGGATTGCAGGTATTGTAAATGGTGGTGAAGTGAAGGGATGATCTCTATGGTGAAAGCCTTTCTGGATGAGCTCTGGCTAATAATGGGTATTCTCCAGCATTTGGAGAGTGTAAAATATTAACACATCTAAATGTACTCACTGCCTCGCAGTTAGCAATCCATTATTCATTAGACAGAGAACAATCCAGTTTGATTCGTGTATTATTACACTGAATCTCTCTCTCACGCTGTTTCTCTCCTCCTCCTCCTCCTCGATTCCATCCTTATGTCCTCTCTCTCTCCTCCCCCTCTCTCCGCATGTCTTCTGCATGTATAATCCACTTCCCACTCCACTTTACCCCGAGTTCAAAAGAGAGTCTGCAGCTTATGAATATGTATTTCATAAGTGCGTGCTCTAGGAAAATTGTGTTTTATCACAAGTGTTTTATCAGCGTCCGTATGTGCAGTGTGTATTGTGTGCTGATTTATTGACTCTTTTATCAGGATTTTACACAGGGTTTGTTCTCCATATAGCTTATAACATTGTATTCAGTTTTCAGCCTTACATAACTTTATCAACTCCCATTATTGATGTCAAAAGTATGACATTTCTCATTTTACACCTTAAAAAGTCAAAAATTAAATCACTGGAGAACTCACTTTCAGCTTGAATAGATTACTTAGCTACTGTATTAGATTATATTAATGAGCTAATTCAGTTCCACAACTGAGCAACTCTATAGGCTATCCATAACTGTGTTTAAATGTTATGTGTTTAAATATTATTGATTTGCTATTCATAACAGCTTAGTGCTCCCTCACTTGTGCCTTTCCATATCACTACCTGCGCCCATCCTGTCTCTCTCACTTACTTGATTGCTTTCTCATTGATCACTTTACTCTCTCTTCATCTCACTCTTGCTCTTTCTCTCTCTCTCTCTCTCTCTCTCTCTCTCTCTCTCTCTCTCTCTGTCATAAACACACCGTGGATTTTATTTTGAGATTTTTATTCTGTAATAATACATTTAATATTTCACCCAGAATTTAAAAAATGGCTGTAGCAGATTTAGTTTAATTTTATTATCATTATTTCTGGAGCACTTTAATGGTTTGCTTGTATCTCATTCTCTCATGTTTAACAGGCTGAAGATTCTTCAGTAAGGTTTTTGTGTGTGTGTGTGTGTGTGTGTGTGTGTGTGTGTGTGTGTGTGTGTGTGTGTGTGTGTGTGTGTGTGTCTGAAGCTCTGAGGCACCAAAACTACCTGCTGCGCTGGTTTGAGTATTTCAGAAACTGCTGATCTCCTGGGGGTGGGGTATAGGGAGCAGTTCTGCAGGCAGAAAAATACATTGATTAGAGAGGTCAGAGGAGAACAGCCAGACTGGTTCGAGGTGACAGGAAGGCTACAATAATTCAAATAACCACTCTTTACAAGCAGAATGCACAACATCAAATATACGTTTTTATCCATCCTTCCCAAGATGAATTCTGACTTAGTCTTCATATCCCTGCCACTGAAAAGTGCCTTCATAACATGATGCTGCCACCACCATGCTTCACTGTAGGGATTGTGTTAACCAGTTAAAGAGAAGTACCTGTTGTTTTACCAGACGTAGCACTTGGAGTTCATTCCAGAGAGTTCAATTTTTTGTCTCATCAGACCAGAGAATCTTTTTCCTCATGCCTTCAGAGTTCTTTTTACGTTCCTCCCATATGTCTTTTAATCAGGAGTAGCTTACAGTGTGTCTAGCCACTCTACCATAAAGTTTTGATTTATGGAATATTTCTAAGATGGTTGTCTTTCTTATCTCTGTGGGGGACTTCTGAAGCTCTGTTTGAGTGGCCATTGGGTTCTTGGTCACCTCCCTGACCAAAGCCCCTCAAGCCCGATTACTGAGTTTGACCAGACGTCTGTATCAGCTTTAGGAAGAGTGCCGTTTCTTGCATTCCACGATGATGGTGCACCATTTAGAAACACTTTAAACCCTTGATCTGTGTCTCACCACAATTTGATTACAGTGGTCTATGTAGAGTTCCTTGAACTGTATGGCTTGGATTTTAGTCTCACTGTGAATTGTGGGTCCACAATAATGTGTGCAAAAATGGATACTTTGTGAACCCACTGTATATCAAAACAGGCACGTGATTCTTCCTGCTCAGTCTCGAGAGCTGTGTGGTGAATGCTTCAGGCTAAACTTAGACAGTGTAGGGTCATTAATACTGTCCACTGCAGCCAGGCCTGGATTCACTTTAGGAACCCATCACACCCAGCTCAGCAAGGGGGATTTTAATGGCACGAGGTCCAGTGGCCTCTCTAGCCTGATGCCTGAACACAGGAGTTGCAACAATATCTCATTTTATAAGCTGACATGAACTGCTAGAATTGTCAACAAGATCCACATTAGGAAGTGGGTGGGTGGGTGAGAATGAGGTGTCAGTCTTAGAGCCAAAAGAAGCCGTGTATCAGCATGGTGTGGAACGATGATGTCGTGTATTTTTATAGATGACCCAAGTTCAGCTAAGACTCAAGATCTTTTTTTCTTTTTTTCCAAAAAAAAGTTTCACTCCGTCATTAAGCATAACTACAAGAATATGACTGTAGATGTGAGTGACATGCAGTTTGAGGTGAAAGTTCCTGAGCTCTGGTTACTAGGTGTGTGTGTGTGTGTGTGTGTGTGTGTGTGTGTGTGTGTGTGTGTGTGTGTGAGAGAGAGAGAGAGAGAGAGAGAGAGAGAGACAGATAGACAGACAGACAAAAAGATGCCCTGTGATGTATTGGCATTACACCCAGGACATAATCCCTCCTCGTTCCCAATGTTCCCAGGAGAAGCTCTGGATCCACAGAAGCTACTGAAGATAAATGAAAAAATAAATGATTGATGACACTGTCTGGGTTAGGGATGCACCGATTTGATACCGGGGGGCAATTTTGAGGCACTGGATCGGTATTGGATTGGATTTTTATCTGATCTAAGTACGTAGTGTTGACTGACGCGGCACGGATATTGCACGTGAACATACAGATGTTGCCGTTGCGCCTGTGATGTTTTCCATAACATGACAACAGAGATTCATTCAAGCATTCAGAGAATCGTTTGTAGTAGTGTGCTAATTATAGGCACAGCATTGTTTACTGTACCTTTAATTATTTTGCAGGTTTATGCAGTTTTTCCAGTCATTACAAGGATAGATCAAATATAAATCACGTTCGCGGCAGGTTGACTTAACGCAGCCATGAGAATTTTCCGATAGACCTCCTGCCCTGCGAGCTTTGAAACACCAGGCGACTTACTGTCTGTATTTGTAGAATGCCAGGTTTGGGAGTGTGTGTGTGTGTGTGTGTGTGTGTGTGTGTGTGTGTGTGTGTGTGTGTGTGTATGTGTGTGTGTGTGTGTGTGTGTGTGTGTGTGTGTGTGTGTGTGTGTGTGTGTGTGTGTATATGTGTGTGTGTGTGTGTGTGTGTGTGTGCGCTTTAGAGTTTACACACGGTGAACGGCATTTATTAGAGCTACATTAACATGATATGCAGCTGTGGCTTAATTGTTTGGTCCCCTAATAAATCAAAGATGTCTCTAGAGAGTTTTATATGCAGAGTGAATTAGATGACTTAATCATACCCAAGAGCATATATGCAGTGTGTGTTTCTGCAATGTGTGTGTATGTGTATGTGTGTGGGAGAGAGTGAGAAAGTGCATACAGAAATACACACACACACGTAAGTAGGAGAAATCATTGCGTCACAGTTCAGCTCAGCTCATTGTGCGTGTGTGTGTGCGCATGTGTGTGCATGTGTGTGCGTTTGTGTGTGTGTGTGTGCATGTATTTTATCTTCTCTTCGACAGTGTGACATATGACTGGATATGCCTGGCATCAGACCAGAAAAATCGCTGCTCTCATCAGTCCTCCGGCGATTCTTTCTTATTCTCACTCTTACTCGTCTCTTCACTTATTTTATTTATATTTTTTTTTACATGTTTTTTTTTTCTCCATTTTTTTAACCCTTGGGTTCCTAACATGTTTTCAATGCAGATATGACTTGAACAGCCTCACACACACATCCTGATTTTGAAGTGTACTGCAGAAAGATAGCGCTTATAATCGGCTTAATGCATTTGCCGCACATTTTCCTGGCCCGTAATGGAGGTCAAAACAATTTCACACCATTTATAGCTTCTTGTAAAAACATAAGAAGACTGTTTTTTTTTTGTTTGTTTGTTTGTTTGTTTCGGTTTTTTTAAATGTCTAAACCTGGTAGAGGTTGATTGCATTTTAATGGCTATGTGTCTCCTTGGACACTTTAGCAGACAGTGTACTGTATTTGTGTAGCCCACTATTTCGAAAGCGGCTCCACCAAAACTAACTAAGTTGTGTATCTTTACCGTACTTTACATAACAACAGGAGGAGATGTGGCCCAGCTCTTTATCTTTTGTCATCTTTGTTCCCCGAACTCTTTCTTTACTTCTGGACAATCTGTCCATTATTGGAATCTTAGAGGTTTTGACATGAAGAGGGTAATAAGGAGGTCTCATCCATTATTTTCTTAATAATCACGTAAATTCATGTATATGGTAACGCGGTCAAGCATTCAGTTTGCATTTGAATTCAAAACAGCTTGGACTTTGCCTTTGTCAAAAATGTTTGTTTCTCTGTATTTCTGTATGGTTTCCTCTATGAATTTACATCTGCGTTCATTAGCCCTCTCTTTGCGCATCAGTCTGCAGTCTTGATCGTCTAATGACGAAGAATATCAGGCCACCTCAAGCATGGGCATAAATGGGTCTTTGTAGGTGTGTGTGGGTGTGTGGGTACTGTATATGTGTGTGTGTGTGTGTGTGTGAAAAACCTCAGGATGTTGTCTCCTGAGGTTTCTCACACACAGTGGAAAGGCACCTTTCCACCTCTTTGGTTGGAGTGAAGGTGCAGGCTTTCAGTCTTCTCCCACACAGGGTCAAAAAGGACAAAATAGTCTTTCAGCTATTTTCTGTTGTTCTTTAAATTCTTTCCCCCTACACTGGTCATGTAAGCCGTCCACCTTTCCACCCATCTATCTTCACTTTGCACATTTAATTTCTTTCTCTCTCTCTCTCTCTCTCTCTCTCTCTCTCTGAAGAAGCTCCTTATTAAATTAGCACTAGGCTTTTGCACTTGAGCACAGAGAACTGCATACAAACGAGGCAGCTGATATAAAATATTCATTATGATCAACACTACCATAATAAATACGTTACCTTTTGTAGTATTTTAGTCAGGAAATTGAATATCAGCTTAAGTTTTATATATACTTAGTTTGTTCATAGGGGGTGAAGTGTAATCACGAGCTGGTGATAATGATATAATGAGTTATATTTTTTGTCAGTTCACTGCTCAGATTTTCCATAAAGTACTGATTTCAGCCAGCAAGCCCTTCACATGTCTGCAGTATAGACTGGAAGCATGTCATAGCCAAAAAGCACAGAAAGACATTAATATGTAAGAGACAACTCCCAACTGAGGGTCCAGATATGAGGTTATTTTCAAACATCTGCACTCTTTGCTTATACAGTCCCTCCAGGATTTTGCGATTTTGCGATCACAGAAATTAACACAAAATCAAGGAAATTCCACAACATTCGCAGGAGCTTGCAATTTTTCAAAATTACTGCAGATTTCCTGCAGATTTGGGCCAAGACACACCATGTGACGTCATCACGATGCACATTCAGCCAAAGCCCTCTTCGATTGAGGTGCGTCGAACATGAGTACAGCTAAAAGGTCTCATTTACCAACAAACCACTGTGAAAGTGTGTGCAAAACTATTTTGTGTGATTGCAAATTCGCTGATTCGAGTAGTTTTCCGCAAAAAAGCACAAAAAACTCAAATTGTGAAAAAACCCACAGCAAAATCAAGCATTTTTGACTGCGACAATAGCCAGGGGGTCTGTTATTGTTGAATGGCTTTAATCCAAACATTAATAACTCAAATACAAGTCAAATAATGTCAGCTGGAACCTATGTGTTCTGTCTGTGGACAGTTCAGGAATAAAATGCTCTATGGCGTTAATAAATAGACAAAATATTATTGTACACGTTTAAATTCCATTGATATGGTAGCTTATGAATAAATACTCTACATGTAATTAATATTAATAGATCAGTTGTAGCATTAATGTTAGTCAATAACATGAGGTCAAATTGGATCCTGTTGACAGCTTATTGAAGAACAATAAGTTGGATCTGTGCTATAGACTATTATAAAACTAAATTCATGTTCTGTTCATGTTGTGCTGCCTCTGTCTGGACTCTAACAGTGACTGTGCTGTACTTGTGTACTTGTATATGCAGCATTTATATTAGGTCGAGTTCACCACGTTTCCACATGTTCCACATGATTTCACATGTTCAATGATGTCTGATTCATCCCTTGAACATTTCTGACAGCACAGAGTTTGTGACACAAATCTCAAAATGGCTGAAGTCTTGGTTTGTTATTCTTGCCTGTAAGAAAAAAATGTTAACATTCCTGTTTTTTTTCAATATCACTGAGTCTTTATATTGTTCATATCAAGGACCTAATGACTACATGCTGGCTAGCTAAATTGTAAGCATCAGTCATTAACTAATAGCAGGATGTATTAAGGACGTAGGTCCTTAATGGTATCCACTAGACATAACATGCCAACAAATTACCAGTAGAGACCCACAGGGAGCGTTACAGTTTCCATTAAAACCAATACAATCCCCATTATAACCATGAAAACCATTACAAATTCTATAAGGGTTTCTAATGGGTTTTTTTCCAGCAGTATATCTATATATTTCCAAGTTGTCTAGCAACAGTATTCTCATGAGTTTTTAATAATTCCTTAGAAGTTCCATATACAGTAAAAGCACCATTAGTATCAGTAGGATCGGTTTTCAGGAGAACAACAGACTGGATCTTCTCTAGATGGGTGATGGTGCAGTGGTTATGAAGGAATGAGAAATGCTTGAAAATTCTTTCCACATCACATTAAAAAAATACTGGATTATTCCAGTCCCTGTCCAGGGTTGTTCACACTTTGACATGGTAAATTCCCTAACTCTCCCTGGTACAGATTTGGTCGTCCCGGTGTGGAATGTTACTGTCAGCATGAGAGTGGAGCAGCCGTCATCCAGCTACAGTTCCTCATCAACGAAGTAAGTGCGTTTCTTCAGTGCCTCCCTCCTTCCCTACCTCCCTCCATTTGTTTCTCTGTCTTCTCCATGCCAAGCAGCCATGCCCTGAACCTTAATTTATACCAAGAGGCTCAGCTGATCCCTCTGCTCACCGCCTTTGTTGTGAAGAACCCACTTGTTCTCCTAAGTGCCCCTAGAGGGTTCCTATGTAGGGAACTAATGGTACTTTGTTGCCTACAGGGACCTCTAACTCATTCTTCTGTGTCGTGCATTGCTGATTAGTAGTCCTATGACATAAATTACATACTTGCCAACATCTTTGCCATTCATTAGATATAATGCGTATCTGGATATGTCATTTTCTGAAGGGTGGAATTAAACATGCACCACTCACAGCAATTCCTGAGAAGCCCAAGGAGGTGCACCATGTTCCTTAAAAATGACTGAAAATAAGCAACTTGACCAGCAATGACACTATTTTTGTCAAAGCAGAGCTGGGCGCTATTTCTGGGCCCATCTTGTGGAAGAACACAGTATGAAGTATGGCACAGCTCCTCCCCACACTACAGCAGTGTTCTGGCCAAGTTGGCTAGGTGCTAAGCCACATAGCCAAAAGGAAGAGGTTTACTGTCAAGAATGTCACACTGTTCTAAGATGGCTCCACCGATTCCTGAAATTGTTGTCATGTCCGTGTGTGGTGAGTAGAAGTAAGGGTGCGGATCCGTCTTCCTGCCGGTGTTCATTATGGACACGCTTCTCTTCATGATGGATGGGAATATGCAAGATGACTGAAATGAACTTAATTTATAATTAAGACTCATGAGAAGTGCCATATATTGACTGATAAATCACAGCCGAGCCTCATTGGTATGTATGCCAGTATTTAAGAAACCTTAATTTGCCTTGTCCTCCTTTCGCTGTTAAAACTGTACTGCAGCCAGCCACTAGTGAGAGCGTCAAACACATTTTGGCTTCATATGTTGTCCAGCATATACAGATGGCGCTGTTGCATGGTTGGGAAACTCCTTCCGTCGTGGAAATGGGCTATGATTAAAGCCAACATTAAGTAGAACATAACGTTGTGAAACACAACACAACATAATATAATTGCATAATGTTTTTTCTTTTCACTTGTATGGGCAAATTGTTCATGATAGTCCAAAATCAGATGATGTTTAGACACAGGTAAATTATATTGAAAGATTCGTTAAGTGATAGATATTGATTAATCATGCACAATATGACCAGGGACGTGAACTAACAGAGATCCGTTATGATTTGTGCTTGGGTTTACTGCAGGGGGAAAATTGAAGGAATGGTGAAGTCCGCATGACTAATGAAGATACTGAACAGTCCTGAACAATCCTTTATTAGGCTAAAAAGAAAAGTTACAAAATGTTACATATGTCTTTTGCATTTTAATGCACTTCATTGCACTCATTGCATTCATTGCATTCATGTCTGGAAACATTCTTTCGATGCATGCTGTCTGTGTGTGTGTGTGTGTGTGTGTGTGTGTGTGAGACTCAGCATACCAAGTAGAGCCTGTAGGAGAAGGCATAAGGTCTTTCACTGCTGCTTTATATACACGTACACACACATATAGCCTGTGAATCATCTCCTGGGAGAGGACAGCTTGGTCTTCTGTAAATTCAGGATCTGTTACCATCCAAAAGACTTTCTGTAGAAAAATGTAGATGTATTTTCCTACTTTTTCCTCAGTCTTGTTGACAGTTAACAGTGGTGCGCTAAATTCAGTCTGATAAAATAGTATAGTATTGGATGGCTGTTGTTGTCAACTGTAGCCTAAATAACAGTTTCTTGGCTTTCTAGGATTCTAGGCAGTTTCTAGGATTTTTAAAAAAATAACCATTTTTATACTCAGTCACATTAGACAGAAGTTTTCCCAGAAAGTTCCATGGAGCATCTGGTTCAGGAGATCCTTTGTCATGCAAGCCCTGTTCCAGGTTTGACACTTTTGGTACAGACCACGCCCACTTCCATTTAAATCTGACACCAAAAAGGGATCTCAATATTTTACGCACTAAACAGATACAAATACAGATCATAGCATTGCATTAAACCCCATATATGTCACTAGATGTTTTTTGTTTTTTCGTACCATTCTGTGTACACTTGCGTGAACATTCCAAGTGATGAACATTTTCTGAAATACTTAAACCAGCCTGTCTGACACCAACAACCATGCCACGAAGTCACAGAGATCATATTTTTATCGCATTCTGATGTTTGATGTGAACATTAACAGAAGCTCTTGACGTGTATCTGCATGATTTTATGCATTGTGCCGTAGCCACACGATTGTGTGTGCTTATTCTGCTTGGTTGGTGCATCTCAAAGATCCTTCAGTCTTGCATCTTCATCCCGCATCTCTCTCTCATCTCGTCCCGCATGCCTACGCTCATTTTCTCCTCCATGTCTGGCTTTTGCACTCTACTTTTTCACTCTCTCTCTCACACACACACACACACACACACACACACACACACACACACACACACACACACACACACACACACACACTACCACCCTCCACGACTACTTTTAGAATCTTTGAAACCAACAGGAGTCCATTATAGTGGGCAGGATACGTATGTTGCAGGAGGACCTTGGAATCATTTGCTGTTTCATGGTATCCTTCGTTTCATTCAGTCTCTCTTTTTTGCTCCACAGGGGGCGTTAGTGAGCGCTTTAGCTGACGACAGCATTCACTTATGGAACCTGCGTCAGAAGAGACCAGCCGTGCTGCACTCCCTTAAGTTCAACAGGGAGAGGTGAGTTGAGCTGCTTGTGCCTTCTGGTCACTTTAGAAACAGATGGTACGCTACTTAATAAGTATGAGCATGAAGCAAAATCCACTTCCTGAAGCAAATTTCTTTATTTTGATCTTCGCTTTCTCTTCTATATGAGTGAATTGACGACTTGTTGTTGTTGTTGACAGGCAAATTTTCTTTGTGTTTGACCTGACTGCTTGTCATAAACAATGCGAGTAGCCTAAGGGCATACTGTAGCTTAGCATGTTTAGCACAGCTGTACCCACACACACATTACATAAAGATCTGTTGTGCCTTTGTATACACTCAGTTTTTCCAGTCCTGAAAAGCCAGACACCAGCTCAGAGACACCCGAGTTACCTCACTACCTAATTTATGAGGTTTGCAAGCGGTGTTAGAGCAGGAAATTGTGCTTGACCTCAGGATCTCCAGCAGATCCTGTCATCGTGCCCCCTTGGTTTAAACACTCATTCGCCACAGCAGTCAATCAGTACGGATGTTTTACAACGAAACAGCTACAATATATGCTTGGACTGCATTCCCTGGATTGTAAGATACTATGTATAATGGTGAAATGAATAAATGTGAATGTCATGTGTGAGCAAGAAATGGAGAGCATGCTGATTTCAGAAACTTGTTGAGAAGTTTTTTTTGTTTTTTTTGTTTTTTTGTGAGAACAAACCATCCATCCATCACCTTTTGCAAAGCCACTGAAATAAAGAGTTAAATGTCTCGGTCAATTCCATGCAGTTGTTGATGTAATTTGAAAGGAACTGACTCTTCACTTCTCATCAGCGGCCCGTCTGCTGAAGAGACTGACAGCTTGCCAACAGCAGCTTTTAGGGGTGAACAAGTTTCTGCCATATCTCAACATCCATGTGTGTGTGTGTGTGTGTGTGTGCCTTGTGTGTGACATTTGCCAAGTGTGTCTACACAAGTTTTTTTTCTCGCCTGGGGAGATGGCGGGAGCAGTGGAGCGATGTGAGGATGAAAAGAGTACACAAGGTCTCTAAGGGAATATCCAGTCAGAACCGTGTAGTCATTAGTCCGTGTAGACGCTGAGGGGCAGTTTTCTAAATGAAGCCTGGAGGATCTGCATCTGATTCAGTCCATGACTGAACTACAATCTGTGTCCTAAAAATAAGACTCGGTCTGAAAACTTCAAACTTACCATAGTTTTTTGCACCATCTTGAGGTGATAATCCATGACCTGTAGATGTTCCGCTTCTCTGACAGAAAGTTTTCAGAGAATAAAAATCACACCTTCAGGCGCTCATCAGCGTGTTTGAAGTGTGCCTCGGTACTAAGGGGAAAATCCAAAGGAAATGTTACTGCATTGACTCAGATGCGAACTCTGCCTCGTGCAATCCGGCAAAAAAACTATTTAAGGAAAGCGTCATTTAAATCAGTGGTTCCCAACCTTTTTTCCAGGAGACCCCTATTTTAACATTCAACATCCTTAACAACTCCCCCCCATTTCTGCAATTCTCCAGCTGTGATCCTTGGAGATTTTTTGGCCACTCGAACCAGCCTCTTCACAGTGCGTTGAGACAGTATAGACACGCATCCAATTCCAGGTTGATTCATAACATTTCCAGTTGACTGGAACTTCTTAATTATTGCCCTGATGGTGGAAATGGGCATTTTCAATGCTTGTGCTATTTCCTTATAACCACCTCCCATTTTGTGAAGCTCAACAACCTTTTGCCGCACATCACAGCTATATTCCTTGGTCTTACCTATTGTTATGAATGACTAAGGGAATTTGACCTATGTGTTACCTCATATTTATACCCCTGTGAAACAGTGAAAGTCATGGTTGAACAATTTCCTGTTCCTAGTTGTGTACTAAAAAAATGTAAAATATCAATGGGAATATACTTCAAATATATTTTTCTCATATGAATTCATATGTGTGCCAATAATTGCTGCACACCTATATTTAACCAATATTTTTTTTTGATAAACCGGTGTTGTGTTTGCAATTGTTTGATATCCCTGGGAGCAGAGTATTTTTGTGAATTTTTCTAACAAAAGATCAAAAGTTTAAACAATAAAGACAATTTTTCACAGCCTTCTTTGCTCATATTTACCAAGGGTGCCAATATTAGTGGAGGGCATGTAACTGTCCAAATAAATCCTTGTTTTCTTTTTAGCGCATACATTTTTCTCTTCTCCCTGGTGCTTTGCCATAGTCGTTTGTTTGACTAGTTATCCTGTTGTTTTGAGCGTTGCACTGTACTATTAGAACGAGCAGTGTGAATTTTGCCTCGTCTTTTTAAAACATTTTTTTTTAAAGCTGCGTCCGTCCTTTCCCACTTTTGCGACGCACAGCTAAAAATTCTCCATGTTTAAGAAATAGCTTCTCTTTTCATATTTCTTACACACTATTATTAGAATATTCAAAATGGATTTATTTATCGTGCTGTTTTACTTTTTTTTTTTTTTTTAATCATTATTTCTTCCTCTTGTAACCCTCAAACTAGAGTGAGCTTGGTGACCCCCCGTAAATCTTTAGCGACCCCCGGGTTGGAAACCACTGATTTAAAGGAATCATTTGATCTTTGATACCAGACATTTTTCTTCATGTGTGTGAAAGCTGGCTTTACGCTGTAAGAGTTTACTCATGGGGCAGCTACAAACACAGTAGTGGCAACTGAGAAACGTAAACAAAAGATATGGGATTCAAAAGGAGCGCAGTTTGTTGAATTGTGGCAAGAGAAGCAAAGTCTTATCAGAGTTATATCACGACAGGACAGAAAGTGACGCTGCATGGAAAAGAAATACAGGACTACAGCTTCTGCGTACCTTAGCTAATTAGCATGCAAATGCTCTGTTCATCGAATTTATTTACTGTTAAGACAACGTGAAACGATTTCATTTTTTCCAATCAAAGTGCTATAAACCTGCACACCCAATATGGCACAACCTCGTCATTTTCTCTAATCGTACGTCTAGGATCTTCATCGTATTATCTGGCATTGAAGAACATAAGTTATCGCACCATCGGTTATAGAATTCTGCCAAGATTTTATTGAAATCTTCTTGTACAGTGTGAAAAGTAATAATCGAGAAAAAGGCGGCTGGAATCACACAGTGTAACACCGGCGTTAGTCATTGACTCTGCTTGGTGATTTTTTCTGTTTGTGTTCTTCTAATGTTACACTGTACAGCCATAACATTAAAACCACTGACAGGTGATGTGAAAGCACCTACAATGGACATGTGAGCATCAGAACTGCAGCCTGGAGCAATGGAAGAAAGTGGCATGGTCTGATGAATTATGTTTTCTTTTACATCATGTGGATGGCCGGGTGCGAGTGTGCATCGCTTACCTGGGGAAGACATGACACCAGGATGGACTATGGGAAGAAGGCGGAGGCAGTGTGATGCTCTGGGCAATGTTCTGCTGGGAAACCTTGGGTCCTGGCATTCATGCGGATGTTACTTTGACACGTACCAGCTACCTAAACATTGTTGCAGACCAAGTACACTCCTTCATGGCAACGGTATTCCCTAATGGCAGTGGCCTCTTTCAGCAGGATAATGCGCCCTGCCACACTGCAAAAATTGTTCAGGAAAGGTTTGAGGAATGTGACAATGAGTTCAAGGTGTTGACTTTTGGCCTCCAAATTCCCCAGATCTCAATCCGTTAGAGCATCCGTAGGATGTGCTGGACAAACATCTCCGATCCATGGAGGCCCCACCTCGCAACTTGCAGGACTTAAAGGATCTACAGCTAATGTCTCAGTGCCAGATACCACAGCACACCTTCAGAGGTCTCGTGGAGTCCATGCCTCGATGGGTCAGAGCTGTTTTGGTTGCACAACACAATATTAGGCAGGTGGTTTTAATGTTATGGCTGATCAGTGTATCTTTTGATAAGATTTTAACCGCATGCATGTTCAAATCTGTTTGCTGTAATGTCACAAGCCTCTCACAAACCTCCTGAATGGGATGTAAATCTGTTTAAACCTGCGTTTTTATGTGACTAATCCCCATATGGATGTACAGTAAGTGTCTATGAATTTAATTAGGTACGGTTTGTCTATAAGCTTTGATATTCAAAGTTTTAACCTCCTGACTGCCCCAAAAGTCTGATGCTTGCTTGCTCTTGTAGCAAGATACTTTGTTCTGTTCTCCAGTAAACACTTCTATTCTTCTATTCACTGAGACCCCTGCTGCCTGGACTCGAGATTTTCGGGTTTTTCTGACAAATCCTCCGTCTTATCATCCTTTAAGGGGCTACAATGAAGCCCAGCAGATTTTAAGTGGAGTCTAGCTGACAAGTAATACTTTACAGCGCCAGAGATTAGTCTTTTTTTCCGACTTTTAAGCTTTCGGCTGTTGGAGATATGAGTGTGTGTGTGTGTGTGTGTGTGTGTGTGTGTGTGTGTGTGTGTGTGCAAATCTCTGCAGGTCAGAAGCTCTGTAAAGAGCAAGCCAAATGTCAGGAGTGCAGGGAACCCAGAAGCCATGCTAATACACTCCTTTAGCTCAGCATCACACTGCAGCAGCACAAACACCTGCGCCACTTCAACAAGCCTGGTGTGTCTGTGTGCGTGTGTCTGTGTGCGTGTGTGTGTGTGCGTGTGTGTGTGTGCGTGTGTGTGTGTGTGTGTGTGTGTGTGTGTGTGTGTGTGTGTGTGTGTGTGTGTGCACGCACCGGATGTGTGTGAGGGTCTACAGATGATTTTCCACTGAGATCATGTTTGCCTGAGCGTGCAGGAATAAAAGGAATAAGGAATAAAAGAAGGCAATAGGCATCTTTTTTGCTGTTGTTGTTTTGTTTTATGGTTTTGAATGTTCGCAGTTGAGCAGTGAAAGATAAATCTTGCCTAGTCATGCCGGAGTAGACGCCCCGGCGTGACCTTGCAGCAATGTCAACTGCCACGTCGAGTTGTGTGTCTGTCCCACCGCTCCACCATTCCAATGCAACCTCTAATGAAAAAGCAGCAAAATAAACAGCTAGACATCAGACTTATGACCTACTCATTCTTATGGCACCTTTATGATACCTTAGAAACTAACAAGACAGAATAATTGATTGATTCTTTGTTCTAGGTGATTTATGTTAGCCGTTATCCAGCAGAAAGCTAACTTTACTGCTATCAAGTAAAGTGGCACTATTGATCTCATCTCCTCCTTACAAAATGGGTCCAGACGGAGCCGTGTCATCATTTAGAGCGAAGCGGCCTGTCTTTTTTTTTTACCTGGGCTCGGCTCCGGAATCCCTTATGAAAGGCTGTTGCTTTTTGTGTTCTTGTGGGAAATTGAGGTCTTGACCATAGCACTTCATCGAAGGGGAGAATGTTTACTTACACGAGGAAGATTAGATCTGCGCCACTTCTCAGAGGATCTCCTGTATCTTCATCAACCCACCCCCCACCCCTCTCTCTCTCTCTGTCTCTCTCTCTCTCTCTCTCTGTCTGTCTGTCTGTCCTTATCAGAGAAATAGCGAGCGGAAGTTTCTAACAGTCCAGCTTGTAGGTTGTTTTGTGAAATGTTGAGCTTGGTGTGTGCGTGTGTGTGTGTGAGAGAGAGAGAGAGAGAGAGAGAGAGAGAGAGAGAGAGAGAGAGAGAGAGAGAGAGAGAAAGAGAAAGTAAGTCTGACAGATATAAGAAAGTGTGTTGAGTGTGATGCATGGTGTGTCTCTCAACTCACTCGTCCATGAATTTATACATGATTCTGCAGAGGGCTGGTGTAAAAATAAATAAATAAATAAGTGTGTGTTTGCATTCATATCCTAAAACGTTAACCTTCTTTGTAAGCAGCTTGAAAATGTCACATAGTGTGTCTAATGAGTCCCTGCTGTAATTCGAATTTACTTTTAGACGAAGCAGAAGAGCTCGATGCAGGAGGTACGGTAGCTTCCTGTTCGCTAGTGCTAGCTAACGCTTATTTGTTTGCTTATCATTTTATTCAGGATAAACCCAAGGGCGTGCACTATTCACAAAAAATGTCTTGTCTTCTTACGTGAGCGTGTGAGTCGTACAGTGAATTCGTGACCGTTGAATGTTTTTGTGGTGATGAGTTCGGGAATGCATGTGTTCAATAAGGATTTCCTTCCTTCTTGTCTTTCTCATTTTCTCTCTTTGTTTTTTTCTTTTTTCTTTTCAGGATAACATTCTGTCACCTGCCTTTCCAAAGTAAGTGGTTATACGTCGGCACGGAACGAGGAAACATCCACATTGTAAACGTGGAGTCCTTCACCCTCTCAGGATACACTATCATGTGGAACAAAGCCATTGAACTGTGAGTGATACACACATGCACACATATCATACATACATTATTATCCAGAACAGCGGTCGGACCCAGCGACGTTCCACCAGACTGAACCGAGTACTCGAAAAATGCTGTACCAGAGCATTTCAGACCTTCAGCAGCTCTAGTTTTCTCTGGTACAGTTTATTCAATCACATGCATTTATATCAGTTATTTAGCTGAAAGCAGCTTGTTGAGCCGGAGAGAGCTAAAGAGACCAGAAAGGGACGTTTTGAAAAAATGTTTAAAGGGGTCATATGATTTTAAACGTTTTTAAATGTTAATTATTTTGTTTATTGGGTGTAATAAAATAAGTTGACATGCCTTAATGTATTGCAGTTCCTCTATTCCTAGGCTGCCTGAAACGCTCCGATTTCTCCAAAGCCCCACCTTCCGAAAAGCCCAGAGTGCTCTGATTGGCCAGCTGACCCGTTGCGTTGTGACTGGCCAAAAGCCTCGCGTGTGTCGGAAATGTAATGCCCCTTGGCTTAGCTTTAGCCTCCAAAGCTTCTAAAGTAATTCTAAGCTCCTAAGCAACATGTCGTCGGTTTTACCGTATCAGTTGGAGCCTGAGTCAGATTCAGAAAATGAGGATGATCAAGCGGAACCAACTTTGCAAACACGACTTGAGCAGAACGTTTCACAGTGGTAAGTTTTTATTTAGTAACTCTCTTACTTTTCAGATACAATGTAAATTCCAACGGAATAATATAATTCCAGTATAAATGACCAGTAACCACCGATTCCTAATTTCGTCCGTTTTCGGAAGGCTAAACAAAGGGGTTTTGCTTTCACACCGAAACATTCCGTGACATAGCGCCTGAATTCACTGAAGCCTCGCCTTCTTCCTTCGTGGCTGCCATTGGGCGGGATTATCACACTGTGATATAGACGGTTGAGGAGGTAAATTCGGGACTTCGAATGACACGTTTCGGGCAGGTCTGGAGCAGTGTATTCTATTAGATAGAATAAATCCCTTTGGGGGAAAATATGAGATTTGCAGAGCTTATACATGCACAAACAGATACATTACACACCCAAACAGAAGGAAAACATTCAAAATCATAATATGACCCCTTTAAAGAAGAATGGACAGCGTCGTATACTTTTTATATTCCCCCCTTCATGTTCAAAACAGTTGTGTCTCAGAGTCGAACAAGCTAATTTTGTTTTATATCATGGTGCAGGTGCAATAAAAAATAATAACCAAGATAGCAATTACGAAAAAATGGTAATATGGTTTATAGACCACTTTAGTGTTTGTCAACAAAAAGAGATTAACGCAATCTGTAGCCTAGTGCTTGCTTAGCCAGCATTATAACCTGATGGAAGAATTTCATTAAGGAATCCAACTGACATTAGCTAAAATGTTATCCACTTCTTTTTATGGATTAGCATTAAAAGACAGGGAGCGCTGTTCAGATAGACTAACACATTGTGGGCATGATCAGTTAAACAATATCACACGAAAAAGAGCGCGGTTATACCAAATATCAACACGGCTGTTATTCACCACAGGCACGAGGCCATAGGTGATCCCAGCCTAGACACAGTGAGACGTCCCAGTGCGGTTATAGCAAATATCAGCACTCTTGGAACGCCGCTCAACCAAAATCGAATTAGTGGAGCGGAACTAACTGTTAAATGAGATGTAATATTGTACGATTATATGACCTTGTGACACTGAAAGCCGAGGTGCTGCCCAAACAAGGAACAAGAGCAGAAACCATTCAGCATTCTGACTGTCTATTGAATCTCTATGTTCCATGAATGTTCTAAATTCATTTACATTATTTAGTGGATTTACCAGTTGTGACAGCTACTATCGTCTGATATGGCTCTTGTGGTTTTCATCACCCAACTTGCTCTCAAAAATGACTAGTTTCTGCTGCTGTGTTTTTTGCAACCAGGAGATGCACTTGACATCAGAGCGACGTGTCTCACTCAGGGTCTACTGTATATCCAATAATCAATGGTTAATCATGTTAATTGCTTATCCAGAGTGTTGTAATCAAGGAATGTTATGTAGCCTACAGTAGACGGACCTCGATGGTGCATTATCATTAAAGCTGTTGTAGTTTAAATGACAAAAATCAATGTTTAATGGTATGACAAACTGATTAAATTTGGATACAACTCAAATAAATGGCCTACCAATATTTCAACAAATCCTTTTACTTAGCTGATCTGACGTTTAAGTAGTCGATCACGTCGCCATGGCAATCTTAGCAAACCAGCCTTTATATGTGGATACACTGGTTAAAAATAAATAATTAAATAATTGTGGAAGTCATTTGTATACCTGTGACTGAGTTTGAAGTCAGCAGCAACATATTCCTTGTTGTAATGTAAAGCCTATTGTATTATAATGACGCTATGTTTTACCAATTAAAATCAAGTGTAGCTGAAATATTCTCTATAACATCTGTTTTATGATTACTGTTACAGCCCTACGGTTATCAGTATGTTGTACAACAGTCACGATTGCTCTTCGTGTTATGTTGTATTATCTGTCACATAGAAGATGAAAGCCACTGAGACTGGCAACCATGAACAGTGCCACGCTGTCTCTAGGTTTTGCTGTTGATAGTAAAGTGACTGTCTGAAGGCAATGTTAGACAAGGTTTTTGTCCGTTTTAATGATGATATACACATACACATGTACATTTTTCTTACTATCCTTGTGAGGACTTTCTGTTAATGCATTACACCTAAATCAAACACTAACCTTAACCTCAGTAACCAAAAAATAAAAGCAGACATTTGAAACATTTTTTTTGTAAAAACCCAGCCAGTCACAATGTCCCCACAAGGTCAAAACTATTTAATCACTTCTGCATTTTCTCTCCTGCCTAAGCTTCAGGCTTTCTGCTGCTGGAGGTAGAAAATATTTTCTATTTCACAAACTAATTTACAGAATGCATTAGGGCCTGATATGAACCTCGTTAATACTCCAAATGTGGATGACTTCATTGCCCTGTCCTGGGATTTGGCACCACTAATCACAAGCTTTACAGCCATTTTGGCTCAAGCTCTGCATTTCTCCCCTTTCTCTTTCTCTTTTTCTTTCTCTCTCTCTTTCTACCCTCCCCAGCCTCTAAAAGACACAGAAGTCACATTAACAGCACCCACATATAGATCATTACTTGTTACCTGCTCGTTATAACTGTAATAGACCGTTACATGTTACAGACTAGCACTCCTACCATTCCACAGCCGATGCTCGACTACGCCCCAGCTGTCCATCTTCTCTTTAAACCAAGCATGTGAAACCTCTCAACCTTTCATTATCGTACTTTCCTCATGCCTTGTTTACTTGTGCCTGATAATTACTGAGCATATGTTTTGTTTTGTTTTGTTTTTCTGCACTCTAACAGTTAGTATCAGTGATGTTGCTACCAGGCTAAATCTCACCCCAGTATGATCTTTAGGTTATGTTTTGAAGAAACCGATTAGCGTCCACTGATGACCTACCTATTCACGCGCCAAACGTTAAGCAATCATGGAGGGCTGAGATCATGCCTGTTGGTCGGAACTGCCATATTCTCATGATACCCAAACTATGAAAATGGTACATTAAGGATCTCATGAGAATAAATCTGTAAATGTTAGCATGGAGAAAGGATCATTGTGTCAGAGGTGTCAGTGGTGTTTCATGTGGATATTGCTCTCATGCTACTCAAAAAACAATGACAGATGACAGTCCATGTTGGCATACTGGCATAGTGTTATCACAGCGACACACAGGGTGCTGTGGCATTTTGCCACAGTGATAGGAGGTGTATCATGGCATAGTGCCACAGCTTAAACTGGGGAATGAACAGGATGGTTCTGGCATGAATCTCAATCTTGTATTGACAATGTGCTTATGCTGATGGTCATTTCATGGTCATCTCTTTAATGTTCACCTCTACAGCTTGGTAATGAGAGGGTGTGCAGTGCACTTTTGTCTTAACCCTTTCTAGGGTATTGACACTTAACATGAACATCCTTCTCAGAAATAAAGTGAGCAGATCGCCTTTATGCTCTCACAAACTCTCAAACACACATGTAAGGAGAGATGTTTAGAGGGCGAGAGAGAGAGAGAAAGAGAGAGAGATCTAAGACAGGAGGTGCAAACTGCAAGTGAGCAATGCGTTGGATTTTGTGGAAGCTTATTACAACTGCAAACCAAGTGAGAGCTAAAATGAGAGAGCTTCTGCATTCTGCCCATCTTGTTGCCATGGTGATCTTCTTTCCGAGATTGGTCACTCCTCCTAAAGTAGGGGTTTGAGCGAGGGAGGGTACAGCTGCCGAAATTTAGGAAGGATCCAAACCAGGAACATATGACACAAACATCCACACCATTAATCTGTCCCGTCTCTCCGTCTCTATCTTCCTCTCTCATTTCTCTCGGTCCCACTGCATCTTGAACTTGAACTAGGAGTTTGTTTAGTGGTTATATACTAATTTCCCACAGGATCATGATCCCACCGGAATAAAAAAAACACATACACACACAGTTAAGCAGACGTCCTGTAGATATGATCTTCAAAGCAAATGTATTCGCTTCTAGCTATGCATCGGACTGTTAAGCTGCGTTCCCACATAGAACGATTTTATCGCTGCAAGTCGCCAGTCGCTGTACTATGAAGTCGCCAGTAGAAGGCGTTCCTACTACTGGTTGCCAAAGTAACATTTATAAGTGGGTGGCGCAACTAGCATTCCACTTTGAAACGTTCTAGAGGGAGAGTGTTTGTATATAAAATTCACCAGTGTATATATGCATTCGGACTCGATTCCATTCGGACTCGCAGGCAGCATGGCGGATCACGGATCACATCTAGTCTCCAACGGTCGCCGGAAGTCGCAAGCTCTGATTGAAAATGTATGTGTGAACACTGCATGTGTGAACGTAGCTTTACACAATGCTGATCATGACTTTATGATGTTCTGTCATAGTGACCTTAAAGGAGTGGAGTGGTCACACCAGTAATGCAGCTTAGACATTTACACAATAACGCTTCTAAAAAAAAATTCTTATTTATTATTTTTTACCACTTTTTGCTGTCAGCATCATTTTTATTGTCGCATTGGCAGTTTTCATCAGGGGAAGTTTTGTTGTGTGTGTGTGTGTGTGTGTGTGTCTGTGTGTGTGTGTGTGTGTGTGTGTGTGTAGTGGGACTATGTCTATTGGAGGTATGTACGAAATGGCCTCGTTTTTTGCTGGGAGTGTGATTAATGCTGTGTCAGCATGTCTTTAGGTCCATTTTGAGGTCCTGAAGAGTGTTAGAACTTTGCTGATGAACAAAAAGATCAAAAGATGACTTCCTTGTTTGTGTTTCAGTGACAGAGGAAAGGTGCAGGAGGCTGAGAATGACGTTATTGTTCTTTATTGCTTTTCCTTTGTTGAATGATGTTAAGTCAGCAGTATGTACAGGACAGAGTGTGTTGTTAATCAAGGTAATCGACAGCTCTGTGGTGTGATGCTGTTACCACCCAGAAGTTTTCCAATAAAAGAACATCCCGATGGTTTTTCATTCCTAACGATTACAATTTTTAATTTCTTTTTTTGTAATGACAGTCGTTCCCTCGCCAGCCTCTTTTTTTTTCTCTCTTTTAGATCAGACAAACTGCAAAGCCCTCTGAACACTTTCCCATGTCTAAAAACTAAAAGTTACATCTTTATCTATGACTGTTACAAAGAGCTCACACTAGAGACTCCTTACCAAAATAAATGTCTTCTACCTTATCCATATCAGCAACACACACGTTTGAATCCAGTTATGTGGAGAGAACAAACACATTAATATAAACCTGTGATTTTCCATTGCAGCTTGGAACTACTGTCTGAGCTATGCAGTCAGCTTCTGACCAATCAGAGCCGAGAATTTAACAGTGGTATAACTTAATTACGCTCTTTAAACCAGCGGTGTACTTTTGCCACTTGTGAACAAAGGAAAGCACTTTGCTGGTCTGCTGCACTGCTTCTGATATAAAACAAGCCCTAGATTAAGTAAGTGCAGTTTATAAATGCTGGTTAAAAGGGTCGGCTGTTCTGTTTCTCTTGCATTTGCCCAGTAATTGTTCAGTGTCCACCAGTGTAGTTCTGTTAATGGTTCACATTAAAGTATCTACTCTGGAACAGGAGCTAAAATGAGCTCTGCTTTCTTTTGTTGAAAAAATTTGTGCAATGTTTCAAGGCCCTGGATTCCTGAAAGGTTTTGACTGGAAAGAGGGAACTCTGAATCCACAACCTGAAGCAGGAAGAGATGTTGAGTTCCAAAGTTTACAAATTCACTAACAATAACGAATAACACTAATAATGTCAAATTGATCTTTTTCAGGGCCGTATTTCGACAATATGATACAATGTGATCAAATCAGTGTTATTTGACTTATTTCACTGTGACAACTTACCTACTAGCGTCTCTGCTTCTTCGTTATCGAAAAAGTGAAGTCCTGGGCTGTTTATCGCTAGCTGGACTTGCTCACGTTAGTCGTGTCTCAATCCACAGCACCAAGTGCACTCCGAAAGTACGAAGAGATTGAAAAATGTCTCCTATCTGACAGATCTATTTCCTCTAAAGCTCCGCCTGTCAATCAGTTCATCCTGATAAGACAAGCAGCCAGGGGGAAAAGAGAGATGAAAAAAGTTATCTGACTAAAGCTTTCGGACCTGCGCCCTTGGCCGATTCAGTACACCTGACTACGGGATGTACCTACTGCGCTACTGCTGCTAGAACAGAGGGACATGTAGGGGTGTGTGTCTCGTCTTACACGCGTTCACAACGCTGCATTGTATCAGTTGACCTACTGTTTGACATGAAGGTCTCGTGTTATGTAATGAGAAAATAATGAGTGAGAAATTGATTTAAGTGTCACAGGAGAACATGACGACAGTCCTGTGCAAACAAAGTACCTGTGTGTATTTATCATGATGCTGATTAATGACTTCTCCTACTTAAATTTGTCCCTTCAAAGCGATGTCCCTAAGATTACCATGTATGCATAATGCGTTTCTTATCAATGATTAATTATCATTAATCATTAAAACTCCATAAATACACAATGATTTTTAAAATTTCCATTATTGATTATTATAATTATAATCATTATTCATACATATTGGGTAGTGAATAGGTCACATGCAATGCAAATACAGCTTTCAAACCTGTTTATTCAGGTTTTTGCAATGCAGTTATTTTACTTTGCTTCTCTCGGTTTTAGGTCCTCCAAGGCCCACCCTGGTCCTGTCGTCCACATAAGTGATAACCCAGTGGATGAAGGCAAGGTAAAGGTTTCTCTGAGTTTCCCTCTGCATTGATGCACAAAATGTCATAATGTCACCAGTACTAACCATTTCTGATGGAAAGTAAACACTATACTGTACAGTGGGGGAAAAAAGTATTTGACCCCCTGCTGATTTTATGTTTGCCCACTGACAAAGAAATGATCAGTCTATAATTTTAATGGTAGGTGTATTTTAACAGTGAGAGACAGAATAACAACAAAAAAATCCAGAAAAACGCATTTCAAAAAAGTTATAAATTGATTTGCATTTTAATGAGTGAAATAAGTATTTGATCCCCTGTCAATCAGCAAGATTTGTGGCTCCCAGGTGTCTTTTAGACCGGTAACGAGCTGAGATTAGGAGCACTCTCTTAAAGGGAGTGCTCCTAATCTCAGCTTGTTACCTGTATAAAAGACACCTGTCCACAGAAGCAATCAATCAATCAGGTTCCAAACTCTCCACCATGGCCAAGACCAAAGAGCTGTCCAAGGATGGCAGGGACAAGATTGTAGACCTATACAAGGCTGGAATGGGCTACAAGACCATCGCCAAGCAGCTTGGTGAGAAGGTGACAACAGTTGGTGCGATTATTCGCAAATGGAAGAAACACAAAATAACTGTCAGTCTCCCTCGGTCTGGGGCTCCATGCAAGATCTCACCTCGTGGAGTTTCAATGATCATGAGAACGGTGAGGAATCAGCCCAGAACTACATGGGAGGATCTTGTTAATGATCTCAAGGCAGCTGGGACCATAGTCACCAAGAAAACAATTGGTAACACACTACGCCGTGAAGGACTGAAATCCTGCAGCGCCCGCAAGGTCCCCCTGCTCAAGAAAGTACATGTACAGGCCCGTCTGAAGTTTGCCAATGAACATCTGAATGTGTTGTGGTCAGATGAGACCAAAATGAAGCTCTTAGGCATTAACTCAACTCGCCATGTTTGGAGGAGGAGGAATGCTGCCTATGACCCCAAGAATACCATCCCCACCATCAAACATGGAGGTGGGAACATTATGCTTTGGGGTTGTTTTTCTGCTAAGGGGACAGGACAACTGCACCGCATCAAAGGGACGCTGGACGGGGCCATGTACCGTCAAATCTTGGGTAAGAACCTCCTTCCCTCTGCCAGGGCATTGAAAATGGGTTGTGGATGGGTATTCCAGCATGACAATGACGCAAAACACACAGCCAAGGCAACAAAGGAGTGGCTCAAGAAGAAGCACATTAAGGTCCTGGAGTGGCCTAGCCAGTCTCCAGACCTTAAACCCATAGAAAATCTGTGAAGGGAGCTGAAGGTTCGAGTTGCCAAACGTCAGCCTCGAGACCTTAATGACTTGGAGAGGATCTGCAAAAAGGAGTGGGACAAAATCCCTCCTGAGATGTGTGCAAACCTGGTGGACAACTATAAGAAACGTCTGACCTCTGTGATTGCCAACAAGGGTTGTCAAATACTTATTTCACTCATTAAAATGCAAATCAATTCATAAATTTTTTGAAATGTGTTTTTCTGGATTTTTTTGGTGTTATTCTGTCTCTCACTGTTAAAATACACCTACCATTAAAATTATAGACTGATCATTTCTTTGTCAGTGGGCAAACGTACAAAATCAGCAGGGGATCAAATACTTTTTTCCCCCACTGTATAATAAGCCTGTTTTTTTTTTCCATAGGTAATAATGGTGTTTTAGTTATGATTCTGGGGGAAAAAAACGTTTTAAAAGCAGCATGTTGTCATCCTGAAAAGGCAAAAGTACTTCATTAACCAGATGTCTTTCACTGTAGCAGATGAAAGAAGTTAATATTTAAAATGAAATGTTTGAAGAACAGCATTCATTCTGTGTGTTTCCACAGGTTAAAAAGTCTAGATGAGTTACTTCTCCTTAACTTTTCTCACTTTTTTTTGCTGCCATAGCAACAACTAGCAGTGCAGACAGAGGTGTCATTAATGTTATGCAATCTTATGCCTATTGCTTTTAAGGGGAAATCCTTCATTCTCAACAACATGATCATCCGAATCTTCTCTTGGTTTCTTGGACGGTCAGCTGATTGCATCTCTTTAATACTGATTGCAGTGATTTAATACCAAAATTGTGCACTTCGATATTCAGACTTCAGACGTAACTCCAGACCAAAGAGGAATGTCTCAGTTACGCACATTTCTGACCTTTTTTATTTTCTCAAGTGTGGAGCAGTATTGCATCCAGTACAATAATGATGTAATGTATTGCCATTTGAGGCCAATAACTATGACACTATTAATTAATTTAATAGGAGATACCACTAGAGCCTACATTCCACACATACATTATTGTTTCATGATCTCCATTCAGTAGTTCATGGCTTCATGAATTTGCGCTCACAATTAACTACTAATTAATGGGGAAAAAAAGCTAAATAATAGGATGTGCTGAACCAATTAAACCAAAACCAGGACTATTCATGCAGCAATATATTGACAGTATACTATATCCCATATATCTTCACATTCATATAACCATTGTGGGTTGTTTTTATTTTAAATTTACATTTTTTTAAATTAAATTTTAAATGAATGCATGAACTACACACAGGCAATCTTCATAATCTAAATGGCAGACCCAGAAAATTGACTTAAGCAATTAGACCATTTCTGAATGAGTGCTCATCTCCCTGCATAAATATTTACATAATTATTGGTCCTGACTCTGAATACAGCCCTGTAGGTACTTGATGTTTCTTAATATGGGGGATACAGGATAGCTACAATTAATATTCACCCCCTTGAACTTTTCCCCATTTTGTAATGTTAGAACCTGGAATGGTAATGGACTTCATTAGGATTATATGCAAGAGACTTGAGACTGTGTGGAGGTTCATTTTCCAACCTTAAACACACTGCTAAAGCAACACTGGAGTGTTCCAAAACTGTCTGTTAGAATGGCCCGGTCAAAGCCCAGACCTGAATCTGATTAAGACTCCGTGGCAAGACTTGAAAATTGCTATTCACCAACAGTCTACTTTCAATCTGACAGAGCTTGGAAGAATGTGCAAAATATGCAAATGTGCAAAAGCTGATAGAGATACTGTACTCCCAAAGACTTGCAGCTGTAATCACAAACAAAATTGGTTCTATCAAATATTGATCTATCAAGTATTGGGGGGCGATCAAGTATTGGGGGGTGGTGAATACTTATGCAGCCAACTAATGTCTGCTTTTTACACTTAATTCACCTTAGTGTCATAATAAAACATATTTGCACCTTTGTATTTTAGACGTGGGATGGAGTCAGTTATTGCTCTGTGGTGGTGAAGCAGGAGATCAGTTTGCAGATGAAGCTCTCTGCTCAGTCTGTTTAGTGACTGAAGTTCAGTGTGTCAAGCACATCCCATTGTTCATCCCATTGGGCTGACCTTCTCAGCTTGCTGCCACCACGAGGAAAAGTGGAAGGAAAATGAATTGCTCTCACCACGTTCAGTTTTCATAAAACAATGGAATTTATATGCCTTGTTTGGGATGAACCATATGTGAGATTCGTACTATAAATAACTTACACTTTAATTTTAACTTACACATTTTTGTGTCACCCACAGTTCAAGCTCTGGCCTGTAATTCACTATTAATCCTAGTCCTTTCTGATCTGGGTGTACTTGATTCTTCCTTTCTCTCTGTTTCTATCTGTGTTTCTATTTCAGCTCATAATAGGATTCGAATCTGGCATTGTGGTGCTGTGGGACTTGAAGTCAAAGAAGGCCGACTACCGCTATACTTATGACGAGGTTGGTGCATGCTTCCTCCTCCTGGTCTTTCTCGAAGGCCTGCAATAGCAGTGGCTCTACTGAAATTGGAAAGCAAAGATCAAATATTGATCTGAGAGATATCTGAGAGAGGCTGCCAATGGTAATGCCAAAGAGAAGCCCTGTCTATGTAGAGATGGTTTGTATATCATATATCACTTTATATATATATATATATATATATATATATATATATATATATATATATATATATATATATATATACATATATACATATATATATATATATATACAAGTGATATATATGGTATATGTATTGGCATGCAGTGTATGCCCAGGTGTCTAAGGTGTCTAGCAAGATGGCCTGCCAGAGCAAAACAGAAAACATTTTAAGCGTTTTAAGTAATTTCCATCAAATTGAAACCAGACTTCACTGAAAAATAATAATAGTTCAAATAAATGCTATAGACATAAATATAGGTAGCAGCATATTTTACATAAAAAATATTAACATGCCTCTTAGAAAGACCCACAAGAGTCCAAAGTGCTGCTTCAGTTTAAACAGATTTGATGACCTTTGTCAACAGCAGCAGTCAGCTTACATCAATCATTACATGCTACATGTTGAGCCTAAGGCAGAGCACAGCACAAGGGAATTTAACACTCACACAAAGAGTCAAACCGCATCCATCTTTCTCTCTCTGGTGTCTCCTTTTTGTCTCCTTCATCTCCTTCTCTCTCTCTCATGCAGACTTTCTATATCTTTCATTTGTGTATGTTATTCTGCATATGCTAGTGTGTGTTAGTGTGTTAATTTCTCTGGAGCTCATTGGTGCTTTAATGAATGTCAGCCAACCCCTTGAAGCTCAAACGCCAAGCTACTAAGGTGACTTGTTGTGACCACTGCCTTGGTTCTAGTTTCTCTTAAGTTGATTTATACATGCATGATATCTGATTAAACCTGTGCTTTTGCATCAAACTGCCTGTGGCTTTATTTTCTTGTGGGTGGAGTTGTTGGTGTCAGTGTGGGTTGTGTTGATGGTGATGCTGTTGTGTGGGGTGGGCATTGATGGTGTTGGTGTTAGTGTTGTTGGTGGGGGTGTTGTTGGTATGATTGGTGTTAGCGGTGTTGATGACGCATTTATTGGTGTGTTTGATGTGTGTGATGTTTGTGTTTCTTGGTATGGCTGGTGTTGATGATGGATGGTGGCGGTCATGGTGTATTTTGTTGTTGGTGTGGCTGGTGATGGTGATGTTAGTGATATTGATGTGGGTGGGGTTGCTGTGTTGTGTTATTTGTGCGAGCGGTGATGAAGTTGGTATAGATGGTGTTAATGGTGTTGATGATTTTCATATTGGTGTAGTTTATGTGCATGGTGTTTGTGTTGGTGGTGGTGGTATTGATGTTGTTCATCTTGCTCGTGTTGATGTTGATATGTTTGGTGTTCATCTTGGTGGTGTTTATATTGGCGTGGGCAGTGGTGTGGATGTTGGTGTGGGAGGGTTTGCTATGTGGTGGTGCTGGTGTGGGAGGTGATGATTTTGGTATAGGTGGTGTAAGTGGTATTGATTTTCATATATGTGTGGTTGCTGTGTGTGGTGTTGATGATGTGGGTCGTGGTGTTGGTGTGGGTTGTGATGTTGGTATAGGTGGTGTTTTTCATACTTTTCTGGTTGGTGTGCATTTTGATGGTGTGGGTGGGGTTGCTTTGTGGTGTTGGTATAGGTGATGTGAGTGGTGTTGGTGATTTTCCTATTGGTATGGTTGGTGTGCATGTTGTTGTTGATGGTGTGGGTGGGGTTGCCATGTGGTTTTGTTGGTAAAGGTTTGGATGGTGATGATGTTGATATAGCTGCTGTTAGTGGTATTGATTTTCATATTGGTCTGGTTGGTGTGTGTGTGGTGTTGCTGTTGGTGGTCTGAGTGGTGCTGGAGGTGTTGTAGTTGTCATCCTGAAGGTCATTGGGATGGTCATCTAATCTAGAAAGGGAGATATATTTTGATGTGTTGATGTCGCCATGTGGAGAGATGATGGATGGAAGGACAGAGACTCTCTGAGAAGGAAGATGACAAGAGGAGTAGAGGACTTTTTGACAGATGGAGAGTTACTTTCCTGGTGGCATTAGTGTGTGTGTGTGTGTGTGTGTGTGTGGTGATAAATATGAGGTAACTGAGTGTTGCCCTGATCACTGCATCACATTGATGGAAGGGCTTAAAGCCACTTAATGAAAGCTTTTTCCGAGAATTATTCATCACTCTGTTTCCTGTCCAACCAGCCTCCACCATCTGGTGCTATTACCAAAGTAGAAAGTGTTGCATTAATCAGAAATTAATGACAACTCTGGATGGATTTTCTTTCAGTTACTAAATCTTTTGTTACTCATCTTTTTTAGGTAATGACCAGCAATAATGAAATTTTCATTCATTTCATTTACCTATCAATTCTGAAATAATGATTTGGAGAACATTTAGAACAAGGGCTCATACTTGATTAGCTTGGTCAGTGAATAGTTACTGGGTCTTGTTCATCCATTGATCCATCCATTCATTTTCCATACGGCTTATCCTACCCAGGGCTGCGGGGAGCCTATCCCAGGGAACTTGGGGCACAAGGCGGGGGACACCCTGGACAGGGTGCCAACCCATCGCACACACACTCACACACCCATTCACATGCTATAGACAATTTAGAGATGCCAATCAGCCTACAGTGCATTTCTTTGAACTGGGGGAGGAAACCGGGGGACCCGGATGAAACCCCGAACCACGGGGAGAACATGCAAACTCCATGCACACGGGGCAGAGTCTGGAATAGAACCCCCAACCCTGTAGGTGCGAAAATGTTCTAACCACTAAGCCACTGTGCCCCCTGGGTCTCGTTGATTTATTTATTAATTCATCTTAAGTAACTGTGTTATCCTGGTCAGGGTCATAGTGGAGCCACTTTTCCTATAGGAACACTGGGCAAGAGGCAGGATTACACACTCATAATACAAGAGATGCCATCACATTACACCATGCACACACACACACTCATTCATTCACACCTAGGAGCAATTAAGTGTACCAGGTAACTCCTAATGGGAGGTGGGAGGAAACTGGAGAACCCAGAAGAACCCACACAGGTAGAACATGCAAAACACAGACAGTAACCTGAGCTCAGGATCGAAGTGAACCGGCAACACTCCTCACTGCACCACTATGCCGTATTGCAGCTCTTATTTTAGTTCATTGTTATCATTTATAGTTTTATTTATAGATGTATCGATTCACAGATAGTATTCATAAATATATATGTACTATTTATAGATTTATAGCATCCTATTAATGACTGTAGGCTATTATATTTATGTGCTCTATCATGTAAACATTGTCTAATCTTTCTATATCACTACGTTTGTTTTATTAATTACAGTGTTTTATTCACATGTATCTATCTCTCAGCTTTGGCCAGGTGAAGTATAAATAAATTTTCAGTATAAAAAATTAATTACATTGATCACGTAACTCGTAATACAGAGTCCTATTGTTTATTTCTGGCTCTCTGTCTCTCCCTGTGGGCCATCGAGTTCCCTGAACATCAACAGCCCAGCTTTAATTGGGCCTCGGAGTGAGTGATGGTGTGTGTGTGTGTGTGTGTGTGTGTGTGTGTGTGTGTGTGTGTGTGTGTGTGTGTGTGTGTGTTGGAGACAGAGACGTTAGGCAGAGCCCATGACTGCAGAGAAAGAGAACAGAAAAGCATAGCAATCCCATCTTCCAGTCACTCATGGATGTTTCTCCATCAACATTGTGAGATTTATGCTAAACAAATGCTGTGACATTCTGCAGCATCTCCTTTATAATTACTTGTGCACCTATCCCCTCCTCCCTCTGCTGCGTTTTTGTTTTTTTTTGTCATGTAGGTGTAACCCTCACCGTCGTGTGTGTTCTGTTCGCTCACTCTCCGAATATTATACCAACTGCTTAGGTCTTCATAATCAGATTGGCAGAATGTACTACACACAGTGTGAGTCTGAATGAAGGTGTGTTTGGTGTGTGCTATGATGGTTGTTTGTTTCATATAAGTTGATTTTACAGAGATATAAACCACGCCTTGGTCCCTGATGGTCCTGTAATGATGTTGCAGCTGTTTCATTGATTAGTTTGGGTAGTTCCTTGCAGCTCTTGAAATAAGGTCCTAGCATGATTAAGCTACGCAGGAGGAGACTCTGTTTAATTAGGATATAATAAGCACTCTATTTTACTTCTCTCTTCTGCTGAATTCTCTGCCGTTCTTTCACGCTCTCTCTCTCTCTCTCTCTCTCTCTCTCTTGCTCTCTCTCCCTCTTTGGGAGCGTCTGATTGTTGCTGTTCTATTGAGGTTTTCGATTTGAAGTGTGAGCTTGTAATCTCTCCATGTTCCAGCGCTCTGCCTCTAAACCCTCTGGAAAAAAAAAAAACTCATTTCATTCTCAGTTGCTGACCTAATGTAGCTCTCTATGTGGAAAGAAGTTTTTTCAGATGAACAGCTCAAGTTAATTCCAGAAGTATGAATATGAATTATATACACTATATTATTTTTTATTTATGTGGCAGAAAGGAATGAGGGTTATGCTGAGTGACTATTGTGCTCTTGATGGTCTGTGAATGATTTAGTCTTGAAGTTTGGGGGCTTTGGGTGAAACGGCAGGTTGCAAAAAAATAAATAAAAAGAATTGTTAGTGCTGTAGCATTTCTCGTATTCTCTTTATTCGCTTCCATGCAGGTGTTTTGCTTGTCCTTGAACTGAGGTACAACCTAACCACCTAAATCTCCTAAAACCATGTGAAAAAGTGTGTTATGGTCTGATGAGACCACAGTAGAATTTTTTGGGGCAGAATCCTAAAAGATGTTTGGCGCAAAACCAAGACAGCGTATCACCAAAAGAACACGATAGCTACGGTGAAGCTTGGTGGTGGCTGCATCATGATAAGGGGCTGCTTACAAGCCTACAAGCTCAGATGGTGTTAAAGCAAATTCGACAAATTTTGGACAAATTTTGGTTTTCTGGAATTTCAGTCATGCAGTTTATCATGTATTGGCTTTAAAGTTTTAAAACGTACATTTCACATAATATTTTGGTAATCCCATAGAAAAGTATCACTTTTATGTATACAGATATGCATTAGGAGTTCATGGCATAACTGTTGAGACATCATAGTGCTTTTTTCCTCCACCCACATTGTGACAGACCCCCCCCCCCCCCCCCCCCTAATAATTCAGCAATGGCTGTTAGTACAAATTATAGGCCTACTATATTAACAAAAACAGTAAATCCACAGAATGATAGGCATCTTTCTTATTAACTCTTTTTATTAGAGGCCAAGAAATGGAATTTCCACCTGACATCTGACAGTTGTAGTCTTTTATTCCACACACATTCCACAAATCAAGGTTATATGGATAGAGAACTGCATTATAAATAAATTAAAAAAATCTCCATCCTCAATAAATGCCCAAATACTAAAGGGGCTGGGCACATCTGCTCTCTGGTTTGGTGTAAGCAGGGTTCAAAACAGCCTAGTCATAGATGTAATTTATCAGAGGTCTATCATTTGGTAGTAATGGGCCTTTCACCCTTTTATTCTTCTTCTCTCTCTCTCTCTCTCTCTCTCTCTCTCTCTCTCTCTCTCTCTCTCTCTCTCTCTGTCTGTCTGTCTGTCTCTGTCTCTCTCTGTCTATGAACATATCTGTCTATTTCAGGCGATCCATTCTGTGGCGTGGCACCATGAGGGGAAGCAGTTCATCTGTAGTCACTCAGACGGCACACTGACCATATGGAATATAAAGTCCCCAGCCAAGCCTGCACAGACAATCACCCCACACGGTGAGAGACAGAATTACTAATCCCCTGCAAAGATCCTGTGGTACATGATATCCCCATTTTTTATAGCCATTTTACAGCAGCCATGAAGAAGTGAATTTTATTGGCAATTACACACTTCAGACTAATGGCTTTTTTAAATGAGGAAATTAGGTTTATGAATTATCACGCAAGTCCTCTAACTTAATCTTTCTCTTAAACACTTAAACACACACACACTAATAATAATCTCCGTTTTTTTCAAAAGGGTTACACTGTGTAGCTCTATGAAATGGCTTGCCCACTTTATACTGTAATTTGATTTCTTTCTCTTTTTTTGCTCACACAGAGCAGCTTACAATCAATTTTTATCTTTTATCTTTTTTTTTTTTTTTTTTTGTCATTTTGTACATCTTTCTTAACCTTCAGGATGGAAAGTGAAGCTAATGGACCCTTTAGTCCACCGTTTGCTTTGTGTTATTGAAGATGCACCTTTAGAGACCTTTCATAATCCACACGTCTCACGTCCTGGTTTCTTTGCTGTCACACAGAGAGAGAGAGAGAGAGAAACATAGAGAGAGAGAAGTCCAAATTTTACTTAATTCATCCTCAAATGTCTTCCAGAATGAAGTGAGGAATTTTTTTGAGTAAATGTGGCCTTGATTTATTGTAGGTTTTTATCATTTTTCAAATCCTTGGTGCTGTAATGGCTGTTTTACCTGATGGCCAGGAATGAACATGTGTTAAGCTTGTTGCTTGCTGCTGCTGTGTATCTGAGGTATTTCTGAGCAGCCCTGCTCAATTCATTTGCTCTGTTTGTGTTTTAGGAAAACAGCCTAAGGATGGAAAGAAGCCAGAGCCATGTAAACCCATTCTCAAAGTAGAGTACAAGACAACGAGGGCGGGGTAAAGTGCACAATGCATATATATATATATATATATATATATATATATATATATATATATATATATATATATATATATATATACACACACACACACACACACACACACACACACACACACACACACAGAGTCATACTGTCATACTGTGCTTAACCATTGTGTGTGTGTGTGTGTGTGTGTGTGTGTGTGTGTGCGCAGGGATCCATTTATGATCCTGTCCGGCGGTCTATCATACGACACGGTTGGTCGGCGGCCATGTTTGACTGTTATGCATGGGAAGAGCACGGCGGTGCTGGAGATGGACTATCCTATCGTAGACTTCCTCACGCTCTGTGAAACGCCATATCCTAATGGTAAACCTTCTCCACGTTTTCAGCTGATCTCGGACTCTCTCCTTCATTAGTCTATCTCTGCTCTCTTGTTGTAATTAGTTTCATTCCTTCCCATAAATCATTTGCTTTATCTGGGCCTTTGATTGCGTTAACACGCCGTTGTTCTCTCCGGTTAAGGAGTCAGTCCTTTTGCCAGCATTTCATGAACAATAAGGAATTTGTGTTCTTTCTTTCTTTCTTTGCTGGAGTAATGAGTAACTGTTTTGGTTGCACTCGAACCCTCTTCTCTTTTTAACCATGAACAGTGAACTTTGACTAAACCACAGAGCTGACGTTTATACTTTTTTTTTTTTAGTTCTGAAAGTCTCAAACCTTCAATGTGTGTGTGTGTGTGTGTGTGTGTGTGTGTGTGTGTGTGTGTGTGTGTGTGTGTGTGTGTCTTATGCAGCCAATTCCTTTCTGTCAGCTTTTTTTCCAGTATTTCATTGAGACCAGTGTGAGCTGAGTGTACTTTTAGCTCAGCAGTGAGGAGAAGCGAAAGCGTTATTGCTGTTGCCGGTTGCAGTGCATTGCTCACACTGCCTGCTTTTTCTTTATTTCTTTATTTAATTATTTACATAGTTTATGGTGTCTTTCAGGAAATTCTCAGAAGGAGAATTTTTTGGTGACTTCAGATTGCATCCTTGCTGAAGTTTAGGGAGAAAGGCTTACCTCAGCAACCAGTTCCTTATAGGAATAAAACGTTAACAACTTTTAATGAGTGCTTTTTTCTATCTCCCTGTCTGCCCCATACAGATTTTCAGGAACCTTATGCTGTAGTGGTCCTTCTAGAAAAGGATTTAGTTGTTATTGACCTCGCACAAAATGGGTATGTGCTTGTTTCAACATCTTAGTAAACACTTGACAATAACAGCACATGAATAATCGTGCACTAATACCTGAATTAATACTTACTTAAACATGAACTAATGATGAGTTAACCTTAACTACGACTTGTGAATTCGTGCATGAATAACAACCATCTTAAGTACGTTAGTACGTGTTTCATAACCAATGTATTAACACGTCGGGATAAACTAAATCAAAGAATATGAATTAAACGTGCATCATTTCAAATTGTTTATATAATTTGCCATATGCGGGTGCGTACACAAACATCACTGGATTATTTTATTTAATTTACCCTCACATGTTAATTAATACATTAACTAACAAATGTACTAAAATGTACTTAAGGTGGTCATTATTCACGTATGAATTCATAAGACTTGTGTCGTAGTTAAGGTTAGCTCTTTATTAGTTCCTGATTAGTGCATGCCTTACCTAATCATTAGTTCATATTTAATTAAGTATTAATTCAGGTATTAGTGCATGATTATTCATGTACTGTTATTGTCAAGTGTTACCATATTTTAGTCACTGTAATCACACTGAACCACAAATTCATCACAGCAATTTTCACGTCTACTGCATGCCAATGGTTAAAGTAATCTAAGCTCAAGTGGAGTATAAAAGGACATTAATGCATGCGTGACCATGTTTTCACAGTTACCCTATCTTTGAGAACCCCTACCCCTTGACGATTCACGAGTCTCCAGTGACGTGCTGTGAATACGTCGCCGACTGTCCCGTAGACCTCATTCCTGCACTTTATTCGGTCGGCTCTCGCCAGAAACGACAGGGCTACAGCAAAAAGGTGGGAACGCACACATGCGCCATCTCATCCAGACAATGTGCAGTAGGAGTATGTGTAATCTTTGTGAATCATCTGAGGGACTCTATTCTACTGAAAGATGGGAATTTCCATGACACGTATCAAGGGGAACAAAAAGATTGACGCTGATAAGGAAGTAGCTACAGGATACATCACAATACCAAACTGTGGTATTTTTTTCTAGGGAAACCTACTCAAGTTCAAGTTCAGTTTATTTGTATAGCGCTTTTAACAATGGTCATTGTCCCAAAGCAGCTTTACGGAAATATTTAAATTCAGGACATAGATTTTAAATTTATGAATTTATCCCCAATGAGCAAGCCAGAGCCGACGGTGGCAAGGAAAAACTCCCTGAGACGATATGAGGAAGAAACGTTGAGAGGAACCAGACTCAAAAGGGAACCCATCCAGCATCCTCTTGGTTCTTGGTGACCTGTGCACGAAAAGAATGAACGAAAAACTATAAGATAATATATAAAGAAAGTATACTCCAATCCAAAAAAGGCAGACCAGCTCTAGTCCTCGTAGTCTTCAAAGATAGATGTAGGAGTTGTACTGTTTACAAATTGATCTTTTCAGAATTAGTCTTAAACCACTAAAATCAACCCCTTGAAAAAACATTACCACAATGTCTGGTCTGAATGGTTGTTCCAAGTGTGTGTGTGTGTGTGTGTGTGTGTGTGTGTGTGTGTTTGAGCATGCAGACCAATATGGCCTTGTGCGTGTATGTCTGTGACCCTGCTGTGCAGGCCCATTGTCTCAAAATGCTGCATCTCAAGCTCACATTAGGAAGTATTTGTCCGTCTGAAAAGAGGTGAGACCATTCGACCAACTGCAAAGTTCAGTCTTTATGCTGCACTCTGTGTCACAGCGAGACAAGCAGACGACCCCACAGAGAGACTCCATCGTGGCTCGGCACACTGCTACAGCTCTCTATTTCCCCGTTCAGTTTTTTCAGAGCCCTTCATCGGCCCCACTAGCTTTAGTGCCTAGCATGTACATTTAGGAGCTTCTCTTACACAAGAGCACTACAATATAATTGCACTTACCTGTGATATAAATGACTTGAGCCTGCATTCTGGTTTCTGTTTATCACAGGAATGGCCTGTAAGTGGTGGAAACTGGGGCCAGGGCACTCAAAGCTATCCAGAAATAATAATAACTGGGTAAGTGTGCGTTTAATGTTTTTTTTGTTTTTTTTTTCTCATTCTTTGCTATCTCTGTTTTGTTTTTTTTTTTGCTTAAATTTTATTCACATCTAGACATTCAGACTTCACGTCATGTGAACTATAACATCTAGTATATTAGCATGTTATGTACTGTAGACTGTTTAACACATGACTGAGCAAACATGACTTATTTTCTCTGAAAGGGTGTCTTTTATAAACACATGGTTTCTACATTCTGAAGGATCGTAATGATAGTTTTTACGCAGCAATATTTAAGCTGTGTGTGTGTGAGAGAGAGAAAGAGAGAGAGAGAGAGAGAGAGAGAGAGAGAGAGAGAGAGAAACTATTTAATCACACATTGTCTGTTTTTGTTTGTCGTAGGCATGCTGATGGTTCTGTGAAGTTTTGGGATGCCTCTGCAAGTCAGTACACCACCTCCATGTGTCATGATTTGTTGAATTCTTTAGCCTAATTTACATAAGGTTTTGCATAAATCATAATTTATATTATTATTAATAATATTTTGTGATCTTCAAAGCCTGTCTTTGCCTTCAAACCACAGTTTCAGGAAAAATCTCCTTGAACTCCTTGAATTGTATATGAATTGCAAAGCATTATATGTCTTAAGAGGATGCATTTTGTCATAAAAAGCACTAAAAAGAGTCCCTGTGGCAATAAATTGTGCAGTAACTGCAGTATGTCTGTGCATTAACCAGGAAGCCTGCCTTTGCTATAGGCCAATGTGCTTATCTATGATTACAGATCTCTGTGCTTGCAGTGCCATACAGTGCATGTCCTTTATCCATTTAACTCCACTTCCCAGAATGTCTCTGTCCAACCGTGCTCTTTTCAGAGGCAAATAAGTATAAAGCCATAAGTGTCACTTAGCTTCATTTTAGCCATAATTGTGATAAACTGTTCCCTATATAGATATAATCATCTTGCGTAACATGGAGCATTATTAATGACGTTACTGAAATGGTATTACCGAAAGAGCCGCCTTCTAACAACCACTGCGCCTTTTTTTTTTTTTTTTTTTTTTTTGCATAATAAAGAGGATTTATTTAAAACACATTTGTGCAAATGGGCATGGAAATATGAAGACTAATTAGACAAGAAGCAGTAATCCCGTTCAGAAAAATTGCCTGTGTTAATCTGCGGCTATTAATTCGCTTTGCCTGAACAGCTGCAAATTGTCTATTAGTGCCAAACGAAACGGAAATATTCATACTGTATATTTACGTTTGTCTATTGACCTCTATGAACTCTTATTTCCCACGATCCCTCAGTAATGCTCCAGGTATTGTACAAGCTGAAGACAGCCAAGGTGTTCGAGAAAGCACGCAGCAAGGAGGAGAAAGCGCATACGGAGATTGTGGACGAGGATCCGTTTGCCATTCAGCTCATGGCATGGTGTCCTGACAGCCGCATGCTTTGCGTTGCTGGAGTGTCCGCTCACGTCATCATCTACAGATTCAGCAAACAGGAGGTCATGACTGAGGTCATACAGGTAAAACTATGTGTGTGTGTGTGTGTTTATGTCTGTGTATATGCATTTGATTATTAATTATGTTAAAACGTACTGTATATTATGTATACGTATGTGTACTATGTGTGTATGGGCCAGTTTGAATAAACAAGTCTTTATATATATTTGTAAAGCGCTTTGAGTGTCTAGAAAAGCACTATATAAATGTAAATAATAATAATAATAATATAGTATATTCTTTTTTTATGAGCAAGGTCAACATCGCTTATCGAAGGTCCTCTCCTCTCCTCTTGATCTAAAAATTGTAGTGTATGCTTCCTGAAGTGGAACAAATGATGGTGCTCTTTCTTCCTGTCTGTTTTTCTCTCATACGTTTTTTTTCCCCTATCCCTCTCTGTCTCTCGCGCTCACTCATTTTTGCCTTATGACAAAACTCATGACGCACATTGAGGATAATAATAATGATAATTCTCCTCCATTCTTATTAAAACATTGCACGTCTATGCAAGAAGCCGGTTCTCAGCGGATCCTTATATTAGTGTTGCATTGTCTGAAATTACATTTTGCAAATTTCAGCGTATTTACATACACGATTTTGGGATAGAAAAAATAAATAAATACGTTCAAGCAATCTCTCATGATTGGCTTTGCTAAGGAGTGCGCTAAGTACAGACGCAGTACGAGTGATTAGGATGAGTGCCATCAGCTGTTGAATATTATCAGCATGGTTTAATTAGAGCAAATTGTGCCCATTAGCACCTTGGGTCCCCTGGCTTCTCTCTCTCTCTCTCTCACACACACACACACACACACACATAATGCACACTTCAGTGCTGTCCCCCTAAATTATGAAGAGTGACACTACTGTGAATCACTTTATATTTCAGTGTAGAATTTAATTAAATTGATTGATCTGTGTAACATTTTGCAACTAAAACAAATGACTTGAGCAAAGTGGTGCAAATTACAAAATGGCTCCCAGCTGAATAGCGAGTGAGTGCCCCTTTAGGGGATTTAGACTTGCTGTGTCGTAGCTCTTTGTGCCACATCAGTGCTTAAGATGATTTGTGTTGAAAATCTGTGGCTGCCTTTTACTGACAGTGCAATTATTACAAAGACAAAAGCTCATACGGTTCAAAAGTGCATCGTCATCGACTAAAGCCGGGTATACACTGTAGGATATTCCACCCGATTTTACACGACATGGAAGCTCATTAGAGGATTAATTACAGCTAGCTAATTAGCATGAAAATGCTATCTTCATAGAGTTTATTTACAATTATGACAACATGAAACTATTTTTGTGCTTTCCATTTGAAGCTCCATACCTGTTCTGTGCTGTTCTGTGCTGTTCTGTTCTGTGCTGTGCTGTGCTGTTCTGTGCTGTGCTGTGCTGTGCTGTTCTGTGCTGTGCTGTTCTGTGCTGTGCTGTTCTGTGCTGTTCTGTGCTGTTCTGTGCTGTGCTGTTCTGTGCTGTTCTGTGCTGTGCTGTGAATAAAGCGAATGACCGAAAGTAACAGATTTTGGACATTTGGTATTAAAAACGGAAGGGTGTGTTTGGGTGTGTTTACACAGTTATTGGAGGTCCGATTGCAGTATGAGCCGAATGACCTCGAGTCACCGGAAGGGGACCAGACACCAGCTCCTCCCACTCCAAACACCTCACCGAGTCCGCAGAACACAGCCCCGCACACACATCCCTCCACCAGCAGCAACTCATCGGATGGCATTAGAGATAATGTGCCCTGTCTCAAGTAATGTCTCTCTTTTTCTCACTCTTTCTGATTTTCGATCTGCTTCGAGTCGTATTTCGTATTTCACTAATTGATCAGTGTAACTAAAGACTAAAAGTTAAAGCTTGCACTGTGAAATTGGTATCTCTCTCTCTCTCTCTCTCTCTCTCTCTCTCGGTGTGTGTCAGGGTGCGCAGCAGTCCTCTGAAACAGTCTCCCGGATATCAGGTGGAGTTGGTGGTTCAGTTAGTCTGGGTCAGTGGAGAGCCGCCGCAGCAGATTAGCAGCCTGGCCATCAACTCCTCATATGGCCTGTGAGGTTTTTTTGTGTTTGTTTTCTCACTGAGACTTTCTGTTACACAAAACTGTTTTTCGTACTCATGCTAAGTCTTTTAAACACATTGGCTTATAGACAGTTCATACATTTTCTTGACCTGTTTAGCATGTCGATCAGCAAACAGCCCAAGAAGTATTCGATAGAAATTCTTTTTGATTTGAGTTTGTTCTCAAGCAGATTAGACTGTAAACTGCTGATCGTATGATGAATGATAAAATAATGGCTGTCATTATTATTATTCTTTCTTATTTTCAAACTTGCACTGTATATTCTTATATTATAGCGAGATATAGCTTAAAGAAGATATTCTCACTTTTATAGAAAGGCGTTCATTTGGGCGACATTTGACGTTTTCCTTTTCACGACTTTCAGCTGTCCGGTCTTAATTCCGCGTCTTCTAAAACTGCAAAATAATATCAATCCATTTTAAAATTAATTAAAAATCCTTTTGAACCCTTTGATTATTGAATAACTGAATACACCCTTTGTGTATGCTCTGTTTTGTTTCCCCCTCCCTGTAGTGTGGTCTTTGGCAATACTAATGGCCTGGTTGTGGTAGATTACCTCCAGAAGACTGTTCTATTGAATTTGAGCACCGTAGAGCTGTACGGATCCAGCGACCCCTATCAGAGACAGCCCCGATCACCTCGCAAGAGCAGGCAGCTTTCTGGAGGTGAGACACAGACAACAAATCATGAATCCGCTCACTGAGATACAGATTACCCAGTAAGAGGTACACGTACTGTATACAAAATGAAGATTTTTTTTTTTCCCAACACAAACTTTATGCACTTGACTCAGTTACTGTAATAAGTAATGTGAAAATGACATGATGAATTAAAAGTGTTTAAGTGCTTAAGTTGTAGCTTTAGTTATCGGGCATGCATTACTATGTAGTGAAGTCCTGCAGCATACTAAATGAAACAGATGCAGTAGTAGTGCATAGGGACATTGGTGTGATCTATCGGGTCTTTCACCACCTCTAGTGGTGAAAGACAGAACTGCAACTCCACCAGCCTAAGTGAATGCTACCCAGTAATGAAACCCTGTCTACACTGCCTCAGTGTATAAGCTCGAGCATGTTATTAAGCATGTTATTAAGCTCGAGCATGTTAGTATGCGTCACGGTTAATGAATGGTGTTCAGCAGTGGGCTCAGCTTCTGTCTTTTCATCTGCCTGAGTATCAGCCGGTAGCGCTCACAGACAATTCAGCTGTACCACAGAAAAGTAAAGAAGTTGTGAACACAGGAACAAAACTACTTTTAAAATGTCTATCGCTCATATTTCACTGTATTTAACTTCTGTGGTCGAATTACAGAGAAAATTTCATCATCTATAATGTAGAAATGTCAGAGAAATATTTTTAAATCTGTGCTCATTGAGTTTGTAGAAAGTGACTCCCAGAAAACTTTATCTGTTTAACATCACGTCTATAAACTGCTATGTATTAGAACTTATGTAAATCAATACATTAGTTAATAAGATTTTTCTACATTATCCCCAACCTATCATGTTGATCCTTTTGACTCATTGATCCTAAGCTTGTTTCTGCTGTGGGACATTTATAGCACTGGAATTGCCCTCATACTACACCCTGTTCCATATCTTAAAGATGTACATGACTTATGATTAGAATATCTGTACTGAGTGAAAGTTACCTGAAAGTGTAGGTTATGATTTATGTAGGCAAAGAGAGTATGACAGTGTAATCATGATAAGCAAATCTGAAATGGTGAAGTATATTTTAGCGAATCTGTTATAAGTTATTTGGAGATACGAATTAAATGACTATTTCTGTCTGTAGGGCTGTGTGACATCAACGAAGGCTCAGCTACGTCAGAGGACCGCTGCAAATCCCCCACCTCAGGTAATATGTCCTTCAGTGCATGCCAAGAGTCACTCAGCAGGCCTGGATCTATTACATCCCCCAATCTCACAACCCCTGGCTGAATCTTTTTGATTTATTCTTTTTGAAATATGTTTCCCCCTTTTTTTAATTTCTTTATATTCCATTGTACTGAATTAACTGGTGAGAGGCTGAGAACAGATTTGGAGAACATGAAAGAAAGTTTGTAACATACTTAACACAGACAGTGTGAGATCTTACGATTGGTTGGATGTGGTACCTTTCAAGAATGGAGATGAAATGAATTTGAAAAATCGAACTCTATGCCCTGTTTTTATTGGACTAGTCTGATCTGGGGAGGTTCTATACTGTCATTTGACTTTAGTGATTTGACTCACAACTGAATACAGGATAAAGAATACCTGCAATCATCTTAAATTATTAGCGATAGCTCAAGTGTAGACACCGTAGTCTGGAGTGGATTCGTCTGCCTCTCATTTAGTCTGTCGCTTTTAAGCACTTCCATTCAGAGTCAATAAAAGATATGAACAGGTCATTCCATTTCAAGTGGTCCAATACAGGTTGCTTGACCATTTAAAATTTTCCTTTTTTAAAATTTTATTTTATTTCATTTTATTTTATTTTATTTTATTTTATTTTATTTTATTTTTATTTCTTTGAGTGATTACCTCTATGTATTGGCATTGCAAAATCACCAGTTTTTAAATGTCCTTTTATTTTATTTGGTTTAACCTAAACAAGCTAACCAAGGTCTTCAGAATTACTATAAAATTACAGGCAGGTGAGTTTAGAAGTTGGAGCTAAACTCTGTGATACCTGTGATAGCCGTCGTAGTTAAACCAAGTAATATAAAACAAAATGTAAAGAAAACGGTGGTTTTGCAATGCCAATACATAGAGATAATCACTCAAAAAAAAAAGAAATCAGAAAAATGGTCAAGCAACCAACTTTATAGTTATTGGACCACTTAAGATGGACTGACCCAAACTTGACATAGAACAACATGGACTAGTGATATTAATAATAATTTATCAAGCTGGAAACACGTGAATTTATTCATAAATCGTTCGAAGGAGCATTTACACAAGAAATGTAGTATTCGTGAAAATCCTGTTAGCTTGGAAAAAATGTTTCCATGCCACGAGAGCTCCTACGTTTGTGTATATTTACTCACTAATGTGAACCTTGATTGATCAGCTTTCGATTTTATAATAAAGCGATGAGTTACTGCAGTTCTATATACAGATTATGTTGATAAGTTTAAATGGCTTATTTATTTCAATTGTACACATTTGGAAACCCAGTCATTTCATAGGGCGGTGGTAGCTCAGTGGTTAAGAAGTTACTGATCGGAAGATCGTGAGTTCAAATCCCAGCACCGCCAAGCTGCCACTGTTGGGCACTTGAGCAAGGCCCTTAACCCTCAACTGCTCCCCGGGCGCCGCAGCAAAAATGGCTGCCCACTGCTCCGGGTGTGTTCACGGTTTGTAGTGTGTGTGTTCACTACTCCTAATGTGTGTGCACTAACTTGGATGGGTTAAATGCAGAGGACAAATTCCAAGTATGGGTTACCATACATTGGCCTTCACATGTCACTCTCACTTTCATATTAACGGCATGAATTAAAGAAATACCAAATATGAAAAGAAAAATATATTAATAGTTAAAGAAAGCAAGCCAACACAGAACCATAAATTAAGACGAATAAGACCAGTCATTCAATTAAGGCAGAAGAAACTGGCACACTTAAACGAGTCAGCTGGCATTAGGCTGATAGATGATTCAGCGCACACGGCTGGGAATGGAGGGAACGCATATTTAGAGACTGGTATCATTTTATCTGGAGGATGAAAGCTGGCTTATAACGTGATCCATTTGCCACAGCATCTTACAGCACTTTCTTTTTGTTTCTTTTCAAGTCCAAGTTTTTTCACTGCTTGGATTTCTTGCAACTGGCAACATTACAAAGAGAGATAAGTGACTGTCTCTTTAGCCTAGGCGTATACAAACTTTTAGTATGCAAACGTTTGGTCTCAGTGTTCATGATCAGCTGGGAGTGTAGATAACTTGTTTTCCTTCATTTTAATATCAAACCATTTTCTTTTCTTTAAACGTAATTCATACCTAATTCACCTTTTCTATAATTTATCTTCAAACCAGGTGCTGTTACACTACTAAACCATACATTAAGGTTGTGGACATGTGATCATCACACCCATGTCCTTATTGAACATCCTGTTCCAGATTTATTCCTACTTTCCTGTTATAATAAGCTCCACTCTTCTGGGAAGGCTTTCCACTAGATTTTGGGGTGTGGCTGTGGGGGTTTATGTTCATTCAGCCATAAGAGCATTAGTGAGGTTGAGGTCAGGCACTGATGTTGGGTGAGGAGGCCTGGGATAGCAACAGCTCGGGGAAGAACCACATATGGGTCAGGTGTCCACAAACATCTGGCCGTATCGTATAGTGTATATTTATCAACGTAGACGTGAGTCATAACTCTTTCTTTTCGTTTGCTGTTTTCCCCTTATTTTGCGTTTTCTAGCTCTTTGTGAGGTTTTCCTTTTATGTTTTGTAGGCATGACTAAATGCAAATCAGCTGTGCTATGAACACACTTTACACATTATAATCATACCTAGAGATCCATCAGTTTCACGTGATGCTCAATTAGAGAAATATGGCATAGCCTTACAAGCCTTATCTTGGACGTACTTTATTTTTACACTGTCCTCACTCTCAATAGGTGTAGACTGCAACAGGTTTCAGTAGATTAAAAAAAAAAAAAAAAAAGGGATCTCTGGCAGGTTACACTCCGTTTTGGTGAAAGTGAAGAACAGTTCTTAGCATGGTTGCAGAACACTTGCAGAATGAGAAATACATAGCATGATAGCAGTACATTATACCTACAGGTATGGCTTGCTAATGATTTTCAGCAAACCGGAGACCAGGGTTCAAACCCCACCTGGGGTGACCTTTCTGTTGCATAAACCTACACAATTTAGAAGCTTTACATAATATATAATAACATTCCATGAGAGAAACAGCGAGCTGTTTACTCAGGATCTTACCTCAGTTTACTCGGCAGCCCAGACATGCACTGCATTCATCTGTGTCAGGCCATAAAATGAGGGAACGTTTTCTCAGCTTTTTAAAATCTGGAAGTGAGATTCTGTTGAACCATATTTATTTATTCATTTATTTACCATGTGTCCGGAAAATGCTCCTAACAACGATATGTGTTGTTGTTCTTGTTTTTCCTGGGAGAGATGAAATCTGTCTCTTGAGCAGAGCCAGCTTCCATTTTACAAAATCTATATCATCTGTTCAAAACTCCATTAATAAAATGCATATTTTTGGTGTCAGCTACCTACGGTTGATAATGACCTTCCTCAATGTAAATTGTATGGCACTGACATTGGAAATCATAGAACTTTGACATAAATAAATAAATAAATAAATAATAGAGGTAAGATTACTAGCAAAATGTCAGGATAGAATTGTAATGAATTTTGAAAGAGAAAGCAAGCTTTAGTCAGAGCAAAACACCTGCAGCTATTTTCCTTACAAGTGGCTCGATTAGAAAACGAAATTACCACTGTTACACTTTACTAAACACAAAGAAATGAGTTAAATAATTATTAGGCTTCATTATGCACTATGTATTTAGTTGCAGCTGCAGTGCATCTGCATCACCATCTTCTCAGAAATAGACAGAGAAAATTTCTAACCTCAAAATGCTTTACTTCCTTCCCAAAAAAGTGTTGACGTCTAACCATCAGCAATTCTACAATGGTGGAGGTAGAGGAGGTAAGATGGACAGAGAGCAGAACAGACCCCACCCTTTGTGTGCAACCACTGTCTCTGTCTGAAAAAAATGAAAAAGAACAACAAAATAGAGTATATATATATATATATATATATATATATATATATATATATATATATATATATATATATATATATATATATAATCTCACAAAAGTGAGTACACCCCTCACATTTTTGTAAATATTTTATTATATCTTTTCATGGGACAACACTGAAGAAATGACACTTTGCTACAATGTAAAGGAGTGAGTTTACAGCTTGTATAACAGTGTAAATTTGCTGTCCCCTCAACATAACTCAACACACAGCCGTTAATGTCTAAACTGCTGGCAACAAAAGTGAGTACACCCCTAAGTGAAAATGTCCAAATTGGGCCCAATTAGCCATTTTCCCTCCCCGGTGTCATGTGACTCATTAGTGTTACAAGGTCTCAAGTGTGAATGGGGAGCAGGTGTGTTAAGTTTGGTGTTATCGCTCTCACAGTCTCATACTGGTCACTGGAAGTTCAACATGGCACCTCATGGCAAAGAACTCTCTGAGGATCTGAAAAAAAGAATTGTTGCTCTACATAAAGATGGCCTAGGCTATAAGAAGATTGCCAACACCTTGAGACTGAGCTGCAGCACGGTGGCCAAGACCATACAGCGGTTTAACAGGACAGGTTCCACTCAGAACAGACCTCGCCATGGTCGACCAAAGAAGTTGAGTGCACTTGCTCAGCATCATATCCAGAGGTTGGCTTTGCAGAATAGACGTATGAGTGTTGCCAGCATTGCTGCAGAGGTTGAAGGGGTGGGGGTCGGCCTGTTAGTGCTCAGACCATATGCCGCACACTGCATCAAATTGGTCTGCATGGCTGTCGTCCCAGAAGGAAGCCTCTTCTAAAGATGATGCACAAGAAAGCCTGCAAACAGTTTTCTGAAGACAAGCAGACTAAGGACATGGATTACTGGAACCATGTCCTGTGGTCTGATGAGACCAAGATAAACTTATTTGGTTCAGATGGTGTGAAGCGTGTGTGGCGGCAACCAGGTGAGGAGTACAAAGACAAGTGTGTCTTGCCTACAGTCAAGCATGGTGGTGGCAGTGTCATGGTCTGGGGCTGCATGAGTGCTTCCGGCACTGGGGAGCTACAGTTCATTGAGGGAACCATGAATGCCAACATGTACTGTGACATACTGAAGCAGAGCATGATCCCCTCCCTTCGGAAACTGGGCCACAGGGCAGTATTCCAACATGATAGCGACCCCAAACACACCTCCAAGTTCACCATTGCCTTGCTAAAGAAGCTGAAGGTAAAGGTGATGGACTGGCCAAACATGTCTCCAGACCTAAACCATATTGAGCATCTGTGGGGCACCCTCAAACAGAAGGTGGAGGAGCGCAAGGTCTCTAACATTCACCAGCTCTGTGATGTCTTCATGGGGGAGTGGAAGAGGACTCCAGTGGCAACCTGTGAAGCTCTGGTGAACTCCATGCCCAATAGGGTTAAAGCAGTGCTGGAAAATAATGGTGGCCACACAAAATATTGACACTTTGGGCCCAATTTGGACATTTTCACTTAGGGGTGTACTCACTTTTGTTGCCAGTGGTTTAGGCATTAATGGCTGTGTGTTGAGTTATTTTGATGGGACAGCAAATTTACACTGTTATACCAGCTGTACACTCACTACTTTACATTTCAGCAAAGTGTCATTTCTTCAGTGTTGTCCCATGAAAAGATAAAATAAAATATTTACAAAAATGTGAGGGGTGTACTCACTTTTGTGAGATACTGTATATATATATATATATCTGTTGGATTGATCTAAATGGATTATGTGGACTGCATGCTACATGTTTGTAGCACGTGTGTAGTGTGTAGCGTGGTGCATCTGACCTCACTTGTCGCATAGACACCTCACCGGTTGGGTCACATGACCGTCTACCTGTAAATGTGGTAGTTATCTGTGAATTTTTGTCTAATAAATGTTACAGTTTTGTTTCTCAGCGTAGACAGTAATGGGATAGTGGGGAGTTTATTCTCTTTAGCAAAATGGCGTAAGGTGTTCCCACTAGACTCACATTCTCTTCTGTGTCTTAAGTTATTTATTTATTTTTATTATAATTCTATAGCCTTTCCGTTCACTCAGGATTCAACAGAATACAGTTTGATTACCCTCGACCACCATCAGTCCCTGGTTTTGTTCTCCTGTTTGGTGCATGCTCGTGGCATGGGTTGCTGGCAGTCTCATTCTTCCAGGGCATTTGAAGACACAACATCCACGACCTGGTTATGTCTGTCCAGCATGCAGCATTTAATTACGCATTTGTTTTGTCTATGATTCCCATTACAGTGTTACATCTCCACTGTTTGTGTTTCCCCCACTTTGAATTTCTACGACTATTTCCAGCTATGTTGTAAAAAAAAAAAAAGTGCATGACTATATCCTCGGCCGTTCTTGAAAGTTTGTAAAGAGAAGTGTTTTCTTTCTTCCAGCAAAGATGTCACGGAAATTAAGCTTGCCTACTGAGCTAAAGCCAGACTTGGGTAAGCTTTGACTTGTTCATATTTCATAGATTTTTTGAAAATGGGAACCCAACATCATCACATTTGTCTGGACTCTGGAGAGTCATCATTTTTGTCTAATGTCAGCAAGTGAAAGACTAATCGCTCCTGGGAGACTGGAGTTATTTCAGAGTTATACTGTAATAATCATGACATTTTGAGCCACATGATGTGCAAACAAATCTAATTGAACAGCTGTTATGACACTCTGTATTAATGAACCCTTTAATGGATGTGTCACAGACCATTCCAGATTATTCCTCCTTACTCCTTATTCAGAATGAAAGTTGTTTTTTTTTCATAGCTGGACACACTGTTCCTGACAAATGCTCAGTCTTTTCAACTTTTCTTAATGTTCACAGCTCCTTGTTTAAATATATGCATAAATTCTGAGGTCACATTCAGTCAGTTCAGCTAATTATACTAAAACTTAACAAATCAGTTCTTCACTTTAGAAAATCAGTCAACGTGGATGTTTATACTTCTATGAGTTTCGCTGAGGCATTAACTAAATTTACTGGACTTCCATCTGTGTTGATTTATATTATTGTCAATATGTCATTGTTGCACTGGACAGGCATATTGACGTGCCCATGCCACAACACTGACATGCTGTATTCTATTCTAAACAGATATTGAATATTGAATCTGAAGGAGCTGAATTCAACTGAAATTGACCTCAGGCCTCCTGGAAATGTTGTAAAATTTCTACAAACACCTGTTTTATATGCCAGTCACACTCCCATTAGTGCCACCTGACAGTATGTATTTTTCTGCACCTTTTTACAAAGCGTCTGGAGACACTGAAGCAGTGCTCAGTATTTTTAATACAAGCAAGTGTAAATTCACAGATTATGGGTCAAAACTTTTTCAGTGACATTCCCAGCATGTGGTCATCCAATGCATTTGCATTCAGCGCATTCAGCGAAGAAACACATCAGTTTGTGAGCAATGACATGTTTTTACAATCAAAACATCATCACAATGACAGGATGCCTGATGCACTGGAAAAGTGCATATGGATTTCCTCATCCAGTTTCCAGCATAACCAATGAAAAGCAATAATCACACTTCACCCACCCATGTATCACTGTTACAGTAGATATTTAATGAAATATTTTTGGAATGGGAGCTTTACTTCTTCTTGTTTCCCCCCCCACTGTCTTACTCTCTGTATGTCCACCGCGGGGCTCCATACCGCTAGACAACAGGGACAACTCGTTCAGCCGCTCGCGCAGCTCAAGCGTGACCAGCATCGATAAGGAATCACGGGAAGCCATAACGTCGTTCTACTTCTCCCAGACGTACACGCGTAAAATGGACAGCACCCTAAGCCCTGCCCTGTGGGTGGGCACCTCCCTAGGTACAGTCCTTGCTATCGCCCTAAACATGCCCCCTCCAGGAGAGCAACGGCTACTGCAACCACTCATCGTCTCCCCCAGTGGTGAGTTTATTTTTATTGTATTATATAACTTGACCCGCCCTTGTTTTTATAGACATGTTCAAAGTTCTGAGACTTCTACAAAGAATTATTTCTATTTCACTTATATTTTGTAAACAAGATTCCATCAAACTTCACCTTCACTTATCACTCACCACATAGAGAACCGTAATAACCGAGTCAATATCAGAGGCTGGTTACTAAAAGACAACGACTTTGTGTAGTGTGATAAAATTTAATTACAGTTGGTGAACAAGTATTAAAATTTTGAATAATAATTCCAGTATTAGTTTTTGTACATTGGTGTACTTCTTGGAAATGGTTTCAGACTTCTCACACTTCTACCTGTACAGGCACTTTCGTTAGACTAAAAGGAAGCATCATCCGGATGGCGTTCCTGGATGGGTCAGGCTCACTGCTCCCACCCGCCTCAGAGTCGTGGTATGATCCGAACACCGACAGTGAGGAGAAGGAGAGAGTGAGGAGGAGGAGGCCGGTGTCCGTCTCCCCCTCCACCTCGCAAGACCTGAATGAGAGCCAGTATATGGTGGTATGCTCGGAGAAGCAGGCCAAAGTGATTTCACTACCCTCACAAACCTGCATCTTCAAGCACAATATCACAGAGACATCGTTTGTGCTCCGGGCAGACGTGGTGCACGCAGGCCCGGGCATCTGTGTGGCATGCTTCTGTGCCAACGGACACATCATGACCATCAGGTACGCTGTGCCTATGTTTTTCTGAAAGAGGTCTTATTTGTACTGCTTGTTTCATCAATGGTCAATTAACATAAAAAAGTATATAATATAATCTGTATTCTGTATTCATTTCTATATGCAGCTCCACTGTAGTGATCAGTGATCACAGTTCTCTAAGTTTGACACAAAGGTCATAAAGGTTTACATGTGAAGACGCAAAGTCATTTATAGAGTTTATAGAAAACTCTAGCCACTAGAACAGCATCGGTGTGCCTTGGCATAGATTCTACAAGTCTCTGGACCTTTACTGAAGGGATTAAGACCATCCAAACGATATACTCTCATGATGGTGGTGTTGCTTGAAAATCTCCTATAGTGTATGATTTCCATCATTTTCATGCTTATCAAACCATTCATTGACCCCTCGTACCCTATGGAAGGGGACCAGAACCATGGACAGATCCCAAGGCGGGACCAGTGGTTTAGGTACTGGGTGTAACCGCCGTGCTCCTCTCATAAATCGGCAGATGAGAGGGTGCTGGCCTATGGAACCCGAGTTAGGTCCGATATGACATGCCGAGATAGCAGCCAAATAGACCTTAACTGTAGAAAAGGCTCTGCCCTTATCCAGGAGGTCTTGCAGAAAACAGCACATCCAAAACTAAACATAAGTATGGGAGGACATTTCTATCTGCACACTATCTTTCGAACACTCCCCATTTGTGATTATATAAAGAGTGCGTCGAGGCAGCCCTCGCGTTCTGAATCGTCTCAGTCACCTTCGGGGGTAAACCGGCTGCACCTAGATTCAACCTCTCACGGGCCAGGCCCAAAGAGCCAGTTTCTGAGGAGAGGGGTGGAATATTTCCCCCCGAGCCTGTGAGAGGAGATCCCTATGCACCGGTAATGGCCAGGGCTGGTCGTAGAGCAGCAGGACTAACCCATAACCTCCCCGGCCAATACGGGGTGATCAGAATAGCCGTGTGGCCGTATTCCCATATTCTCTGCAGCGTCGGCCCAATTAGGCTCAGCGGGGGGAAAGCGTACAGTAATACGTCTGGCCATACGTGGGCCAGCGCATCCACACCCAATGGTGCATCGTTGCTCGCCAGGGAAAAGAACAGAGGACATTGCTCGTTTTTGCACAATGCGAAGAGATCTACGGCAGCCCGCCCGAATCTCTGCCACACCAGGAGAACCACCTGAGGGTGAATTTTCCATTCCCAGTATAGAGGAGTCCCTCTGGACAGTAAGTCAGCTCCCCTGTTCATTATTCCTGGAACATGCATCGCGCGCAATGACAGGAGATTTGTGCTGCTCCAAATGGTCAGCTCCTTCACTAACCTGTGCAGCTGGAGAGAGCATACCCCTCCCTACCGATTTATATAGGCAATCACCGTTGTGTTGTCCATCCGGACCAACAAATGATGATTTTTGAGAAAGTGCACAAAATGTTTTAGAGCCAAAAACACTGTTAGTAGCACCAACCAATTAATATGCTTCTGTCTCAGCACAGGAGTCCATAACCCTCTCACTGCTCTGCCTTCGAACACTGCTCCCCAGCCTGTGAGAGATGCATCTGTTGTCACCACTTTCCTCAATAAAATAGGACCCAGTGGGCACCCTGTTCTGAGAAAAGACCGGCCCTCCAATGATGGAGAGCCTTCATACATTCTGGCGAGACTAGCACTCTGTGGCTGAGACGGCTCTTGGGGCAAATACCCTGTGATGCCGCCCAGTGCTGAAATTCCATCATTCTCAGTAGTCCTAGGAGAAGTACTGCCACTGTCGAGGCCATTAAGCCTAGTAGCCTAGTAGGTCCTAGTAGCCTTGTGGTCCTAGTAAGACCAATTCGGACCGAGACTGATTTCCCCCGTAGAAAGTGAGCAATGCAACTGCAAAATGTTTCGATGGGCTCCTCTGATAGAAAAGCACGAAACACTACTGAGTTTAACCTGAGGCCCAGGTAAACTATTTCCTGTGAAGGAATTAGACAGTCCTTCATTTGGTTTATATTGAACCCAGTTTCACCAAATGTGTTATCAGCGTGTTCGTATGTCTCTCCGCGATGTCTCAGGTCGCCTGCCTCTTTTTGCTGCCCTGAGGGTTTGTTGGCCGGTGCTTCGCAGCTGCGGCTTCGAAAGACTGTTTCAGCCTCACGAAACTGGGCTTTGGCTGCGGGGCTGTGTTTCCTGGCTGCTGTGTTGGAGGAGGGAGAGAAGGCAGATATTCAGACTGTCCTCCTTTCCCGGAGGGCCTGAAATTTGGCCGGCTTGGATGATAAGGCCGAGCCGACGGTTTTCTGGGGAGACAAGCTTCGAATGCCTCTCCCTCCTTCTTCCGTAGGTCGCACTGCTGACGCATTGCTGTTACTGTTGCGCCAAACATGGCCTTTGGATCAATGGGGGCATCCAAAAACTCCACCTTCTCCTTCTCGGAGAGTCCCGACAAGCTCAGCCACAAAGACCTCTCTCCCACATCTGCCAAGCCCATACTCGCAAGCCCGCAGCTCTGAACTGCTCCACGCGATGTGCGCAGGTTTATATCTGTGATAATGCATATCTCCTCCCAGAGAGCCGGATTGGGAGATCTGGAGTCTAGCTGATGACCCATTTCCTCCAACAGTTAGGCCTGATAAGCCGTGAGGAGAGATGTCGCGTTCAACGCTCGCACCGCCAAAGCAGATGATCTATAAATTTCCTGGAAGACAGAGGCACACCCCTAACACTAATACTTAGTTGAAGCTCCTTTAGATTTTATCACATCATTCAATCTTTTTGGGTAAGAGTCAATCAGTTTGGCACATCTTCACTTAGCAATATTTTGTCATTCTAACTGTCAGATTGGCTGGGCATCTCCTGTCCCTCTTCAGGTCACCACACAGATTTTTGATTGGATTTAGGTCTGGACTTATTCCAAAACCTTGAACTTATTTTAGTGAAACCATTCCTTTGTTGATCCGGAGGTCTGCTTTGTGTCGTTGTCCTGCTGAAAGGTGAAATTCCTCTTCGTCTACAGTGTCTTAGCAGAAGACTTAAGGTTTTGTGCCAAAATTGACGGGTATTTGGAGCTATTCATTATTCCCTCCACACTGATTAAAGCCCCAGTTCCAGCTGAAGAAAAGCAGCCCTAAAGTATGATGCTGCCACCACCATGCTTTCCCGTGTGAATGGTGTTCTTTTGGTGATGTGCTGTTTTGTTTTTGTTTTTTCAGTGTTTTTTTTGTGCCAAACATATCTTTTGGTATTATGGCCAAAAAGTTCAACTTTGGTCTCATCAGATCATTAGACATTATTTCACATGGTTTTTGGAGATTGGATGATTTTTATTTATTTATTGTATTTATTTTTTGTTAAAAAAGGCTTCCGTCTTGCCACCTTACCCCATAGCCCAGACATATGAAGAATTCAGGAGATTGTTGTCACATGTAGGGAGCAACCAGTACTTGCCAGAAATTACTGCAATTTCTGTTAATGCTGCTGTAGGCCTCTTGACAGCCTCCTAGATTTCCCTCTCCTGGTTGATATTTTTCAACAATGAGATCCCATACTTGCTTTGTAAGCTCTTTGTGGCTCGTGGCTTTTCTAGTTGGATGTTACCAAGTTGTCAGGGAAATCCTATCGGAACAGCTGTACTTTATTTGGGGTTAATCAGTTACATTAATTGATGGCAGGTGTATACTAATTAGTATTTAATGAGTTTGAATGTGTTTGGTTTATTCTGAACACTGCTACATTCCCAATTATAAAAGGGTGTGCACAGTTATGCAAGCTGGGTATTGTACATTTTTCCCCTAAAATGATTCTTATTTTTTTGCACTTCAATTAATAGGTTAAAATCACAAAAACCTGCCATTTTTACAAGGGTGTGTAAAAGATCCACTGTATGGTATTTTGTTGCCATATGTGTGTGTGTGCGTGTGTGTGCGTGTGTATGTCTTGTTGACAAACTAGGAATATCTTATTCCTGTAGCTGGTTTTTACTTTTTACTTCACCGATAATACTTAATAACACAGATAAATGATTTTCCAGAACAAAATAGGTGTACTATACTGATTTTCATTGTGTTGCCCTTCTACATCAAGAGCATGATTATGCTTATGTGAAGGACTGGTGGATGCTTGTACTCCGAAGTATTTTCCTGCCGTTGTCTTGTTTGGCTAAGTCAGTGTCTACAAAGCTCCAGGATACTGCAGATGGGAGGAGACATGGCACATCATACAGATGCAGATTGTCTGGACTTTGTCTGTCTCCTGATCTCCCAGTGACTCATAAACCTTTAGGAAGGACAGAGAGATCAGGGCGGCCCATCTTCCCATCATTATTTCTTAAGGACAAAACGCCACACGTTATCACTGTTACTTTAAGTCTTGAGAATTGAGAATGTAAAATCTTTAATGGCGTCAAAACTGTAGCTCAAACCCAACCCCTCCAGTCCACCTCCAGGTCTGGCTAACATCTTCTTGACATCTAACATCAGAGCAGACATGAATTTAAACTTAACACCAGGAATAATCCAAATCTAAAGTGCGCTATACAGTCCCTGTACTCTTCTACCTCCAGTTTGCCTGGACTCAGACCATTGCTGGATGTAAACTACCTGCCACTGACAGACATGAGGATAGCCAGGACATTCTGCTTTACCAACCTGGGCCAGGCCATGTATCTGACCTCCCCCACCGAGATCCAGAGGATAACCTACAGCCAGGAGGTCTGCGAAAACTTGCAGGTGTGTAAACATGACGCGTTTTGAAGTACTTTGAGTGATTGTGATTGCTGAAACGTGTTAGAAGGAGGAAAGAAAAAATTCACGTGTTATGTTTCAGGAGATGCTCGGCGAGCTGTTCACTCCAGTGGAGACACCAGAGGCTCCAAACAGGGGATTCTTTAAAGGCCTTTTTGGAGGAGGGGCACAGTCACTGGATCGAGAAGAACTCTGTAAGAATGAGAATGGGTTCCCTTTCTTCCATATATACACTAATTTATTATCTTGAATGGGGACTGATAAAAACAGGTGACAAGAAAGGGTGGATATGGATGTCCATGAAAGGAAGAAAGACAAGTAGAAGTGTTATTTATTGTAATCAAATCATCAGGCCACATGCTGCTTTGAAAATGACATTGATGATTGCTGATATATCACTTTTTCCATGTCCTTAGTTGGAGAGTCTGGGGCAGGTAAGGCGTCCCGGAGCCTTGCCCAACACATCCCTGGACCAGGGGGCATTGAGGGCATGAAGGGGGCAGCAGCGGGTATTGTGGGCGACCTGGCTCGTGCAAGGATAGCGCTGGATGAGAGGGGGCATAAACTGAGTGAGGTGGAAGAGCGGACGGCAGCCATGATGGCCAGCGCTGACTCGTTTTCCAAACATGCCCACGAGGTACCAGCCTGATTTTAGGTTACAGCTTCTTGCCGAACTATTGTGGCGTTTCAATCCATTACTGCCATGTTGATTATTCTGTTTACCTTATCATTCACATACTACAGGTTTTTTTGTGCTATTTGTGCAGTGATTCATATTTCCACTTGTGTTTCCTGCAGATGATGCTGAAGTGTAAGGATAAGAAATGGTACCAGTTCTGATTTGCAGACCAGCCCCGAACTCAAAAGGGACTCAACCAACCACTTTCCTAGAGGGCATCATCTTCTCTCTCGTCCTTCCCTCCTTCTTGTCCTCCATCTCTATCCTTCTGGACCACCAGGATCCCTCTTTATTTCCTGGCACAATGTTGAATACTGTATGGACCTCAGTCCTGCTGTTGGATCTGGTGTGTGTGTGTGTGTGTATGTGCGCGCGCATTAGTTAGATGGACCACATGTCAAAACATGACAATACGCCCACTATGCCAGTGTCTGCGTTCTTTCTTTAGTTTTTGTCTGTTTATTATTGCCTGAACCCCCCTCCCTCTCTCCCTCTCTCCCTCCCCCCTCCCTCCCTTTCTCCCCCCGCCTCCCCCCCCCCTCCCCCCCCCCTCCTCCCCCCTCCTCCCCCTCCCTCTTCTGTGGCAGATATCTCAAGAGCCTTGGATTTCCATTTCCTCATATTCATGCTGTTGTTTCTTTATTCACCTCTGTCCTTTCCTTCTCAGAAGGAAAACCAGAAGCTAAACAATACATTTAAAAGGGAAAAAAAAGAAATAATAATAATCATAAAAAACATTTAAGAAATGAAAGTGGGGAAAAATTATATATAAACATAATTCTATATAAATCTGTATATTAAACTACTTAACTGATCAAAGCCGTATTCATTTGGACTGTCAAGTGCAAAAACAAGAAGAGCACAAAGCTGGAGTTTGAGGATTTGAGGATTAGCCATTCACAGGAAGTGATGTCACTGTCATGGAGGAGATGGACCTAATGAACCTGAGAGTTGGCCTTACTTCCCTTTTTTTTCTCTCTTAAGCCATTTTCTCTGATTATTTGTGCTTCTTTAGATCATTTAGATTTATTATTATTATTATTATTATTATTATTATTATTATTATTATTATTATTATTATTATTCAACAAGAAACTAAAATATCAAATAGCCAAATGTTATCTTCAGTACCAATTTGATTAAAATTATATATATATATATATATATATATATATATATATATATATATATATATATATATATATATATATATATATATATATATATATATTGAATTTGGATTGATATTTCTTTATTATATATTACTTTTTTTGGATTTGGATTGATATTTCAATTCACATTTGGGAATTTTTTCCTTGTTTCTATCAGTACAATAATACTTTACATTAAAGTACCATCTCTTAACGGGTTTATAATTAGTCTATAAACAAGTTAGAAAGAATAAAACGGATTTGTAGAAATTGTGCGTTGACTAATTATATACCTAATTCTATATCTAATTTTTTTTTTTTTTCCAGATGGTATTTTTATGTGATCTGCTGCCCAGACATCCAGTGATAAGGGCTGATTTGGATTTTAAAAAGGGGGCTGATTTGAGAAATTAAGACATGGGAAAATTACATTGCATAACGTTGTATTTGGACATTTATCATATACAATTTGGCATCACAGCTTTCCTACAACTCTGCGTTTGAGTGAATAATCCTTTTCAGAAATATTTGCCATGTCCCCACTCAGTGGGATTATTTTATATATTATTTAAATGGTTCTTTTTTTTTTTCATAGTTCCAGAGCACTGAGCTCTGTATATTTTCTTAATCTCGATTTAGTATGTATTGACCTTTCATTTGAAAAAGACAAGCACTTAAGCCACATACAGTAAATGCTGAAATAAAGGATACAGTACTGTAGGTCTGAGTGTTAAGGGGAAAAAATTGTTATATGTTTGAGGTCCAGAGGATATAGTCAGTCATGTAAATATATCTACAAACTAAACAAGGCATACACTTCCTGTTCAGCGTTTGTCTTGAAGCGGAACAGGTTAACACGGTGCTGGATTTAAACCAGTGACACAAAAGTAATGTAGTCTGTGGATCGTCCCACTGGACTCTCAGTCTGTAGTTAGTTATCTGTCACTTTGGGATGGAGACGTAATCTCGTTAATAAAGCCATACCAGCTGTCTCAATTTGTTCGTGCACGTTTTTTTTTTTTGTTTGTTTGTGGGGAGGTATTCATTAAAAAAAAAAAAGAAGGGAAAAAAAAAAAAGAATCAAAAACAATCTAATCTAATCTAAAATATTGTTTAGGTTTTTTTTTTTCTCTACACTGTAATTTCAGTATGATTACACAATTAAAGTCTAATTTATTGTGTGCAAGGACATTGCTGCTATATATGTTTGTACATAAGACTTCTTTTCTCTGTCCAGAGCATTACGTCTTCCTCTCGTCTCTCTTCCCTAAATTTTGCCATTGTGTAAATAAATTAGTAGTCTGACAATCTGGGACCGTGAACCGAAGAGCGAGGAGAGTCCGGGCGAATTGGTGCGAAGACAGTTGCCATATGTCATATGTTAAATGCCAAAGATTTACTTTTTCCGAGTACTTTTATTTCACCACCATTTCACTGGCAGTTCTAGTTGAACCAGTGGATTTTATGTGTCGTATCAGTGTGGTTCTTGGTCCTGTGTGGATAAAAATGTTTCCCTCAAAAAGAAAAACATTAAACAGTATTCGATGACGTCAACATGTTTGTATGGAACCCTCCCACTTTATTCAGCATTTCTTAGTTAATGCTTGTTTAAATAAATCATGTTTATTTAAGTTGATTGTATTTCCTATTAACATGTCCTTGCAAACTAGGGTTTTTTTGGGGTTTTTTTAACGATTGAAAAGTTTTTTGTGTACGCTCACTCAGAATGGTTACTACACTATCGAGCGATACATTTTTGTCATCTTACCGTATTTTCCGTTTATGAGCTGTTAGGGAACGGTTTGTTCTGAGTTTGTCTTTATTGTCGAACAAGATCGTGTGCGCGCTGTGCACGTCCGTATACATTTCAGACTAAACCAATAGTTTTAGCACAAACTCAAGTCCAGTACGGAAAAAAAAGAGACTAAATGACTGATCATAAATAGTCGGGGAACCATCGTGTATAATCTGCTACCATTATCTAAGAACAGTTGACCTTTAAAAAGAAGGCAGAACCTTGATGTTCTAGGTTCCCGCTATCATTTTAAATCAGTAATCTGATCTGTGTTCAAATGTTCAGGAAGAATAAGTGCAGTGTGTGAGCCACTCTCAGGCTGTGTGTCCTCTTAAGCCAGGTTTCAGGCTGAACCTCCAGTTTGCTTAGTTTCTGATTTTGTCCGTGTGGATGTTGATCGTTTGCCCTTTGTAATTTTCCCAAGAAAGAAAAAAAAAAAAATCCCTGCTGAAAACAAGATGTCTAATATACAGTACTTCCTGTCTTTTTCCTTGTTTTGTCTTTTTTTTTTTATTGATTTGTTATATATAATATTTTTTTTAACCACCAACTCTTACTTGTATCTTAATATAATATACTTCTGTTATGAAGATCTTCTCTCGTGCTCCATCTCCCATCCTCAGTATCACAGTTATCGGTGGGTTGCAGTATTTTTCTCATTGTAGCCACTTTTCTTGTACAGTTTTATGCAAATTTCACATGGATGTCTGTGAATATCTGCTGCCACAAATGATTTAGAATTTCTGTAGATAGAGATTACTGTGCAATGGAAAATAAAAACGAATTAAACCCATGCTGTATGTTGTGCTGAAAGTTAGATCAAGTAGATAGCTAAAATATTAAACCCACAGGCAGTTTTACTGAAAGGCTTTGGCTTAGTCTAATTGGCTAGAACCGAGATGGTGTGAGTATAAACTATATTTCAGTATGCGTCATTGAAACATCCTGCGACATTTTATCATATCCATGGGTTTAATACTGGATGGGTGAATATCACAATGCTTAATTGCATAGGCTTGGAATAAATTGATCAATACAGGTTTTGCACAATTCCTACCACCTGCATGATTTACCATCGACTTTAAACTCCAGCAAACACAGAAGCAGCGGGTTATATTTATTCATAAACAATCACTGAGGCTCAGATTTTACAGCTCCAGCAGACACTGTAGTCCAGATTCAGAGCTAAATACCATCAAAGCCCGACGTTTTTATCTACCTCAAGAATTTAGCTGTTTATGTTCCACCTCAGGGAGATAAACACATGCTTTGGATGCCTTGTATGAAATCATCAGTGGACTTCCAGAGGCTTTCTAATTGCTGGGAAATTCAACAGGGCAAATATGAGGATGTTCTTGCCCACATAACACCAGCATGTTCATTTCCATGACACGTGGATATCAGAATCATGACTGTAGTTATTCTGCACTTTAAGGAGCATTACAAATCCTTCCCCAGACCCAGCATTTGGAAAGGACAATCCCACGTTCATTCATCTCATCAATGGTTTCCCAAACAGGTTATTAATGGAATGAGGATGCTATCAGCAAACTGTAGACTTGTTTCGAAACTGCAGACTGGCAGATCTTCTACGGTGCTGAAAGACAGGGACATTAATGACTATACAGATTTTACCACATCAATAGGTTATTCTAAAAAGCAACGTTCTGTCATTTCCAATCAAGCCCCGGGTCAGGGGTGATGTCCATGCCAAACTGAAATCACAAACTGCACCATATAACTCTAGGAACTTAGTGGACCAGAAGAAAGCCACACATGACCTTCAGAAAGCCATTAGATCAGCCAAACGAGATAACAGGGACAATATGGAATTCAACTACCATAGGTCAGACCTCAAACCCACACAGACTACAAATCAGAGATGTACTGTAGGTATGTCTACATCACTAGCAGATGAGAATAACTTACAGCACACTCTGAAAGTATTGGAACAGCAAGGCCAATTCTTTTGTTTTTGCTATACACTGAGGTCTGAGATCTAAGAGGAATATGAGACGATAGATCAGAATTTCAGCTTTCGTTTCCTCATACAAGATAAATAAGGTAAAAGACATAAATCTTTGCATACAAAAGGTAGCCCGATTATCCGTCTCCTTAGACGCATGATGTTAACTTATCTAGACACATCAGGTTAAAAAGTACTCGGTATGGGATAAAACACTCATTAAAAAAAATAGTGAGAAAAATAAAACATTTTTATGCACGAATGAATCTAATAATACCAATAATTAATTTTAAGACAGGCTTGCTAACAATGCGACTACAATAACTGATACTATATTATATTAACATTAAACTACTTCGTTAACCTAGGTTTATTTTATCAGCAGACTAGATACTGTTAGCTCACCAGCTAGTAAGTTGTCTACTTGGTTATCCAGCCTAACTATTATATCAGAGAACACGAAAGTAAAATAATCCTTGTCTATAAAACCTGTCATTTAGTGACACAAGTGTAACAAAAAGGACAGATGTGCTGCGTGCCATGATTTCATCTGAGCCACCTGTGAACGTAGGAAGGCAGGAGTGTTGCTAACAGTTATCTTTCTTAACCAATTTCCTTTACCAGTAGTGAGATTATGGCGTCACTGCTTTGTAAAGCAAACAGTTCGAAGCTTGAGCTTTAGTTTAACAAAATGAAGCCTTTTCACGAAAGGCTTCTCCATTATCTTTACATTCCCGTTCTCTTTATTTTTCCTGTTTAGACTGTGACTGCCTTTGAGATTTTTATGAACTGCAGAATTTAAGGACAAGAGTGTAATAAGTATAACACACTGTATAAGTTAACAACAAAACAGCTTTTTCCCTTAATAAGAGTTTGTGGATATGCAGTAATCAGACAGAAGAGAAAAACCTGTCCATCTGGAACCAGAATATGACTGATTTATTCAGCAATAGAAGCCTACATACATAGTACAATGCACTTTAGTGGACGTTTAAAGTAAAGTGCTGCTCAGACAAATTCGGAAAATGTATGGAAATCGGGCTATTACATATTTAAGAGGGTGGTAGTTAGATTGCTACCCTACAAGGTGTCCTAAATGTCTCCGTGCACAGGGGAAATTAACACTTTGTAGCAAAATGTCTTCCAAAATTTTTCTGACTTATTTTATATTATATAGTAATTTTTTCAGATAGCTTTTAAGAACGTGTTGAAAGTTGTCGAGTCAGGGAGTTGTCACAAGGTTGTGACGGACTTTAAATAGCAAACATGGCAAGCACTTCACAAACATACACATACACACACACGACACTGTCGCCAAACTTATTAACAAATTCACATTGGAAGTGTTGCGGACCAACCGATAAGAAGTGGACGTCCACGACACAAACATCCACAGACGAAGGCACAACCGACGTGCTGCTGGTGTACATAGTCCCCTCCGTATGTATGTGTGGAGACTTTTGGGACACCCTGTAGTACTTCGGCTGATGAGGGAACGCCGGAATTGAAAACAAGGAATCGGTTATATGGGAATTGTTCAAATGCACAGACCAGGACAAAAAGTAAACTGTTAAAAATACAGAACACAAGCAAGTTATGTACAACTTCCTTGGTTAGTAACTGTTCACAACTTTTATGATACAAAATTTATTAAGAAAATTAAGGGAATGAGTAACTTTGCCAGAGCCCCATCAGCTTCAAGGTCAGTAATATAGTTGGACATTTGGAACATTTTGCTATTGTCATGTGGGAATTACCAGACAAGATTATTAAAAGAAGCTTTCCCTATGGATTGACATTGAAAGCTGGTGTGAATCCTAAAGTAATGGGTACTGGACTTGCTGCTCACTCCTTCCTGCGCTTCTTGTCATGATCATAGTCTTTTGAGCGCCCGGCGGTTGATGGCCTTTTGGAGCCACCATGTTGCTTGGCCTCTTCCAAGAACTTATCCAGACCAAAAGGATCTTCTTCAAACTGGACAGGTCCATCCCTACGTGGTCCATGATCCGTACCAGAAAACTCCCTATCAGGGACAAACCTGAGCAGAAAAACAGCACAGTGTCATTTGAATGTGAATTCTGTCTTTATATAGTTTCTGTGTTATTGTACCCTCAATTATTAAGCTAGTGATCAAGGGGAGTCACGATGTGCGTGTACTGAAATGATAGCGGCATGTGAAGGTACCTGTTGCTCTGCATGAGTGTGTCCAGGTCATCTCCATACACATCCTTTCCTGTGTTCTTGCTGGGCCTGTAGATGTTCTGTGCCATGTCTCTGCCTCTCCCAAAGGGCTGGTCGTACACATTATACACCTCATCCTCTCCTCCCGCAAATCCACTGTCCATACCCTGAGAAACATACCCACATGGCTCAAATTAAATACAAGGAGCTGACCTGAAATACCATGCATATACATGAGCACAAAACCAAACATTAGGTGCTGTAAAAATTTTATATTTAAAATGTAAATTTAAAAAAATTAATAAACATTTATTTACAATGATCTATGATCAGGTAGATATGAATTAATAAGTGAGAATGAATTACCCTGCTCTGATTAAAGAGGCGCTGATCATACTGAGCCTCGCTGGAGATACGCGGGTTGGGCAGGCCCAGGGCAATCGCCTCACTGATGTCTCTGTCCTGGTCCCTCTGCAATTTAGACCTGGGGAAGATATGAATTTACACGGATGTCAGTGCTACTTCCAATCTCATACACAACTCGGGAGATGAAGACCGCAATTACATTACATATGTCTAGGAAAAAAAAAAAAACATCAGACTGCTGCCTGAATGCCTTTCCTGGAATAATCAATGGTTTTAGAAATCAATATACGAGTCAAGAACACAGCAATCCTGATTAGTTTGGCACATATTCAAAAAGAAGATAAATGCAATAACATGCACATAGTGGTTAGCAACCTTAAAGAATCTGAAAACAAATGTAATTCTACAGACAAGAGGTATTAGGGCTTTGGTGGCTGCACCACAGTACGGTGCAGCAATAAATCTACCTTTTATCAGGGGCGGCTCTAGAGATGTTCCTGTCGTGCTGTCTCTCCTTCCTCCTGTCATGGCGGATATCATCACGCTCCCTAACCTCGCCGTCATCACCACCTGGGAAAGGGCAATGTGTCAGAGCTGCACTCTCACTTTTGCACTGCTACTTCTGATCAGTATGCTTCGTATCCTCAGAGATATGATCAGGACAATGCAGTATGTAGTTAAATGCAGTGACATGCACATAGAAAGAAAATGTTGGATATTATTTTATAAATTATATAGACACACATGACTAGTAGCTGTTTGTACCTTTGTCTCCGTGGCCTTTGATGCCCGCTCTCCTGTCTCGGGCCATCTTCGCCAGTTCCCTGAGCTTCTCCTCCTTTTTCTCCTTTTCTTTTTGTGCCATTTTCTTTTCCACCTGAGCGCGCATCTCCACTGCCTCTCGTGCCTACGCGCAACACACAGCATCCTAACGTGAACAAGTTAAAGGCTATACGACTGCGTAGCTTGACAAGCTTATCAAATTTTCTCTAGTAAACTATATTTTATCCCACCAAAACTAGGAAATTAGACCTAGACCTGGGACACAGATTCAGTAGATGTCCTTAAAAAGGTCCTCCTGTAATCGCAAGGAGTAAAAAAATAAAAAATAAAAAAAAGATAAAAAAAACAACACCCAGATATACAGCATACCTTTCTGTCAGCAATGTAGAGAGCCTCAGCTAACTTGGCAAAATTCTCATTGATGTGAACTGTCTGAAGACCTCTTCCATCAGCAGCCAGACGCTTGTCCAGTGGTATTGTGTAACCCTTAAAAAATAATTTAAAAAAAAGAAAAAAAGAAAGAAAATATAAAAGGAGCACTAGGTTACATTACAGTTGCCAGTGCTTCCTGAACATCAACTCATAGCATTTTCAAATCAATTCAATTATATTTATATAACATCTAACAGTGAACTCTGTCACAATAATGTGCAAGCCAGTCCAGATTTAGGATTTACAGCCAAGGTACATTTTCTGGGTATTGGTTTTGTATGATGACCATTGCTCTCCTTATCTGCTATTCCTAACTGTTTGGATTAGAAGAATCATTCCTGTGAGGTTTCCCAGTAGCTTGGTAGCTTCGCAAACTCAGCTTGGTTATGAAGACATCATTAAATTGGCTCGCTGTCAAAATATTGCCTGAGCTATGACATCAGTATAAAAATTATTTGGGGAATTTCAGCTAGAAGAAATCACTAATGGCACCTTGGCGTTCTTCCAGTTGGAAATGCAGGGAGGAATCTTCCACTCTTGTTGTTCTTTCACAGTCATCTGAGGGAAATAAAAGCATAGTGCAATTGAAGTGACACAGTTAATCAGAGTGCGTATGCAAGAACTGCAGAAAAGTTGTGTGTAACGCTGATGGTGTGGTTGAACCCTACCTTTCTGCTGGGAGAGTGCATGACTGGAGCAGGAGGAGACGGAGGTCCACGAGGAATCTTCTTATTAATCCTATGTAAACAGACACACAGATGTAGCACCTGATAAATTGTTTATACAGTGTACGTTACCAAGTCTTAGTAACGCAGAAATTAAAGCTGCTGTATGAATTGGGGGGTATGAGAGTGATGAAAATTCTCACGGGTTCCTTCTTCGATCCAAGACAAAGCATGCAAACCTTGACATTTCACAATGAAAGTAAAAAATAAATGTTATAAAAACTTACTTGAACCGTGGTGGCTCCATTGGGTCTTTCTGCATCTCCACCATACGAATTACCCTTTGCTTGGCACCAGAGTTAAATGCCACACCCTGCTGCGAAGGTGTGTAGCTATTAAAAATAAAGAATGACATTGACTTAAATATGGAAAACGTGTGCAGCACATTACTCCAGATACACAAACACAACTGACTAACTGATGGCTTTACCGTATGTACTGTGCCGGGGCCTGTTTATCTGCTGCTCGTACAGGCATGGCGGCAGCGATCTTCTGGGACACCTGCTTCTCTAGAGCAGCTCTGGTCTTTTCTGCGAGCTTAGGTGGAAGACGGAAAAAGAAAACGATAAAGAATAAGGAAAGACTTATTGCAGCAAAAGTGATTCCAGGTATTCTATGTATACATTCAGGTATTCTCTTTTATGCAGCTTATGAAGGGGAACCAGACTTTATAGACCCTAATCTGGCAATCATGACCTCTTCTCATGAGAACTTGATGCCCCAAAGAACTGGCATTATAATTAGGTTACTGCTGACCTTGAGATGATACTATGCATGTACAAAGTAGAGAAGAAAAAAAAGAGACATTCTAATGTCTACATTTAATTCACTAGAATTTCTTCCCTTTTGATAAAGCGCCTTATAATCGTAACTAAATATGTATGTGAGCTTCACCCACACCAGTCACAAGCTGATGTCAATGTCCTGGCCACACACATTTGATAAAAGCATGCTTGAGCAATTTCTTTGAGCTTAAGCAACCTAGTAAGTGAAAACTATTGTAGCGCATGCAGAAGGTATTAAGACCACTTCAGTTTTTGCACACTGTGTTATTTTTGGCCATTAAGCTACACACAATAATACATTATGGCAAAGCAAAGTTGTTGTTTTTAAGTTTCCTAGTGAAGCAATGAAGTTGCTAGGGCTTTACTAGGTGGTCGCTATAGTATTCCATGTGATCACTAAGGTGTTGCAAGGTTGTTGGTAGGACATTTCTTGTTGGTTGGTAGGGTGTTGCTACACGGTTGCTATGGGATGCCAAGAGGTTGCCTGCTGGCTGCAAGGGTGTTACGCTATACTAAGGGGTTGCTAGGCAGTTATGATATTCCTAGGGGTTGCTAAAGTAGTTCAAGTGGTTGCTATGATTTCCCAGGTGGTTTTTAGGGTGCGGCAAAGTAACTGTCATGGTATTCCATGTGGTTGCTAGGTTGTTGCTAAGGTATCACGTGCAGTTAGGGTGTTGCTATGACAGATCGCTGCTAGTGTTACAGATTCATAGCTATGGTGTTCTAGATGGTTTCTAGGGTTTTGTAAGGTGCATGCAATGGTATATCCCAGATGATTGCTGGGTTTTACTAGCTAGTTGCTATGGCATTCCAGGTGGTCGCTAGGGTGTAGGTGGGAGAGGCAGAGCACTCCTTAATCCACATTTTCTCTCTTTCTTTTCTTGTTTTAAAATAATGTTAAAATAGTGTAGAAACAAACACTACAACCAGTTGTTCAGGCCCCATCTTGCTTATTTTCATGAGAAAGCAGTATCTGGAGATCAGGTGTACCTCATCAAGGATCTCTCCAGGTGAAAGATTTTGTCATGTAACACTACATCCACAAAACAACAGATCACAAGTGAATAGCGCTCCGTAGTGGGAGCTGTACGGCATTCCGAGATTTTCATAGTTGCGTAGTGTCCGCTAGGAATAGTGGACCTTAAATACTTCTGAGGATATCTCTTACCTCTTGAACAGCCTCCCCATCAGGTCTCTGCAGTTCGGGAGCATCATCATGAAGCACTTCTTTCGGAAGCAAATCTGTATATTTACTAAATATGACCTGTTGAAAAGACAGTACAAAACATTTAAGTATATTTTTTTGAGGAAAAAAATAAAAATAAAAAATAAAAATCCACTCCCAACCACCACCAACTTAATGCCACTTCAATATGTACCTTATCCTTTCCTTGTCCTTGACGAGCAATTGCATCATACTTGACCTTCCCCTCCGCATCCACCTGTAAGGCAAGGGCGTTGGAGGTTTTCTTCTTTCTGCCCATTTCAAGTGGGTACTGAGCCACGTGGATCTCCGGAAACGCACCGCCATCACCGAAGTCCTTTGAAAACACAGTGTGCCAAAAGTTATCAAATCATCCTTTTGACAGGTAAATTGAAACCATATAACATAGTATTACATTAAAAGGTACCTCAGAAGTGCGAGGCACCCATCCTTTTCGGGACCCATATGGAGGAGGTTCTCTACGAGTTAGCACCAGCGCTGAGGAAAGGGACCTCTGTGCCTTGGCCGTCTCTTCTGCCTCAAGCTGGTCTTGAGACAGCTGAGTTGGCACGGGTAAAAAGCTGGAGAAGAAGAAGTAACGTAGGTTTACATAATCCCACAGATGTGATACTTGGAACTCGGAGCCTGCTAATGCAATTAGCTAATCAGCCAATCATGTGGCAGCAACTCAGCAATACATAATATCATAGAGATACAGATCAAGTGGTCCAGTTAATGCCCACATCAGAAAGTTGGAGCAACAAGGCCAATTCATTTGTTTTTTGCTATAAGCTGTTTAACACATCTATAAGTAAATATGAGGAAATGAAAGCTGAAATGCTAATCCATCAACCCATTCATCTCAAAACCAATTGTCCAGTGTATAGCTAAAAACAAACGATATATTAACATTTGACTGCAATTACAGCTTTGCGTCTTCTCAGATATGTCTATCTCAGCTTTGCCATCTGGCTCCCAATATGTTTGCACAATTCTGTCAGACTGGATGGAAACTACAGATGAATAGCAACTTTCAAGTCTTGCCACAGATTCTCAATTGGAGTGTGGTCTGGGCTTTTACTGGACCTTTCTAACTCTTTCCTATCCTAGTTGATTCTTGGTTTTGAACCACTCCAGTACAGCTTTGGGACTGTGTTTAGGGTTCTTGTCCTGTAGGAGGAAACTCCACCCAAGTCTCAAGAATCCGACTGGGACGTGTTTTCATCTTGAACTGCCCTGTATTTGGCTCCATCCATCTTGCTCCTAACCCTGACCAAGCATTCACACTACATGATGCTACCACCACAGTGCTTTACTGTGGGGATAGTGTTCTCAGGGTGATGATCAGGTCAAATTTATTTTTATTTACATTTTTTTTTTGCTTTTTTCACATTGTTGAGTCTCTGACATCTTTTTGAAAAACTCATGTAGTGCTGCAAAAACTAACCAACAAAATTGATAACAATAATAATAAATAATAATAATAATAATAATAATAATAATAATAATGTCATTATTGATTTGTTGGGCTGTTTTTTTCCAGGAATCAATCACCAAAACTAAGGTTAGTCACCAAGACTAAAAATGCATTTGATAGAAATGGTGCAGTGTGTTACAACCTCCTCTAAACTCTGTGAACACTTTACATTACACTATACTTCTGGAACTTGGCGTTTCTTTGGTTTTTCACGGTCAGAGGTCAGGAATTACAAGGGAAGACCTCTACCTGAATGCAGCAATATACCATGTACCTATGCGAACACAAAATGTACGCTCATGTACACCTTACATTCCTGTTGTACATACTTAAAGCCTAGTTCACACTGCACCGACAGATGCTGACCAACGCCACCAGACACGTTTGTTGGGTTTTTCCCGGATCAGTGCGTTAACCCTGTCGTCTGATGGCGTTGGTCGGCGTTTGTTTTCAAAGACTGAACATGTTCAATCCAAGTTTGTCGTGTCGTGGAATGTCTCGGCAGTGTGGTATGATTTTCCAACAACTCTGACATAATCTGACCTGGGCACAAACCGTTGCCATGGCAATTACATTTCCATAGAAACAAAAGCCTGTGCTCTAGGTGCTAGGTGTGTTAAATCGTTGTTGAATGGCTTAAAAATGGATGATCCTTTTACCACAACAAAGATTTCACTATTACTAGTGTCTTTATGTGTCGTTCTTCGCCTGAAAAGGCCACAACTGGTCATCCTCCCAGTCTCCAACCAGGAAAAGCCAAAGAAAAGCCCCATCAACTTCAAATTACTACTTAACCACGAGTGACGTCATATCAACATGGCCGCTCACAGTGTCAGCAGTAAACACAGCAGCACTTCTTTACCTTTAAATGAGTAACACCGTATATACACAAGTATTATCTTTAAATCAAACAACATGCAGACATATTCTCTTGTTAAATCTATAACACTGACTCTACAGTTCACTGCTCTGGGGAAAATAAACATCACTCATCACAGGTAGCTGGCAAGCATGTTGTTAACAAAAGACGAACATGGGGGCGTCCATAGGGTTTTTTTTTTTCCTTTTCATTTCGTATGTCGAATGCGCCGAGATCGGAAATGACGCCAGCTACAACGAAGGGAAGCAGCAGCATTCTCACCTTAAACCTAATCTATATAGCGAGCTAGACGTATAACCATAACTTGCGTTGTTATGGTTACAATGTGCGCGTCGCGTAAGCCGCTTTTTTCCCATTTCAGAACAAAGCCAGCAGTTTTACAGACAGACAGAGTGACTGATAGAAGCCTAGTGTGAAACATTAACCCATTAGCTTATGCTAGCACTCTGAATAGCTAGGTAGCAGAGTCCAGCAAGTACATCCTTTGCATATCTACGGATCTAGACGAGTGGATGTGGCGTTTTTTTTTTTTTTAGAATTAAACAGCTAAATGTAATTCAATTAACAGGGCAGTAAATGTGCTAGCTAACTCGCCAGACGAGTACAAGTGTCCTTAATACAGTACTATAAAGCTTGCTAGCACGAACGTAGGAAAACAGCACAGCTAGCATACTAGGCCTGTAAACCTCCAACGGTCAAACTGTTGGAATAAAGTGTAATAAAACATTTTATAACACGCCTTTATTTTAGGGAATGGAATACAATGTACATGTCTATATGTATCCATGCAATTTTTAAAATAAAAAAACAATCTCCCTACCTCATTAGCGACATTTCCCTTTCCTTGTTGAATCTGTCGTCATAAAGAAGCGAATGTATCTTTCTTCTTCTGGTAGGTTTTTATGGTGGTTGGTGAACATGTTATTTGGCAGATTGTCGCCACCTTCAGGCCTGGAGTGAGTACTATCTTTATAGAACTGCCTCTTCATCACGCTTCGCATTTAGTACAAATCATACAGTACAGGCAATAAATACAGTGTTAAACACAGAAGAAATAGACTATAAATGAAAAAAGAGAAGTAATAAAACAAAGGACAATTCTGGCACAAAACTATAATTTAATATATTATTTCTCACAGTATGTAGTATTCTGCTGTACAGGATTGTATCACTTAGTTTCAGCATTTTAGCAGAATTCATGATTTTGTGTTTTCACCCATCAAAGCAGAAAAACTACAATACCCAGCATGCAGTCCACTAATACATATTCAACCATTGGGAAGCCCTACTGTGTTCAACCAATCCGGCGTTCTGAATGAAACACGTGATTCTGACGTCTCCTTCTGACTCGCGTTCTCCTGACGCGAAGTAAAACAGCAGCATTGTGATAATATTATGTTATCCTGGGGAAAAAAAAGAGTTTGTTTTCTGAAATGTGTTGTGCATATTATGGAATTCAAAAGAATATCTTTGGTCTTTTATGATCCACCACACCTGCTTCGACCAAAAGGTGCAGGCTCTTTGTTGGTACCTAAAATAGTGAAGGCTACAGCAGGGGGCAGATCTTTCTCTGACAAAGCCCCACAGTCATGGAACAGCCTTCCAACAAGTGTTCAGGACTCAGACACAGCCTCAGACTTTAAGCCTAGGCTGAACACTTGTTTGTTTAGAAATATTTGTTTATGTTGTATAGGTTTTAAAGGAAAGGTATTAAAAAGTGAAGTTTCACGAAATATCAGAATTCTGAGAGACTCCCAAAATAACAAGAACCGAAAACACCTGTGATGAGCTAGTTTCAAGTCATCTGGCATCTGACTTGCTAAACACTGATCACAAATAGGCTACAATACTGACTGACTTTAGGCTGAGTTTTCAGATTAACAGCACATATGTAGCAGTACCAGCTATAATACTTAAATTACTTAATGCTTCCATATAGAGGCACGCACAGGACTGCTTTTAAACCCATTCCTGCTTGCTCCCAAATGAATTCTGACTAATCGTGCCCACTCCCTCCCTCAGTTCCCACAATCTTGCAGCTATTACTGTTTGAATCTGCCTGTGATATTTTGAAATATTTTGAAAGCAGTAAATGAGTCTCACAGCACAGCCCAGCACAAGCACCATTTTACGATCTAATGTTTCTTCGTCCTGTGAGTTTTCATAGCCTGCTCTGGGCTGCAAGTAAGAAAACAAATGCCAGTTCCTGTGACCTTTTGGTTCAGTCCTACAGAATCCCAATCCTGATGCACACCACTCCTTCCACAGGCCCCAAATAACAGGTTGGCTGTTGTAGTAAAATGCAATCAGGGAGATAAACTTTTAGTCTCACCTTGTTAAGAAAAAAATGAACAAAAAGAACAATATACAGCAACATACTGAGCAACAGATGTATATAGCAAAAGATACAGTTTATGTTTTATTACATTTGAATCACTCTTATTTTCACAGGCCAAACATAAAGAGACAGGAATGTAATTAAATAAGAAAACCTAAATGTTTGTGGGACAGAGGACAATTTATGCAATATATACATTCACTGGCCACTTAAATAAGAACACATGTACCCCTGTTCATTTATGCAGTCAGTCAATCATGTGGCAGCTGTGCAATGCATAAAATCACTCAGATACACGTTAATAGCTTCAGTTAATGTTCACATCAAACATCAAAATTAGGGGGGAAAAGTGATATCAGTTACTTTGATTGTGGCATGGTTGCTGGTACCAGATGGGTTCGTTTGAGTATTTCAGAAACTGCTGATCTCACAACTCAGAGTCTCTAGAGTTTACACAGAATAGTGCAAAAAATCCAGTGATCAGTAGTTCTATGGGTGTAAACACCTTGTTGATGAGAGAGTGAATGGTCAGTTTCGAGCTGACAGGGTAACTCAAATATCTTTACAACCATGGTGAGCAGAAAAGCATATCAGACCACACATGGTGAACCTTGAAGCAAATGGGCTACAGCAGCAGAAGACCACATTGTGTTCCAATCCTGTCAGCCAAAAAGCAGGAATCTGAATCTTTCTGAGATGCTTTTCTGTTCTCCATGGTTGTAACAAGTGGTTAGAGTTACCATAGTCTTCCTGTGAGCTCAAACCAGCCTGCTCTCCTCCTCTGAGCTCTTTCGTCAAACAAGGAGTTTCTGCCTGCACAACTGCCGCTCACTGGATGTTTTCTGTTTGTCGCAATATCCTTTGTAAACATTCTGAAATACTCAAACCAGCCCATTTGGTTCCTACAACCCTGTCATGGTCAAAGTCACTAAGATCTGATGTTTGATGTAAACAATATCTGAAACTCTTGACCTGTATCTGGATGATTTAATGCAGTGTACTGCTGCCAAATGATCAGCAGATTCTATATATAGCAATATAAATTGTCAAATGATATGTTGGCTTTAGGTATTTTAAATGTACCATGAGATATTTGTACAGATATAGCCTACATGCACACAAACGCTACAAGGAAACTGTTTCTCTAGAACAGTCACTTATTTAAAATAACTGATCGAACATAAAAATGGCTCTTTGTTTAATATTGAACAGATAGCAAGAGAAAACAGCACAGTCTAAAGCAGTCATCTGAACAGAACAGGTAGGGAGTGGGAGTGAAGCAGACAAATGAAATGAGCCAGACTGAGAGCCAAAAATTATACAGAGAGCACACAGAGATACAGACTGTGAAGCGTGCACTTTTCCCTTATTGAAAGGTGTATCCTGCTGATGGAAGGCCCCCACACCAGCGCGCTATAAAGTTCAGGACGTCCTGGCACTCCGGACTGTGAGTGGTCTACAGGATAACAGGCGAACAATATTACAGTGAGAATTTCTGCTAAATTAAGCTTTACACATTTAATTCAATTATATAAATTTAGTATTTGTACATATTTAAATATGAGCTATAAATGAATGTTTATCCATTAATAATGATCTGCTCACAAAAAAAACAAAAAACTAATGAGAATGTTTCCTGAGTTAACAAAATAAAAACTGGGATTTTACCTTGGTGGCCATCAGGAATTTATTCCAGTCATCCTTGTTAGCTGCCATCCCTGGTCTTTTGAACTCAATTTTATCATGGAGGATAGGGTAACCTGTGGACCATCAAAAAAAGCGAGAACGAGAAATGACTAGAGAGAACTAAATATGTGCCACAGGCTGAGAACATTTAATAGCAAATGAAATAGAACAGGGTCCTAACAAAAGTAAATCCAGTGGCAAAGAGATTTCACTGAACACTGATGTTGTAACAGTTTATTATCCCATTTTTGAATGTAGCTGCATTTGATTACAGCTTACCAGCTGCAACTTTATGTGCACTGCATTGTAGCATTACATAAGCAGTGTGCAGATAAATAAAACTTCAATAATCCAGTTTTTAACTATGGAGTCATTTAAAAGATTAAAAACACAATTTTAACTATACTACTCTACTACACTACTCAACAGCCGATGAGTTAAGGAGAGGGAGGGAGGGAGGGAGGGAGAGAGAGAGAGAGAGAGAGAGAGAGAGAGAGAGAGAGAGAGAGAGAGAGAGAGAGAGAGGACCTCTGATTAAATATGACCTCACCTGTAATGACGCATGGTAAGGAGCGGATGCCAGTGTTCACAGCAATCAGTGAAGCCTCATAAGTGCCTCTCTGATCTCTGGGTAGGACCGGTTCTAACCGCTGCTCCATGGAAACTGTCAGAAGCCAGTCCCTGATCTCCTCCCTCTTCTCCACCTGACACACACACACACACACACACACACACACACACACACACACACACACACACACTTCACTACCCAGTTACACTACATGGTTGTCCGTATGAAGGCTGTCACTATAATTCATGACTTATAATCCAAGTCATGGTTTATTCCGCTTTTCTGTTGAATTTTTTTTGTAACACATTCTAACATATCACAAAGATATATATGCAATAAATTTAATGTTGGTGTTCTTTAATGACTTTTTCAAGGTATTACGTTTAACGGACTCTCTGAATAAGTGAGAGAGAAATTCTTACAGTGACGTGGAGCTTTGATGGAAGGGAAACCTCAAATGGAATGTCTGTGTCCTGGAAATCTGTGTGGTCTAAGGCATCTATTGTGCCCTCATCAATACTCTGTGAAAACAAGTAAATAAAGCAGTGCACAAACTGTTTTGTTCGATTGTCAAATATCTCACGTTCATTCTTAATTGAGGGGGAAAAAAGTCACGCAAAGTCTATCAGAGTAGAACATCCTGAGCCTAATAAGAAATTACAGAACACCGACAGACAAAGCAACTGTAACTGTACAAGCAAATAAAACATTTAGCAGATCTGTGCATCAGTTGTTTGAAGCATAAAACTCTAATAAGACTGACTTACATCTGCCAAATCCAGGAAATGGTTGAGGAAAATAAAGGCCATATTCTCAGACCCAACAGCCTGTAGAGAAAGATTCAATATCATCATATGAGACTCTGTCAATTTTCTCAAATAATTAGCAACAATAATTAGATAAAACTGGACACTACATACAGTCCCCTCTGAAAGAATTAGAATGGCAAAGTCATTTTTATTGTATTTACTATACACTAAGACATTTGAGTTTGACATCAAAAGATGAATGAGTCGATAGATCAGAATTTCAGCTTTCATTTCCTGATATTTACATCTAGATGCATTAAACAACTTAGAACATAGCACCTTTTGTTTGAACCCAACCATTTTTTCAAGTGATCAAAAATATTGGAACAAGTGACTGATAGGTGTTTCTTGCTGCCCAGGTGTACCCTGTTAGACTGATTGTTTAAAGAATTAATAGCTCTGGATGTCTACTCTTAGTGTGAGCCCTTGGTTTCGCCTGTAAAGGCTGCATTTGTTATTAAAAAGGATAAACCAGCATGAAGACCAGAGAGATGTCTATGGGAGAAAAGCAAGTCATTTTGAAGCTGAGAAAAGAAGGACAATCTATCATAGCCATTGCACAAGCATTAGGCACTGATTTAGAATTGTACCTGATTCCAATTTGGGCTACATGTTTGAAGTCTTTGACCTATGTGTCTCAGATACAGTGAGGGTTCACTGCACGGCTTGTGGAGGGACCCACCTTTGCTGCCAGACCAGCCTCGTAAAAAGCCTTGTCTGCTGGAATCAGCTCTGTGTGCCTAAGCAGCGAAATGGATAACTTGGCTGCCAAAGTAGTCTGAATTAGAATAAAGAAACAAACATGACATGAGACAGCACTTACTTACAACCCCATATTTCATATTATTTTAAAATATTTAATGTATTTTATGTTTAACTAAATTATTATCAATGTAAATAATATTTATGAAAATTTTCAATGTTTAAGAATTCTGCTGATGATATTAGTGTGTCCAAACATGAGTGAAATAATATTTGAATAATATGTGATTTTTGAAAATTATTTTTCATGCACATTCTGTGTCATGTTCAGAAAAGTCATTTTCATTGGTTATCTTTAAGTAAAATAAAATAATTTTGACCTAAACAGAAAAGGGTTAATGACAGTAATCTATAGTTGTGTATGTAGGATCCTAACCTGTACATTAATGAACTTCAGATACTCTGGACATTTTTATTTACTACAGAGAAATATTACAAACAAAACAAAAAAAAAACACACCAGCTGGTCGATGCCTTTGGCTGCCGAGCGGGTTGCGTAATAGTGAGCTACCACAAGCATCTGCTCAAAGATTTCATGGGCTGGAGAGTTGGCTTCTGAAGACTTGGTCAGGTTCTCACACTGGTTAGGGAGAAAAAAAGAAAAAAGAAAAAAAAATACGGAAACCCTGAACCACAAGGTGTTCAATTTCCTTATTTTGGCTTAGTATCTCATTATTATTAACTAACTAGTAACTCATTTCAACATGCTAAATATTCTGACTTACTCATTATTTCAAGAAAAGATGATTTCTTAATTGCAACTTAATTAACATTATTTCCAATTAGTAACATATTATGATTTTAATAACTTATTATTTTAACTTAGTAACTTCTTATTTTGAATTACTAACTCATAGTGTCAAGACATTATCCAATTATTTCTACCCATTAACTTAACTGTTATTTTAAGATGCAGAATTTTTATTAGATTATTTGATTAAATCTGTATAATGCAACAGATCACTTTGGACCAAACTGCACATTGTGTATTAGTGTCTTTTTTTTTTTTTTTAGAAGAAGCAGCCTTTATTTGTCACATATACATTACAATACAGTTAAATAGTTTTCTTCGCATATCCCAGCTATGTCAAAATAATACACTTAAAACAAATTGACACCGTGTGCTTCAGGGCTTCTGTACGAAGATAACACACAGTCAGAGAATAATACATGACGCAATACACAACCACCATAGTATCAAATATGTCCCATCACTTCGGCAAATGCTGTAACTCACCAGCAAGTGTAAAACATCTCTCAGGTTAGCCCACATCCGATAGGCTTTGGCGACATCCCTGTCCCGGAGGTTCATCAGCTCTAAGAACATGCGCTTGTAGATGTTGAAGTTCTGAAGTTCAGAAATGGAGCAGGGCAGACATTTGAAAAACAATTCTAATGAAACAGTTCATAAAAATAACTATAATCTGATGGAAGGTTTCAGTAAAAATGCAAATTTTGATAATAATGAGGCTAGTTGTCATAATACAAGCAATATCACACATGCAAGAGTGCTGTTATACTGAACACAGATGAGCGGAGTGATACACACAGTGAAATGTCCCAGTGCTGTTATACAAATATCAGCACTCTTGGAACACCGCTTGGTCAATTAGATTTTTCCAACCATTAGGTTTTACCTGTTATTAAGCACACTAAGATTTTTAATTGGTTAATTAGCATTAGTAGCACAATTCTTTTCTGTTCATTGTTCACACTGTAAGCTCACTGTGAGGTTCAGGGCCTTGGCTTTATCATTGCCTGTGCGTACCTCTGGGCTGGCTGGTATCCCGTGCTGTACGTACAGGTCAAGCACTTTCTCTGCGTCGCCTTGTTTGATGAGGTGGGTGGCATAGAGAGCACAGTATTTATGCAGGATCTTAAAATTCTGTTTGGCAGAAAAAAATGTAAAAGACAGATATACATAAACAGATGTACAGAAACAGCTTTTGACCAACAATAACCCACAACACACAGAGGATCAGTTAATCAGTCAATACGAGATTCAATCAGAGATCATTCAGAGATGATGACGGTGTTAGGAGCATTTGTCTCAGCTTTAATGTACCTGTTTAGATGCGATATCAATGCACTTCTCCCACTGGCCTCTCTCTGCATACACGTCTAATGCAGCTATGACATCTACTCCAACCAGCTGTCAATGGAAAAACCTCAGTTCAAACATGCAGAACTATCTATAATATTAAGGGCGGGGTGTCTGGGCAATTTGTCTAATACACTGCATAAACCTTTAAGGATTTATAAGAAAAATATCAGTCCGTGCAGGGTTTCGCAGTTTTTTTTGTGATTGTTATGGCCAAAAATACTTAATTTTGCTGCGGCTTTTTTTTTAAATTTGCAATGCCATATTGCCGAGTTTTTTGGGCTTTTGTTTTTTGTTTTTTTGCAGAAAACTACTTGAATTGTTGAAATCGCAATCGCACGGAATAGTTTTGCACGGTCTTTCGCAGTGATGTTTGTTGGTAAATGAGACCTTTTAGCTGTATTCATGTTGGACGCACGTGAATCGAAGAGGGCTTTGGCTGAATGCGTGTTGTGATGACATCACATGACGCATCTTGGCCCAAATCCCAAAGTTATTTTGAAAAATTGCAGGCTCCTCCGAATACTGCAGAGTTTGCTTGACTTTGCATTCATTTCTGTGATCACAAAATCCTGGAGGGACTTACAGTAGGTTAATCAGTTATATTACTCCATGCACCTATTAATAAGTAATTAATTAATCTCTTTTTTTTACCTCTATATACACTCACTGTCCACTTTAATAGGAACACCTGTACCCCTGCTCATTTATGCAGTTATCTAATCAGAGAATCATGTGGGAGCAGCACAATGCATAAAGCATGTTTTTTGTTTTTCGCACCAATATAATATAGTGTAAACTCTAGAGACTGTTGTGTGCCATGGTTAAAGTCACACTTTAGAGATCACACTTTTTCTTCATTCTGATGTTTGATGTAACTGAAGCTCTTGACCTGTATCTGCATGATTTATGCACTGCGCTGCTGCCACATGACTGGCTGATTAGATAATTGTATAAATGAGCAGGTGTACAGGTGTTCTTAATAAAGTGGATGGTGAGTGTATATCAAAGATCATATAATATCAATAGATTATATACACAGAGTTTATCAGGCTCTCTAGATGGTTTTATCCATTCTACAAAAAATATAGTATTAGGCTTTAGACAATAGCAAACTTACCAAGTCCACCTTGCCTTTGTTTTTCAAGTGGTCTTTGTAACACTGGTCAACATATCCCTCCAACCTATTGGCACAGTTAAGCAGAGTCTCAATCCAGAGCATTATTAAGAACGCACCCACCAAAACTTAATGTGCTTACTTAACAAGAGTCCTATTAGCTGGGTCAAGTTCTGATTGGACATTTAAAGCTGAATTAATTCTTCCAGCTACCGGTAGGCAACACCCCCTCTAGCCATGACGAAAACGGTTTGAAGCGACTAAAATGTAGTCAACATTTGCAAGAAATCACTGTGAAACTCTCTCCTCTGACATTGAGTATGGCCTGACCTTGCTTGCCTGCCTGTGATTTTTTTCTGTGCCACATTGTTGGCCAAAGTGGTGTCGGGGAGACGAATGTGCCCGGGTCTCACCTTGCATCCAACTCTTTGGCTATTCGCTTGGCTTTGTTCCATTCTTCCGCCTCCATGAATGCATCCACAGCTTCCTTAATGAGGTCCATGTTGAGGTATAGTTCAGCTGCCTGGGTGAAAATAAGCCTATTTTGTTTTTTAATTGGATGGAGACTCTAATGGTTTTTATTCTGACACTATATAGGAATTCCTGTTTCCTGTACCTCTGCTTGTTTATGTAATTATCCAATCAGACATGTATCATGTATCAGCAGCACAATGCAATCACACAGATACAGATCAACTGCTTCAGAAAGCATTTTTTCTTCATTCTGATGTTTGATGTGAACGTTAGCTGAAGCACTTCACCTGTACCTGCGTGATTGTATGCACTGCTTCCATGATTGGCTGATTGGATAACTTTATGAATGAGCAGATGTACAGGTGTTCCTGTTACAATGGTCTGCGAGGGTTGTCTTGCTTTTGTTAAGTACATTTATGATTATTTTTAAATAAGAAAAATATTCTAAAACTCAGATTCCTCCATCAGTTTTTTCTCTAAAACTGACTGAATACATGAAGTGGCAAAGAAGCAGTACAAATATCAATAAACAAACTATTTTATATTTTGCTTTGTCCAGACTTCTGTCTGTATTGGCAATGTATCATGTACATACCGCAGTGTACTTTTTGTGCTGTACCAAACGTGGCCCAACAGTCTGAACAACACCCACGGCCTTCTCACGCGTTAAAAACTTGATGGCCAGTTCTGCTGCCTAAAAGATATGGTACAAAAAACACAAACGTGCATGTGGTCTGGACAGGCCTTATGTGTCATTGATATGTATAGTAACTGATCATTAAGACAAATGTTGTTCAAGATTATTTAGATATTATTATATAAATATTAGATATATTATTATATAGATATTATTTCATTTGTCTGACATAAATTTACACAGTCATTTGAACTTAAATGCTAAGCACTAACCAAAGTTTATAAATTATATAAGGAATAATGAAGAAATGCAACAAGGAGTTTGTTTACGGTGACAGTGTGCGTAACTAGGCAACAACGTTCTCTTCCCTTACATGGCGTGTTAGTGTGTCCCAGTACTTGCATACTCCTTTGCTACACACTCAAATGTATGTACTTTTTCCTTCACACAAACAGTACAAACTTTTAGTGAATAGTATAATTAGGCGAATTGGGACGCAGCAAATTTGATTGATTTCAACATCTATGTAATTCACCATATCTATTGTCTTTTAGTGGCACAATAGTGAAAGTGCTCATTGTTATGGTTGCCTTTTTCCATGTTAGGAGCACTGATTTATAACTGATTACATTTCTGACCAAAGCTACTAAAAAGTGTACAAATAGAAACACAAGACGTATGATCATGGTGTTTTTCAGTTCCAATGAGCATTGAGAGTGGCCTCAAATAACTACATAAATATCAAATTAACTCAATATTAATATTAACAAAATATATCGAATTGGATTTTATATATTGAAGTGTCCTCTAAACTCACACTGCAACTAAAGGAAGCTTTTGGTGCCTTCTTTTGCACCAACTGTATCATTTGTCTGATAAAAGCTTAAACTAGAATGAAAAAGAACTGGTCCAATGATACTTCAGTAATGCACAAATGTAGACGTACGGAGGTAAATTACCTTAATCCAACATGTTACGAGAAGGGCCACGTTGGACAAATCGTTCACCTTCAGGTAACAGTCCACTGCCCGAGCATATTCACCAGTCTGCTCCCACTCCCGAGCCTGCTCAATCATACCCTCTACTCCCCTGCACACACACACACACACACACACTTACAGAATGCAAATGCAACAGACAACAAACTCTCTGTCTTATGGTCCAGTTCACAACACACTATGGAAATCTACTTGGCCTGAATCTGAAGCTTTTTTTAAAGGTTATATGCAGGACATGAGGGAGGGGGCTCTTCAAACAATATGGTTTTCTGGTACAAGATGTCCAAATGTTTTCCCGCTTTGTCCTCCCATGCTTTCTCACAAGTCGTTTAAACTGGACGAATGCTTTACTGCAATATGTATATGTTATAATCAATATGTATTTAGTTTGAGAGATAAAAGCTGCTCTGCTTTAATAAAGAAACAATGCCAGCCAGTGTGGGGGGAAAAAAAGTGAGGTTCTGAGTGAGGATGCAAACTCATCAACAGCCCTGGTTTTAAGATGAGAGCTCAGAACTGTCCAAATCCCAACTGTAAATCTACATCTAAAAGTGAGCTGAGAAACATTTTTTTTTTAAACTGTGAAACAAATCAGACAACAAAATTGAAATATATATTTTTTTTACCGACTGCCATTTTTTGCAATCTCTTTTTCATATTCCTCTTGGAGAATGCTCAGCTTATTGGGTATGTACTCCTTACAGATGCGCATAGCATCGCTCCACATCTCGGCATCCTGGAGCAAAAAATAAATAAATAAATAAATAAATAAATACATTTAAACTGGTATCAGTGCGGTAAGTTTCATTTTTATACGAAATACAACAAGATCTTCAAATCGGTCCCCACCAAGCATGTTCTGATTCTCACTCTAAACATTTCTTTCTTTCTTTTTTTTTTATTCAGCTGATTTACATTTCTAGGTAATATAGTAACTTTACTTCTTTTTGAAAATGTTCTTGGTCCCCTTTTTTATTGGCAATGGCATTAAAATTATTTACATAGCATACCCATAAATGCTCTTCACTCTTACCAAGAAACTGCAGAAGAAATTCTTTTAAAACATGATAGCAAGGGGAAACATTTACAGTCAACTCCAGAATTATTGGCATACTACATAATAACAAGCAAAAATTAATGTATAAAATGAATTAGTAATGACCGTAATTAGTAATATTTTGAGATCAAACACATGAGGCTGAAGAGTTTTATATATTTAAAAAAAAAAAAAAAGGTTTGTTGTCTCATTATGGGCAAACCGTTTGGAGTATTCAAAATTCTTTTGATAACTTTTGTGAGGCTTACTCTGAAGATGACATTTGCCAAATTTGGTGATGATTAGACAAAAGTTGTAGGAGCAGGGGGAAAAAAGTGTTTTTGACAAAATCCATGATGGTGGAAAATCTAATTAGGTGGAAATTGATGTCATGGGGTGCACTGAACTCGCCTCGACTCTGCGAATCCAGGGCTTTTAAATTTTGGTTCAAAAGTTATGATCATAAACATACTTCCAAATAAGATTCCTATAACTGGGACTAAAATCTACACTGAATAAGAAAAAAGTGTCTAAAAGTGGTCTGAAATAACGTATGTCTTGTCTTCAGTCACTAATTTTGTTTGTTTGCTGTCCAAACCTGATACGAAAAGTAAAAGATTTACTCTGTAATATTTGATGGCGAGCTCAGGCCTCTGGGCACGGAGAAGAAACGCTTCTGCTTTCTGGAAGTCTTTTTGCTCAAGGCAGAACTTGGCCTGGTCCACCAGCACATCAGCCACACTGTCTGGGTCATGAGCCTCAGCCACACGCTGGGCTCCAGTCCAATCTTGTATATGTAGGTACCTGCATGCACCACATTTATTACAAGCTAATCAAGTCATTTTTTGTCAAACAGGACTCAAGGGAAATGTACACAACTGCATGCAGGTGACAGATTTAAGGAAAAACTAACATACAAGGCCAGATGTACATATGTTATGTAAAATGCAACTTGCAGTATTTCTGAAACTGAACATTCAGTTTAGCACCTGGAACTACTTACTAAGTGTGGTTTAATAGGTGGAAACATTCAACCACAGAACTGCCAAAAACCTTGGGAATAAAATGAAAATGCAAGTCCAGTAATAAAGATAATGTATTAATAAAGTTCTTATGTGAGTGGTTTTGGGCTCCACTAGGGTGTGAATTATCCTACTCTGATATATTTAGGGCATATCCACTGCAGGTACACAAAGCAAACATGCAAAGTCATTCGTCTGTAGCAGTTAGAGGTACACCAGTTAATTGTTTAGTTAGTGTATGCCAAGCTTTCTATCCTAACCCCACTCAGGCTTGCTTCACTTCAGACTGGAGTGAGTGGATTTCTGCCTGGCTAAGTATCACTTTACTTCTTCTTGGGCTGTATACAATCAGTTTCTTACCCAGAACAACTTTCAAGATCCTAACCAGTCTGTCATCAAAGAAGAAATAATGCCAGACATATATAAGCCAGACAATCAGCAGTCCTCATCCTTGTCATCCTCCTTTACAACTAAGCAGCCGTCAACATGGTCAATCTCAAGACCTTCCTTTTCATCTATGAGACTACAAAGCACTTCTGTAAGTCCTGACATATGCATTATGCCAGATCTCCATGTCAAAAGCAGTCCAAATGACAAGCACTGGGCTTGATTACAAATGAAAATGATTACAAATAAAATGGTACTGAATGGATGTCGTTGATTTGACGTTGTTGTTTTTTTTTTACTTAATCTTCTTTGTCTTTGTAGGCATTAAAGAAAAGTACCATCAAACTCAGTTTAACTGGGGGTTTTTTGGTTTATTTTACTAATGTTTTGCAGACAGTTCATTAGCTAAATTATATATCATGATACACATCGTGTATCATAGAAATGTTATGATATTTTTGTCATATCGCCCAGCCCTAACAAGCAATATTAAAAGACATAATTTCTCTAAGAATTTTTTTCACTAAGGTCCTAAACTGGCCTATTATTACACATTGTCATAAACAAAAAAATCTATAAGAATGAATAAAAAACATGCTGGAAGTTCAAAAGTAGCCCAATTCTGCAGGAAAACTTGACTATATGTGCTTTAAAGGTCAGGGAATGTGGCGCTAATTTACATCTGGTTTTGGGAGGCAGAAAAAAAATAATAAATCAAATGCAAAAATTGCCACTGCTAATTGCCCATGGTTTAGTACATCAAAAGGAAACATTTCATTTTTTTAATTATAATTTTTTGTTCTGATTTCTTTTGTTTTTCTGTGTGCAATCCTCCTTGAAATGACATCCTCCCAAAACAGAACAGAGCTGCCATTAATGTGTTAAAATGAATTTCACTCCAAATCAATTTCCACTCACACAGAAAGTCTAAACATACTGTTTACAACACAGCTAATTTACTAACTGTTCTTTTAGAACAACACCTCTGTCAATATAGATTATATTAAAAGAAGTTTGCATATCAGAAGTTGCTACTGAATCTTCATCAGCTCTGACTGATAATAGTTTAATGTCTACTTTCATCTCTGTGCAAGAATATCGATCTAGAATGACAACTGTTGCCTTTATCCTAGTAGATCTCGTGAGGTTTTCATTTTAAAGTGTCAAACTTGTTCCATGAAAAAATGCCACTTTTATATAAAACACATAACGGTTTCCTTTTTGCTTTGAAAGATTGATAGCTGGAAAGGTCACTTACATCAGCACAGCCTCTTTTGGCCTTCCTGCTTTGATGAACTCTATCTCAGCATCGCCAAATTTACCCTTGAAAAAAAAACATTATTATTACTCTAGGTGCTATAACAATATCAATGAAATTTAATTACGCAACAAAGGGAGGCGGCTAATGGCATCTATACAGTATAACCATTGAGAGAAATGTCAAAAGGTACAACAGTACCTCATCTTCCAGAAACATGGCAGCCTTCAAATGGATTTCCGGGATCTTCTGTTTCATGGATAGTCGAGCCAGCTCAAAGGCGAAGTCAAATGAACTGGGAGGCGAGATTTATGAGTTGTGAACTGAATGTGTATCAACGTGCATGTTAGAAGCAAATGCCCTGTCTGAACATTTTGGGTTTACAGTTGTATGGTTGGAAAGAACTTTAAAGGTATTAGATGCATGTACCTAATACAGTGCCCTCCACTAATATTGGCACCCTTAGTAAATATGAGTAAAGAAGGCTGTGAAAAATTGTCTTTATTGTTTAACCTTTTGATCCTTTAACTTTTTGTTAAATAAAATTCACAAAAATACTCTGCTCTCATGGATATCAAACAATTGCAAACAAAATACAGGTTTCTCAAAAAAAATATCTTTGTTAAATATAGGTGTGTCACAATTATTGGCACCCCTATTAATTCATATGAGAAATATATATTTGAAGTATATTCCCATTGATATTTTATATATTTTTTTAAGTACACCTGGGTGACTAGGAACAGGAAATTGTTCAACCATGACTTCCTGTTTACTGTAAGAAAGTACAGTGGCACAACTATATTTACCAAAGATATATTTTTTTTGAGAAACCTGTATTTTGTTTGCAATTGTCTGATATCCATGAGAGCAGAGTATTTTTGTGAATTTTATTTAACAAATGATCAAAAGGTTACTGTATACTGTAAACTACAAATATACACAATAAAAAGCTGCGGTATACTGTGTTCTATAGGCCAAATAATGCTGTCAGAATGGAAATTCTGCCTCCATAACCATGTGGTAGAGCACCTAGTATATACAGTGCATCCGGAAAGTATTCACAGTGCTTCACTTTTTCCACATTTTGTTATGTTACAGTCTTATTCCAAAATGGATTAAATTCATTATTTTTCTCAAAATTCTACAAACAATACCCCATAATGACAACATGAAAGAAGTTTGTTTGAAATCTTTGCAAATTTATTAAAAATAAAAAACGAAAAAAAATCACATGTAAATAAGTATTCACAGCATTTGCCATGACACTAAAAATTGAGCTCAGGTGCATCCTGTTTCCACTGATCATCCTTGAGATGTTTCTACAACTTGACTGGAGTCCTCCTGTGGTAAATTCAGTTGATTCACAGATCTGGGGAAGAAAAATTTCTGCAGCATTGAAGGTCCCAATGAGCACAGTGGCCTCCATCATCCGTAAATGGGAAAAGTTTGGAACCACCAGGACTCTTCCCTAGAGCGGGCCACCCGGCCAAACTGAGCGATCGGGGGAGAAGGGCTTTAGCCAAGGAGGTGACCAAGAACCCGATGGTCACTCTGACAGAGCTCCAGTATTTCTCTGTGGAGAGAGGAGAACCTTCCAGAAGAACAACCATCTCTGCAGCACTCCACCAATCAGGCCTGTATGGTAGAGTGGCCAGACAGAAGCCACTTCTCAGTAAAAGGTACATGACAGCCCGCCTGGAGTTTGCCAAAAGGCACCTGAAGGACTCTCAGACCATGAGAAACAAAAACTGAACTCTTTGGCCTGAATAGTAAGCGTCATGTCTGGAGGAAACCAGGCACCGCTCATCACCTGGCCAATATCATCCCTACAGTGAAGCATGGTGGTGGCAGCATCATGCTGTGGGGATGTTTTTCAGCGGTAGGAACTGGGATACTAGTCAGGATCGAGGGAAAGATGAATGCAGCAATGTACAGAGACATCCTTGATGAAAACCTGCTCCAGAGCGCTCTGGACCTCAGACTGGGGCGAAGGTTCATCTTCCAACAGGACAACGACCCTAAGCACACAGCCAAGATAACAAAGGAGTGGCTACGGGACAACTCTGTGAATGTCCTTGAGTGGCCCAGCCCGAGCCCAGACTTGAACCCGACTGAACATCTCTGGAGAGATCTGAAAATGGCTGTGCACCGACACTCCCCATCCAACCTGATGGAGCTTGAGAGGTCCTGCAAAGAAGAATGGGAGAAACTGCCCAAAAATAGGTGTGCCAAGCTTGTAGCATCATATTGAAAAAGACTTGAGGCTGTAATTGGTGCCAAAGGTGCTTCAACAAAGTATTGAGCAAATGCTGTGAATACTTATGTACATGTGATTTTTTTCATTTTTTATTTTTAATAAATTTGCAAAGATTTCAAACAAACTTCTTTCACATTGTCATTATGGTTTATTGTGTGTAGAATTTTGAGGAAAATAATGAATTTAATCCATTTTGGAATAAGGCTGTAACATAACAAAATGTGGAAAAAGTGAAGCGCTGTGAATACTTTCCGGATGCACTGTAGATAAAGTTATAGGTGCAGTCACTTGTCACGACTGTTTAAGGATAAAACTGCATATATCCTCAGAATGTTAACGGTATAACCTTGTAATAATGATCACGTTGCACAATAATAATCAAAAGTCATCAATCATTACTAGCAACATTAGTATTCTGGTGTCAATAAGATGATCAGTACTTGCTAAGTATTTGTAAACTAGAATGAAGAAGTGATACAGAGCCCGGTACAGTTCCTTACCGGTTTTCAGCTGCAAAATCGATGGCATCCTCCAGCAGGCCGAACTTGTTAAGAAGCTTAACAGCTGTCTCTCCTCCAAGATTCTTGGCCCAGAGGTAGACCACCTGCTTGTGGGTGCTGGCTGTCCCGTGGCTCTTTGACACCTGCCATCCACACATTAATATTAAACCATACACAGATTAAAATAGTGAAATCACTGTTCCTCATCTTGCAGGCAATATCATATGCACATAAATCTATATAGAACTATAATAAACGGGCAACTCAGTGTATAATGTAAGTGACAGCAGGAACTAACTTATTTCATGGACGTTCCACAACAATGAATGTAACTATAAACCGTTTAAAAAAAAACATAAGGTGTAGTTTATTAATAAATCAAAAACTGTGATGGTTGGCAAATAAAAATCTGTGGTATAAGAGGAATAAAACACTTCAGAATGAGCTGTTACAGAAAAATCATCCACTTCATATCCCCCCACCCCATCGTGGATTATTTTCCTATACGAACACGCCCCGTTGAGAAAATCAACCACCATCAACATTTTACCAGATTTAACCATTAAATCTATTTAATGGTACTTATGTGTACATTTTTATATACACACGCTACCAAAACTGTCACACAGTCTAATGTATAGTCTAATGTATAGTTTTAAGCCTGACAACCTGTAATATATTTCATACAGTTAATCTGTACAGGAATCTTAGTCTGAGAGCTATTTATATGCATATTTTTATTTCCTCTTATTTGTGGTGAATATTGTGTTTATTGTGCATTTTTAAAGTCTTGTGAGCTGTTCATTCTTAGTCCTCCCTGTTGCTATTGTGTTGAGACACCAAATTTCGCTTTGTGGATCAAGAAAGTAGTTTTACTTACTTTACTTTACTTACTTACTATCTGTCTGTCTATCTATCTATCTATCTATCTATCACTGATCATACTAACTGATCCTCCACAGTCCCACTGCTTTTCTGTAAAAGCAGAAAAGCGTAGTTTTCATGCGTCTCCCATATCGCCATATCAAGGGGTTAAAAATAATAAATGCTATGGCTAAACCACAGATATAGTCACTTCTGCTGTTCTTACAATGTGATGGTTCATCACAGATATTTTGAAAGCTAGCATCTGATTATGAACCAAACTGATTAGGTTTGCATCCATTTCGCTATGGCACACAGCTATCCTAACAACCTGATCAAAAAAACACACTTGGCCTAAATACGATTTCGTTTTAGTACAATGTTCCTATATGCCATAGGTAATTAGGGCCGGGTAGACTGTAATGTCCTCTCTGCAGTCTTCTCCCTCTTCTCAGTCCTTCGTCAGTCCCTGATCAAAGTCAAATTTAATGCATTGACTCAAGATGCAGCTGCAGCCTTGTTACCTCAAGATTACAACAAAAACCATGATCCCAAGAAAAAAAGACTTTTTGATTCATCTCAAGACAAAAAATAAGCTGAAAACACTAACAGAACAGGAAAAAAATACTTCATGGACTTCCCTACAGTCCTGATGCACACTTCCATTAGCCTACATTGACTCACAGGAAATGGATGTGTTACAATGGATAAGTGTATGTAAATGCAACTGTAAACGCAAGTGTTCCTTTATAAATCCAAATAACAGTCAATACCCTATAAGCTTCCTCCCACATCTCATTTGTCCCATACATGTTGACTGCTGCTTTCCAATCCTGGCCCTGAATGTAGTGATACTCAGCCTCCTGAAATCTTCCCTCAACTTCCAACTCCTGAAAAAGCAGAACCATGTTTAGAAGTTAGCTATTTCAGACCAGTTTAACAAAAACAAACCTTAAAGCAGAGCCCAAACTAACACATTACATATACAAAAGAAATCATTCCTTGATAAACTTTTGTAAATCTTACTTTGGCTAAGTGAATATGAGTCTCCTGCAGCAGCTCCTTGTGGTGTTTGGCGACGAGACGAATCATGTCGTCATAGAGCTTTTTCTTCTTGTACATGGTGATTGCCATATCAGGCTCACCAACAGTGGAAAACAGTCTGACAAAGAAATGAACAATTTGGACAAGAGAAACAAGGGTTTTACAACACAGGCAGAAAGTGTGGAAGGACATAATCTATAATGACCGCCCTTAGAATTTAACTAACCATGCACCATAACACATCGAACACATCTCAATTTGCTAGCACTGTAATCCAAATGCTTTCAGCTGTCAATTTTTCACGTAGGCTTGTGCAAGAATGATTTTCTCTGATTCCATTTTAAAATACTGTAAGAAAGGATTTAATCATCCAGAATCATTATCCTACAAAAGACAGGAGAACGAGTATTTCCACCATTTTAGGGTTAAGGAGAGTAGAGGTTCAGTTCAGTCTGTACAGGATTTCGCGGAGGTTTTTTTGTGATTGTTGTGGCCAAAAATGCTTGATTTTGCTGTGGCTTTTCTCAACATTTCAAACTCATGCAATTTGCAGTTTCTGTGCTTTTGTTTGCGGAAAATACTTGAATTGGCGAAATCGCAGTTGCACAAAATAGTTTTGCACGGTCTTTCACAGTGATGTTTGTTGGTAAATGAGACCTTTCAGCTGTACTCATGTTCGACGCACATGAATCGAAGAGGTGTCTTGGCCCAAATCTGCAGAAAACCTGCTGTAATTTTGAAAAATTGCAAGCTCCTCCTAATATTGCGGAGTTTGCTTGATTTTGCGTTCATTTTTGCGATCGCAAAATTGAGAAATCCTGGAGGGACTGACAAATTGGTTGGTGAACTTAAGTGATACTGCAGTAATATAAAGTAAACAGTTAAAAAAAACATCATAACATCACATTTCGATGCAATTCTTTAAATAAAAAAAAAAAACGGTTGTCTCCTCCACATTGTGCAGGAGAAAGCCATTAATCTTTTTTGCCTTAAAACCTTCACTCCAGCAGCTATACTAAATATCAGCACTGGAACTTTCCTTGTCCAAATAAATTCTATTACACAACAATTAGTTCCAGTCCACTACAGTTAACTAATGTTAACTACTTGTCTGATGTTAGCTAAGTTGAACATATACTGATAGATTTGCTTTCACATTAATGAACTGAAATTATCCATTTACTGTGACAGAAAACAAGGACACTTTAACCCAAAGAATGAGAAGAATAGAGTGATTAAGCTACATGATGGTACAGATGGATTCTTGATACCATCTCCAGGCACTACTGGGTTTTGTCCTTGTGATCATTCAGCTGTGAGGACCAAGTGTAAATGGGCATCGTAGCTCATGTGCATTTCCATGAGTGTACCTTTCAGCTTCTTTGTACTTCCCCTCCTTCTCTAGCTCAAGAGCCCGACTGATGTAGAGAGCAGACACTTCATTTTGGGTCATGCACTTCACAGCAAGCTAGATTTAAACATTGGCAGTTTAGAAAGAAAACAGCTTTACGTTTCACACACACACACACACACACACACAACAATGCAATTTTATATTCAGATGATATTATGTGTTCAGAACTTCTGCATTTCAGTGGATGCTGTGGCCTGTTTCAGCTCAGGATCTTGCCTTGTGGGCTTGCTCCCATCTCCCTACTTCAGTGTACATGTCAATAGCGTCTTTGATATGGCCTCCTTTCACAAACAGCCGTTCTGCTACCTGCAAACACAATGGAACAGCTGTCACAATATGCTAGGCTTTTAAAGACCGAGTTTAAAGAGCTCTGGATACAAGAGTTCAGATCAACAAGGCTATATTATAATATGTATATAAATATTTTAAAAAGTAAGCACACTCTCCTTCAGTTTTATGTGATTATTTATCAGGGCCTGAATAACAATTGTGCGGTCCTCACCAACTTCTAGAAGCAAACGGAAAATCTCAGGTGACAACAAAAAAACCCACAGCAGATTTCATTTTATAGTCATTTTTCCCCCAAAACGTAAACCAACATTCAGAAACCATGTAGAAAAAAATTAATACACCCTACAATTCAGTAACATGTAGAACCACCTTCTGCAACAATAACTTGTAGTAAATGTTTTCTGTGGGAGTTTATCAGTCTCTCTCATCGTTTTGGAGAAATTTTGGCCCACTTTTCTTTATAACATCGCTTCAGTTCATTGATGTTTGAGGGCATGTGTTTATGCACAGCTCTCTTAAGATCCCACCACAGCATGTCAATGTGGTTGAGGTCTGGACTTCAACTCGGCCATTCCAACACTTTGATTTTTTTCTTCTTTAGCCAGTCAGATGTTGATTTTGGGATGGTGTGTTTGGGATCATTGTCCTGTTGCATGACCGAATTTCGACCCAGCTTAAGCTGCTGGACACATGGCCTCACATTTGTCTCAAGAATATTCCAGTATAAAGTGGAGTTCATTGTTGTCTCAATGACTGCAAGTTTCCCAGGTCCTGTGGCTGAAAAACAAGCCCAAATCATCACCCCTCCAGCACCATGCTTCACAGTTGGTATGAGGTGTGTGTGGTGATACGCTGTGTTTGGTTTTTGCTAAACATGGCTCTGTGTATGATGACCAAACATCTCCACCTTGGTCTCATCAGTCCAAAGGATATGGTTCCTGAACTTTCGTGGTTTATTCAGATGCAATTTTGCAAACCAATTAGTGCACCATATTCTTTTTGGAGAGAAGGTGCTTTTTCCTATCCACCCTTCCCTGAAAGCCATACTTGTTCAGTCTTTTTCTCATTGCTCTGTCATGAACATAAACATATAATGTGTTAACAGAGGCCTGTAGGTCACATGATGTAGCTCTTGTGTTTTTCTTTATACCTCTAAGCATTAAACAGTCTGACCTTTGCTGGGACGCCTACTCCTGGGAAGATTGGCAACTCCCAGCTCTCCATTTGTAAACATTCCTTCTCAATGTAGAATGGTGGATTTCAAATTGTTTGGAAATGGCCTTATAACTCTTCCCAAATTGATAAACAGGAACAATTGCTTCTCTGAGGTCATGGCTGATGTCCTTTCTTCTTGGCATGATGTAGACACACACCTGAGTGCTCCAGAACACCAAACTGTCAAAAGTTATGCTTTTATAGAGGTAGTCACATTTCTTGATGATTAACTAATCTTGTGCACTTCATTAATAACACCTGGCTGTTAAATCCTCTCTTAATGAATTAGGAAGGGTGTACTTATTTTTTCCACCTGGTTTCTGAATGTTTGTTTACCTTTTGGGGAAAAAAATACTATAAATTGAAAGGGTTTTTTTTTTTTGTTATCGGTTTAGTATGAATAATGATGGAAGTTATGTTAGGGAATGTTAACCACTATACTGAAAAGAATGCAGTCATGGCAAGGCCTGTGCCTGGAACGTCATCTTCATTCCTCCATCAGTGCTCCCCTACCTCATATTCCTGTAAAGACGCGTAGTGCTGTGCGATCTTTAAGTAGTATTTGGCTGAGGATTTGTCCTCCTGTAACTCCACAATGTGCAGGGCTTTCTTCCACTGACGTGCCCCAATTGCTGCTTCAACTGCTTTGGTACTACACCTTCATCAGGAAAATATAAAGAGTAGGTTAAAAAAAAGCAAAAGGTTTATATCTATAAAACTTTTCAGTCATCAAAACTAGTGTGTGTAGTGGTAGTAGTAAGAAATGAGATCTGTAATATTATACTGTTTATACCAATTTAAGGTGCTTGTAAAATTTTTTTTTTTCATAATTATCTTCTTACTATTATGTAGCTTCTGTAGTAAATTTATCTTGTACAGCAATCAACTGTAACAATGAATTTTCAGTTGAGACATCTCTGAATTTTTAAATGAATGAATGAATGAATGTTTTCACTTAAGTCACCCTTACCCGGCCTCAATGTAATGATTGACTGCAGCATCCATTCGTTTCTGCTGGATTAGATAGTCGCCCCAGGCCTCCTCTAGCTTCACTACTTCAGAAGGAAAGGCCACACGTGCAAGCTCCACAGCTGCATGAGAGGACAATACATGTATTGTGCTAATATCTTTTGCTCATATTTTATTTGTAATGTATCCATCACTGTTTCAGTGTGACTTGTAAACATATGCTCACCCTTTTTGAAAGCGTTGCCTTTGCAGTAACTATCTAGGGCTCGCTGGTTATTATTTATCCTCTTAAAGAGGTCACCTGCCTGACAAGAAAAAAAAAAAAATACTTTAACACCCAGAGTTACCCCACTGTTTTTTTTTTTATCAAATAGTGACTGGAGACAGATGAGAAGTTAGGTCTTAAATTTTTAAGGTTTGCCACTCTGCATTTTTGTCATATACAGCTGATGATACACAATATAAGCCAAACTTCACACAAAACACGTCTGTAATTACTGCTGTTACAGCTTTGAGATGCCCTGATAAACAATGCCTGTTTACGTGGTTAATAAACAATTCTCTTTATTTATGTTACAAATTTCATTAAGAAAATTCTAAAATCTTTTTTTAATTAAAAAAAAAAAAAGAAATTAATAAAAGAAAAGCAAACTATGATAAAACACATTAATGAGAAAATCCATTCTAAAGAGATAAAGTCCATTAATTACATAGGGCAAAAACATGATTTGACCCTGTATTAATAGCTCCTAAATTAAAATTTAACGTATGTTACACTATTATCATAATAACTGTAGTAGTAGCTGATTGCTTTATTTGTGTGTTTGTTTATAATAAATCTCTCCTCCTGCGATGTTTGTCAGCCAGATTGTTGGGTATTTGGAGCAGAAACGGTTTCAAATCAAAAGTGTAAAACAATATGGTACTGTAAAGTGTGACTCACCCTCTCATAGAACTCCTCTTTGATGAGAGCAGAGGTAATGCGGTCGACAATACTGCTAGACAGGAGCTCGTCCCTGTTCATGACTAGCCAGGCGGCTTTGGCTGGAAGTCCTGCCTTAAGGTAAAAGTTAACTGCCCCTACATAGTCGCCCTCACTCTCCTTCATTTCCCCTGCTTTCTCATTTTGTTTGGTCTCTATCAGCCAAGCGTAGTAGCTGCGTCGCAAATTGTCTACCTCTGGATGACCCTGTAAAATACGAGTGTATACAGTATATGGGAACTGTGGCAATAATATACAATGTCTTGCAGAACAGTAATGGCAAAGCAGTTTTGGGGAGCCAGGCTACTGGAAGTAGTAACACTACTAGCGTTTGCAAAACTACATCCAGCCTTGCGAAAGTATTCACGCCCTTGGTGTTTTTCCTGTTGTTGTTTTTTGCATTACAACCTGGAATTAAAATGGATTTTTTTTGGAGGTTTGTACCATTTGATCTACACAACATGCCTACCGCTTTGAAGGTGCAAAATATTGTTTATTGTGACACTAACAATAATTAAGAGTGGCGAATACATATGCATGCACAACTTTTCAGTTTTTATTTATTTATTTATTTTAAACAAGGTATTTCCACTTCAAAAATTTGGACTATTTTGTTAGGTCTATTACATAAAATCCAAATAAACAATCCATTTTAATTCCAGGTTGTAATGCAACAACCCAGGAAAAAACACCAAACGGTGTGAATACTTTCTTCAGGCACTGTATTTTACTAGCCTGGCAGTAGCTGACCTAGTTTCAAAATAATGAAGCTTTTTTCAGTAACAAGCTACTTTTCCCTGTTTAGCGGTGGCGTATTTTGTCACTGCTACTTTTTCCCCTTTTCACCAGTTTGGCACTATTTTTTTTTTCATTAAACCGATCACATATCCACCTGGAACCAAGTTCAGAACTTCTAATTATTGTAGAAAAAGTGTACCGGGTGAAAAACATGTAAAATTTTACTTGTGAAATAAAGTAGCTGCACAATAAAATGAAAAATGTTAAAGTTAAATTTTCAGAGTAGCACAGTGACACAGTAATACTAGCAGGCACTGTTGAAGATCTACATCAGTCTACATCAAGATTCTGAAGAAACTATTATTTACCTTAGCCTCTGCTATTGCAATACAGTTGTCCCACATTTGTAGCTCTTGGTACATTTCCATCACCTCATTAATTGCATTCTGCAGAGCAAAGCAATATTATCAGCACTTATTTCCATAAATATCTCTCTATGGCGATAAAAAGAGCCATTACCTGCTCCAAGTAGTACATCTCAGAGAGTTTGTAGTTCTTATTTAGCATTGCTAACCGTGCTTTCACTTGATAGTGTTCTTTGCCATCGCCACCCTACAGTTAAGCAGACCGTGAAAAACAATGAAAGCACAAACACTTCAAGATTTCAAGATTAAGATTTGTAAACCAGTGTTACAAAGTACTAATAACAATTTTAATTGTAGCATTTTGTGAAATTTACTTTTTCTTCATCAATACACTCAAAACGGTAGTTTGTGTACATACATATTCCTTTGAGATGCAATCAGCAATTTTATTGGTCTTGTTCAAAAAGCAGGCCTTGGACACGTTACCCAAAGCTGCAAAGCACCTGAAGAGTAATGGAGAAAGATGAAGTATTTAGCGGCAGCACTGGTCCATAACTAACGGCATCTTTAATAACCATAACCATCTTTAATTTCACCATCAATGAACCATCATTACACCTGTCAAAGGCTCCAAAACTGAAAAGTGCTACAAAACAAGTGCTACTCTAGGGCCACAACTATTAATTATTAAATATTCTGCCAAATACAAATCACAAATATTTAAATACAAAAAGGAAAAAGCTCAAGACTTAATTCATTTTAATGATTTAATAAAAGAAAACCAACAGCAGAATACAAATCCTATGAAAGGCTCTTCTATATTTTCTTTACGTATATTTCCCTGTTTTCATGTTTCTTAGAGGGGTTCTTTATACCAACATTCATGCTCCAGAAACTCCTATGACTTCATATAGCTGATGTAACAAGAGCAATGTCGAATTAAGGGGAAAAAATGTTGTATGATTATATAAAATGATGAATGGCAGAACATGAGGATACATGATAAACAATATTTATAACAGAATATGCTTTAAACTCTATGGTTGGGTTTCCCACTGATCCGGATAGTAAGCTAGTGGAGCTCTTTTTTATTTCTCTCTCTCCTTCCTACATCATATGCACTAAACAAAACTCTTCACCTCTGAATGCTTCCGATGCTTTTTCAGCCCTAGTTAAAGAGCTGTACTTTGCCTGAACTTCATAAAAAGCACAGGAACAATTTATTTGTCAGATAGAAGTTTTTTTTAAAGAAATCAAATACAGTTGATTAACAAAACTCAAACATGAATAAACTGAAACTCAACTAGGTATAGGTAACCTAAGTAACGTAACGTTTTTTGAAACGCTGTTTTCATATAGTTTCACCAGGTTTCCCCTCAGATTGGCAGGGCAGATTACTGGGAGAAAATTCAACACTAGGGCTACCTTTCGAATGTGAAAAGAACACGCATGGTGCAAAAAGATTCACCTTTCTGCAATGTGCAGTTGCTGTGCCTCCAGAGACAGCTTGCTCAGTGTCTTCCACATAGCCTCAGTCTCAGCACACATTTCTAGGGTTTCTAGGAATGCTGTGGCTCTATGACCATCCAAACACACATGAACAAAAATAAGAACAATAACATTTTCAGTAGCACAGACACAATTTCACCTCAACTTTAAACTCAAGTTACATCGGCTAAGGTTCGGGAAGTAAGGACAAGTTCCTGTTGACTAAAACTACCATGGCGGCTCCAAAACTACCTCTACATTTGTAACGTAATCTACTTATGGAAAAACATTTGTGTCAAAGTATAAGATGTCAAATTATAATACTGGCAGAAACATCATTTTTCTTCTTTTTCATGATTTTTATTCAGCCACAGCAACTTCCATTGGGTTTTTGTAGACACATTTCAGCTCAGTTCCTGTTCTGATTTATGTTATAACAGCTATAAAACACCCATTCCCTCACTTGCCTCTCTTTATTCTCTCTTAAAATTAAGACAAAAAAAACCTTCTGTCCTGAAGATTTTCAATTGATGGAAAGCATACTAACTGTAAAACAAAATAATAATAATTAATTAATTAATTAAAAACGCAGACACTGGAGACTCTTTCTACAAATGTTAAATAAAAGTATCTATACAGAAAGTGCCGATAGTTCCAGCAGTCAGTTGTCAGTGCCAAAACCGTTCAATCGGTCGATCTCTACTTCCAATGATTATTTGTTAAACAACAGTTTTTTAATCTGTTTCTTATTAGGCTTAAAAACAAAAATGTATCAGCATGAGTGCAGATTTATAAACCGTATATAAATATTTCGAATTAGAGCCACCACTAATATCATAGCCATGCTGTTTATATAATTAATAAACATATCAAGTGTATCGGGCACCTCATACTGTACCTGTAAAAATCTCCATCATCAATGGCTGTTCCAAACTCGATCAATCCTTCATCCAGCGTATATGACACCGTGTTCACCCCCTCCAACACAATCACATCGGTTTTGCCATTCGCCCTTTCCAAATCAACAATATCTCCCTGCAAAAAAAACATATGCTTCAAGTGTTTTATATGCTTCTCCAAGACTGGCATAAAAAAAAAAAAAAAAAACACCAGCTTTTTGGAGAAACGCTCTCTAGTCAGGTAAAACAAAAATTAACTGTTTGGCCATAATGATCAGCGCTATGTATTTTAAATCTGAAAAACACCATCCCAACTGTGAAGCATGGTGGTGGCAGCATCATGCTGTGGGGGTGTTTTGTTGGAAAAGGGATTGGTGCACTTCAGAAAAATAGATGGCATCATGAGGAAGGAGGATTATCTACAATACTGAAGCAAGACCTCAAGACATCAGCCAGAAAGTTGAAACTTGTTAGCAACTGGGTCTTCCAGCATGACAATGATCCTACCCAAACCTCCAAAGTTGTAACAAAAGCCAACACAGTGTAAGTGTTGGAGTGATCATCACAAAACCCTGACCTGAATCCCATAGAAAAACTGTGATGTGTGTCTGAGTGCGGAGACCCACAAACCTGCCTGAGTTACACCAGTTCTGTGAGGACGAAGTGGCAAAAATTCCAGTATTGTATTTGCCCCACTGGAAATCTGATATAGTAAATAAAAGCTGAAATAAATCGGTCTCTTAGCTCTTATTTTGATATGACCTCTTATGGAAATAAAGTAGATAGGCTACTTTAATGTATGGTAACATGAAATGTATGGAGTTGTGAAAAATCGAGTTTGAATGTCTTTAGTCTAGGTGTATGTAAACTTTTGGTCTCTACTGTATAAAAGCTTCCTACTCACTTTCAGAGGGAGCATGGTGACTTTCTCTGGACTATCGATGTTGTACCACACACACAGGTTGCTGCGGTTCTGAGCCACCACCACATCGCTGCCCGGAACCCACTGCACGTAGGAGCAGAAGCTCAGGACAGTGGTTTTCACAGCACTCTCAATGTCATACAGGTTCAGCTGAACAGAGCAGAAATGGGGAAAAACAGAAAGAGTGCAAGCAAGAGGTAAGTGCAAAAGAGAGGCCATAAACACATATAACACTTCTGTCTTTTCACTGTTACTTTCAGTTAATTAACTCATTTCATTGTATTTAATCTTTTACTTGAATGTGTTGCAAAAACATTGTGTACCCGTAACTTCTTGTCCCGGAAGAGCAGCTTGTGTCCCGTCTCATTTAATTCCAGCCAGTCAATCTTCAAGTCATGACTAACAGTCCCAATGTTATAACCAAGAGTCAAGTCCACTAAACAAAGGAGAGACTGTTTAGCATTCTTTCCAAGCCCTAAAGTATTATAATTGATTTTGGATTAACAAGTAAGCCTGAAACTATGGGAGGAACTGGAATCTCCTTTTCCTGGAATCTATTCAAACAGTATAATAGTAAATGGTATAAATGCTATACATGTGCATTTATCATTACTTTACTGCATTCATTTAGTATTCATTGTGCCTACTGTGTCTGTGTTTAACTTCCATCTATCCTTATCCTACACAGGGTCTTGGGAAGCCTGGAGCCTTACCCAGGAAACTCGAGGCACAAGGCTGGGGACACTCTGGACGGGGTACCAACCCATCACAGGGCACAATTGCACACACACTCACACACCCATTCACACACTATGGACAATATAGAGATGCCAATCAGCCTACAGTGCATGTCTTTAGACTGGGAGAGGAATCTTCCTCCGGAGTACCCAGAGGAAACCTCCAAAGCACAGGGAGAACATGCTCTGCACACGCAACTCTGCACACGAAGGGTGGAGGCGGGAATCAAACCCCCAATCCTGGAAGTGCGAGGCAAACGTGCTAAGCAGCAGTGTTGACTATACTATACACTGGTGAGTCTCACCAATCACACTAACAAAAACTGTTGTATGTTAAAGAGGCTTCCTTCAAAGGAGTTTATAGTCTTAATTAACGTTCCCTCGTTTTCTAAAGAGTGTTTTTTGTGAGACCGTTTCCAGGGAAACAATATGTTGCAGAATTTTACATAGAACTTTTAAGGATTCTCCCGAAGGGACAACATAAGACCCCTTTCCAAAAAGGTAAAGTTTATGGATTGTCTCTAAAAGACAGAGAATCGGTCTGTACAGGAATTTACGGAGTTTTTTTGTGATTGTTGCAGCCAAAAATGCGTGACTTTGCTGCAGGTTTTTTAAAAATTTGTGATGCAACTTGCTGAGTGTTTTGTGCTTTTTTTTTTTTTTTTTGAGGAAAACTACTTGAATTGGCGAAATTGCAATCACACAAAATTGTTTTGCACACTCTCATAGTGGTGTTTGTTGGTAAATGAGACCTTTTAGCTGTACTCATGACCGACGCACGTGAATCGAAGAGGGCTTTGGCTGAATGCGCGTTGTGATGACATCACATGATGCGTCTTGGCCCAAATTGGCAGAAAGTCTGGGGTAATTTTGAAAAATTGCAAGCTCCTCCGAATATTGCGGAGTTTGCTTGATTTTGCATTCATTTGTGCGATTGCAAACTCTCAGAATCCTGGAGGAACTGCTAAAAGTGTAAATAACCCTTTATTATAAACAAAGAAATAAGTAAAAACACTTTCCAATGAACACTTTCCAAACATGTTTTTAACAGGGACAGTAACCACAGAGCTAATATTTTCTGTTTTGCCTTAGATCTAAAATAAGTGGAGTTTTGCTACTGGAAAAGCATGTAAGGATGTATGTGTTTGTGTTAATAGTAATAACATGCCAAAAATGCTGCATGGATAAGAACTGTGTCCTAACTGCTAGTGTCCATTGTTGGGACTCACCTATGGCGATGGTTTTGATGTCAATTAGGTAGGCTAACTTCTTGTTATCGTCCACTCCTCTCTGCCTCCTCTCATTCAGACGGACACTACACATAAATACATACACACACCATGTAATCATGGATAGCTTTATTTACAGAAGCAGTCCTATTAGTTTTAAACCAAACGAAGCCATGGTACGTGATATCAAACATAGCTCGGTTTACCTGATAAGGTGTGGGTTCATAAATTCAGTGCGAACGGTTCCTAGGATGTCGTTCTTGCCGTACTCCACCAAGGTCAGTTCTCCTGCGTTGAATATCATGCACACCTGCTCCAAAACAATTTGGGTGTTTGACTGTTCGACACTAAACTTTATAATGATTCTTCCACAGATGTTACAATTTAACCTGTTACTTGAAAATTTTAAAAATTGTTTATGCTGACATTATTATATTTACATTCGTCAAAATCTGTAAGAAACAGCATGTACACACAAAGATAGGTTATCTCAATATTGTTATAGAAATAAGAAACATACAGTTTCATTTTCAAAGAAGAACTTCTCATTCCCTCCAGAGCCCTGCCACACCACCTGCAAAAGGGTTTATCAGACAGGGTTATTCAGATCTACTTTCCACCTTTCCATTACATTACACCTGCTTAAATGCAAAAGTGCAGGTTCTTTATTAGTACCTAGAATAATGAAGACTACAGCAGGGGGCATGTCTTTTTTTTTTTCCTACAAAGCCCTCTAGCTATGTAACAGTCTTCCAGTTAGTGTTTGGGACTCAGACACAGTACCAATCTTTACATCTAGGTTGAAAAATTGTTTAGGCAAGCTGTCTATTGTTAACTAGATTTTCTCTTACGTAAAGTCGCAGATCTGGAGGTTTCATGGGCATAGAGAGTTTTGGTAAAGTGGGATGTTTGGATGCTGTCACCCTTTCTTCTTCGTGCATGTGCAGATATCAGACTACAGGTATATGATATGGAGATATCTGTTTGGGACCATTTTCAGAGCAGCAGGAATTCTGTCCTTCAAGGGCTGGGGGTAGCTTCCTCTCATTCTTTTTTTTTTTTTTTTTTTTTCATTAAATATTGCAACCACAGTTTATATATATATAATTCCTTCTAAAATTCTGAATGAGAATCGTGACCTCAGTTTTAAGCCAAAGAATCATGATTCCTTGATTTTTTTTTTTTTTTTTCATTTTTTGCTATACATCCAAAATAAGTGGAGGTTACATTCACAGCACAAGTGTTTGTGATTTCAATGAATTTCTATGGAAAAACGTTTCAGAAACATGCCGAGCTACAATACCTTAAAATACAACCCCAATTCCAAAAAAGTTGGGATTTTTTCTAAAATGCAATATAAACAAAAATCTGTAATTTGTCATGTCTTTTGAAACTTTAATTAACTGCCAAAAGTACAAAGAATAGATATTCAATGTTTTCACTGACGAACCTAATTGTATTTTGTAAATATAAACAAATTTAGAATATGATGCCTGCAACACACTCAAAAAAAGTTGGGACAGAGGCATGTTTACCACTGTGTTACATCATCCTTCCTTTTAATTACATTTTTTAATCATTTGGGAGCTGAGGATACTAACTGTTGCAGTTTTGCAAGTGGAATTTTTGCCCTTTCTTGATTGATACAAGACTTCAGCTGCTCAACAGCCCTTGTTCGCCATTGACTGATTCTCCTCTTCATGATGTTCCACAGGAGACAGATCTGGACTGCTGGCAGGCCAGTCAAGCACATGCCCTCTGTGTCTATGAAGCCACGCTGTTGTAGCACGTACAGAATGAGGCACGGAGAACTCGATGTTCATTTTTCCCGAAAACAAGCTGAAACATGGACTCATCTGACCACAGCACACGTTTCCACTGCCTTTCAGTCCATGTGAGATGAGCTCAGACCCAGAGAACTCTGTGGCGTTTCTGCATAGAGTTGATGGCTTCCTCCTTGTGTAATAGCGTTTCGGACTGTGTTAAGTGACAACGGTTTTCTGAAGTACTCCCGAGCCCATGTGGTTATATTTATCACAGTAGCATGACAATATCTCAGGCAATGCCCCTGAGGGTTTGAAGGTCATGCACATTTAAGAGTGGTTTCTGCCTTGCCTGCCCTATGCACTGTAGATGGTGAAAGACCTAAATTCTTTGCAATCTTGCATTGAGCAACATTCTTTTTGAACTGACTGACAAGTCTCTCCCGAAGTTTGGCACAAAATGGTGCGCCACGACCCATCCTTGCATGCAAAGACTGAGCTTTTGGTGAATGCTCCTTTTATGCTCAAACCTGATACTCTCCCGTTACCAATTAACCTGATCCTCCAAAATGGTGCTACTTGAATGTTCTATAAACTTTCAGTCTTATTTTGTCTCTGTCCCAACTTTTTTTTGAGTGTGTTGCTGGCATCAAATTCTATATTTGTTTATATTTACAAAATACAATTAGGTTGGTCAGTGAAAACATTGAATATCTTTTCTTTGTGCTTTTGTCAGTTAATTAAAGTTTCAAGAGACTTGACAAATCACATATATTTGTTTTTATTGCATTTAAGAAAAAAAATCCCAACTTTTATGGAAATGGGGTTGTAGTTTACTGTTCTTCACTGCTAAGCCTCATCACAAAATATTTTAAACAGTTCATCATTAATGTAATATTATTCAGGGTATCCAAATGAAGTTAGTTTGTTTGCAGTTGTATGAAGTCATTGGGTAATTAAAACATCACTCTATACTTAAAGACTACGTGTTATGGGATACCAGGTATCTGGGGTGCGACCAAAACTGTGCACCACCCTAATTTAAAACTATTTACTCTCAGTTTATGATTTAGGATTGACTATACACCCTGACTTACTTCTAATTTTTGTAGCGTTTAGTTATATTTAAACTGTAGTTGATGATTATATACAATGAGGGAAAAAAATATTTGATCCCTTGCTGATTTTGTATGTTTGCCCACTGACAAATAAATTATCAGTCTCTAATTTTAATGGTAGGTGTATTTTAACAGTGAGAGACAGAATAACAACAAAAAAATCCAGAAAAACACATTTCAAAAAAGTTATAAATTGATTTGCATTTTAATGAGTGAAATAAGTATTTGACCCCTTCGACTTAGCACTTGGTGGCAAAACCCTTGTTGGCAATCACAGAGGTCAGATGTTTCTTGTAGTTGGCAACCAGGTTTGCACACATCTCAGGAGGGATTTTGTCCCACTCCTCTTTGCAGATCCTCTCCAAGTCATTAAGGTCTCGAGGTTGATGTTTGGCAACTCGAACCTTCAGCTCCCTCCACAGATTTTCTATGGGATTAAGGTCTGGAGACTGGCTAGGCCACTCCAGGACCTTAATGTACTTCTTCTTGAGCCACTCCTTTGTTGCCTTGGCTGTGTGTTTTGGGTCATTGTCATGCTGGAATACCCATCCACGACCCATTTTCAATGCCCTGGCTGAGGGAAGGAGGTTCTCACCCAAGATTTGACGGTACATGGCCCCATCCATTGTCCTTTTGGTGCGGTGCAGTTGTCCAGTCCCCTTAGCAGAAAATCACCCCCAAAGCATAATGTTCCCACCTCCATGATTGACGGTGGGGATGGTGTTCTTAGGGTCATAGGCAGCATTCCTCCTCCTCCAAACACGGCGAGCTGAGCTGATGCCAAAGAGCTCGATTTTGGTCTCATCTGACCACAACACTTTCACCCAGTTCTCCTCTGAATCATTCAGATGTTCATTGGCAAACTTCAGATGGGCCTGTACATGTTCTTTCTTGAGCAGGGGGACCTTGTGGGCGCTGCAGGATTTCAGTCCTTCACAGTGTAGTGTGTTACCAATTGTTTTCTTGGTGACTATGGTCCCAGCTGCCTTGAGATCATTAACAAGATCCTCCTGTGTAGTTCTGGGCTGATTCCTCACCGTTCTCAGGATCATTGAAACTCCACGAGGTGAGATCTTGCATGGAGCCCCAGACCGAGGGAGACTGACAGTTATTTTGTGTTTCTTCCATTTGCGAATAATCGCACCAACTGTTGTCACCTTCTCACCAAGCTGCTTGGCGATGGTCTTGTAGCCCATTCCAGCCTTGTGTAGGTTTACAATCTTGTCCCTGACATTCTTGGACAGCTCTTTGGTCTTGGCCATGGTGGAGAGTTTGGAATCTGATTGATTGATTGCTTCTGTGGACAGGTGTCTTTTATACAGGTAACAAACTGAGATTAGGAGCACTCCCTTTAAGAGAGTGCTCCTAATCTCAGCTCATTACCTGTGTAAAAGACACCTGGGAGCCAGAAATCTTGCTGATTGATAGGAGATCAAATACTTATTTCACTCATTAAAATGCAAATTAATTTATAACTTTTTTGAAATGCGTTTTTCTGGATTTTTTTGGTGTTATTCTGTCTCTCACTGTTAAAATACACCGACCATTAAAATTATAGACTGATCACTTCTTTGTCAGTGGGCAAACATACAAAATCAGCAGGGGACCAAATACTTTTTTCCCCCACTGTACATCTACCATCAGTCAATGTGTATTAATTGATTGATAGATCTCTGGGATCACAAATATTTTTTCAACATTTGAAACCATGTTAGCAGACACTGTAAGAGACAGTCTCCTACCTCGCTCAGTTTATTGGAGACCAGATCTCCCAGCAGAAGGGTGTCTGACGTGTGGGCCACCAAGAAGCGATCCCTCCCCATGATTTTCACCTCATCAAACTCATAACCATAATGAGACTTGAGCACCACTCGTGTGCCTGTGGAAAGGTTCTTCACAATCACCTGCATCACAGGAAATAAGGAGGGGGTTGGTTAGGATCTGGCAGCCTTCCACTGGGAAATGTACGTAGGAAAGGCTAGAAGACCCTAGAATAGCTACAGCACTGGAACACTGGGCTGTGATTTGAATTAACTTGAGTTTATTAAAATGTATATTTTATTTGCTTTCCAAGGACATTTATTATTACAGTATATTTTTAAAAATTCTCTATTCTTTACACTAATCACAGTTTAAAAAAAAAAAACAAAAAAAAACAAGCATTAGAACAGCGCTCCTAGTCTAAGATATTTAATGAATATCAGCCCAGATTAATACTGCATTGCTTTAAGATAATAAAAATTTTACCTGGCTCAAGCCAACATAAGTCATCTCAAATTTGTTCTTGTAGATGGTCCTGCGAAGGCAGCAGTCAAACTGCTCAACTCCCCCACACAGTGTGCCCTAATGGTCAGATATAAATCCATGAAAATTCACTTGGCTTGAGACTATAGACAGGACAAACCACTCAGCCAGTCATGAGTATACCAGTCTTCTTCTCTAATGTCCCTCAGTAAAGTGTTATCTTTTATAAGTGCAGGATTGATGTTTGCTGTTTGACTAGTCCCGAGTGCACACTACACCACTTTTAAAATCACAGAATTGCTGACCCTTCCACATTACATGACTTTAATCACTTGTGATCAGTTTTTTGTGGATGGAGGGATGTGTACACTACACGATCGCTCGCAGAAAAGACCTTGACAAGATCTTGGACCTGGAGAGATCCTCAGATACTGCTCTCTCACAATAAATAAACACAGGAGCTGTCTATCATGTGACTTTCACTATTTTGTTTGGAAAAAAACGTGGAGAAAATATCGTTTGGGAAAATGCAAGCAACAAGAGCTGTCTGTTCTGCAAAGAGAACCGGAGGTATAGTTTAATAGAAACATAGCTTTTTTTCTACTATGTGCCTGGTTAGGAATGATGTGTTTGTTTTTGGGCAGCCCTTTGGCTTAAGTAATCTGACTTTCATTTATTTTTGCCACCTTGCTATACCAATGTGAAACATCTTTAAAACTTAGCGATATCTCTGATATCAGAATCAACCTCAATCGAGGCTTGTGTGGACAAACTGTAGGCTGTTACCAGTGTGACTAGTGATAAAATGCATTATAATAATAAAAAAGCTAGAACAAAAGTTTTTTTTCTCTTACTAGTTTGTATCTGATACGTACCACACAGAGCCGCGAGCCATCTTTTTTCCAGGACATAGCTGTGATGGTATATAGATTTGGAATTTCTTTAGGTGCAGCTTCATCCCAAGCACTTCTTCGAGGGTTCCAGTTGAAAACCCTCAATCTGAAAGAATATAAATAAGTGGATTGTGTAAATGTTGCTTAGTCTCAATGGAGACAATGATATACAAAATACTGATAGCACTGGAACATTATAATTCCAATTTTAATCATATATTTAATGCATTAACATAGCAAAAGAAATTATGGAATATGTATGAATAAAAGCACCATACTGACCTATCATAACTACCCAACACTACTGACTGGCCACTGGGGCTTGTCGCCGCAACTGTGAATTCCTTCTCCAAGCGATCACGGCTGTAGTCAAACGTCTGCAGGATGTGTCCCTCCTTCCCATAGGCCACAATCTTCTTATCACACCCAGCTACAATAATGCTGTTGCTTCCCCAAGCCAGAGCATATGGTGGGCATGGGTGAGTCAGCAATTTACCCTGAAAATAATTTAATAACAAGTAATGCTGGGGGTTTATAATGAGATCGTGCATGTGTGTGCAACAGTTGTATTATTTCACTATTCCATCCAGTCCAATGTACAATTGACATGTATAATACCTGAGAATCCCCTGAGCCTTCATCTTCAAAGAAATAGCGCACAACAGTCCCATCTGCATGGCCTGAGAGAATTCCTTTCCCAGACATGCTAACAGTTCAAATATAAAATATAAGGCCAAGATAAGATTGATGTGTGGTACATTTACCGTATAAATGAAAAAGAAAACTTACTTTGAGGTTAATGAAACTACATAGGATTCGGTTCCGTAGATGCTAGATGATTTGTTGTTTTTTGTGTTGGCCACTCGAATCTGTGTCAACATAAAAGTTGTCGTGTAACCCCAATATTCAAGAGTATGAATAATTTTATAGAAGATGGGAGTGTAAACAGTCACTTACTTTCCCCTCTGCTAGTCCAAAAACTATAGAATTTTCTGCTGGCCATAGCAGACATGTTACAGCGCTCTGCATAATAAAGAAAGATGTTAGGTTATAATGGCTGATTATAGTACGCATTATGATCCTACATACTATGAATATCACAAATTACTTACAGTCTGCACAAATTTGTTGCAAATAACTTTTTTGTCTCCCCTGTCACACAGAAAACATAAGCTCAGATTATGACTGATTAAATGTTGTCAATCAACTCAGTTCTAATCTCTATTAATTGAATCATAACTACTTACCAGTCCCCTCCAATTTTGTACACAAATACTATATTGTCCGTTTGAGCCATAGCAATTTTAGTGGAATCTGGAGAAAATGCCATGGCTTTGACCATGTAGTTTTTCTTCCCATACTGAAATGAAACAATACAAAAAAAAAAAATTATTTTGAGCTATATTTAAGTTATATTTGAATATTATTGCATGGTCACAACCTGAGATATCATACCACAGAGAAAAACACATACACACAGCTATACAGTCCCCTCCAAAAGTATTAGAATGGCAAGGTCAATTATATTGTTTTTGCTATACACTGAAGACGTTTGGGTTTGAGATCAAAAGATGAATATGAGACGACAGATAAGAATTTCAGCTTTCATTTCCTAATATTTCCATCTAGATGCATTAAACAGCTTAGAACATGGCACCTTTGGTTTGAACCCACACATTTTTCAAGTGATCAAAAATACTGGAACATGTGACTGACAGGTGTTTCTTGTTACCCAGGTGTATCCTGATAAATTGATTGTTTGGGCTTGCATGACTGCTTCTCGAACAGGCTTACTAATCTTTATTGATGATGGAACTCATGATGGTATCAGCAGAATGAATTCATAAGTTTACAGGAGCATTTTGTCTTCCAATTTACAATGCATCCAATCTAATCGGGAAGAACGTCATCATGCAGCAAGAAAATGATCCAAAACACACTGCCAACTCAACAAAGGACTTCATCAGGGGGAACAAGTGGAAGGTTTTAGACTGGCCATGTCAATCACCAGACCTTAACCCAGTTGAGCAGCATTTCACCTCCGGAAGAGGAGACTGAAGGGAGGAACCCCCCCCCCAAAAAAAAACAAAAAAACAAACAACAACTGAAAGAGGCTGCAGTAAAAGCATCACAAAAGAAGAATGCAACAGTTTGGTGATGTCAATGAGTCACAGGCTTGATGCAGTTATTGCAAGCAAGGGATATGCAACCAAATATTAAGAGTTATTTACTTAAAGACTATCTGTTCCTATGCTTTTGCTCACCTTAAAATTGGGTGTTCTGCCACCAAAGGTGCCATGTTCTAAGTTGTTTAACACGTCTAGATGTAAATATCAGGAAATGAAAGCTGAAATTCTGATCTATCATCTCACAAACAAAAATCTGACTTTGCAATTTCAATACCTTCGGAGTAATCTCTTAGTTCCATTGAAGGGAAATTGTAATGCTACGGCATACAAAGACATTCTATACAATCGTCTGCTTCTAATTTCGTGGCAACAGTTTGGGGAAGAACCACATATGGGTGCAATGGTTACATCACATACTTGTGACCATGGAGTATAGTGCCTCACTTACTTTAGAGTCGGCAGGCTTTGTTGAAAACTTGTCCCTTCTCTCTCCCTGTTCATCGTACAGCAAAACCACTCTATCAATAGTACAGACGGCAAACTTTCCGTTGTTTGGAGCCCATGCCATGCAGGTAACTTTCGCAGCTCCATCCTGAAAAAAAAAACAAACAAACAAAAAAAAAAAAACAGAAAATTTAAATAAATCAGTATGCTGGAGTTGACTAGAAGTGGTAGGTCGTAATTCCCAACCTCCAAGCAGGAAAAACCAAAAGAAAACTCCCCCCTCGGAATTCCTACTCTGGAACTCCAAAACGCCGAATTCAGCAAGTGACGTCATACCAACATGGCGGCTCACAGCATGAACAGTAAACACAGCAGCATTTATTTACCTTTAAATGAGTTACACTGTGTGTATATACACAGATATTAGTTTTGAGGAGATATATACATCACTCATCACAGTTAGCTAGTTGGCTAGCATGTTGCTAACAAAAAGACGACCATGCAGACGTCCATGTTACTATCCGAACTTGTAGCTCGAGTGCACGGAAGTCGAAAATGACGTCATTCCGAGCTCCGACTTCCCATTTCTGGGTTAAGTCGAATGCAGAGATATGTTCCCCTGCAACTGGCTTATGAACAGTAACCTAATCCGCTCTTCACAATAACTAAGTGCTATTGTTTTTATAAGAATGCGTTTCGCAATACTCCTCAATTCGCTCTGTTTACAGCCAGTCAGCCCCTCACGTGCGCTACCGTTAGTTATACAACGCTGCGTTTCAGTACTTTAATCACTTTACCTGTGGAGGAAGAAGCGTCTTCAAATGCTTTAGCTGCATAGTTTGTTGAAACGAGACGCCGCTGACATACACACTTGGATAAATTATGAATAAACGTATTTTGTTTTGGTCTCAGTAGAAACAAGAGCTGTCCGGAGGCACATAAATGATGTCCTGGTTACCGTCGTCAAGGCGAAAGACATGACGTATACACGCACAGGAATGCTGCTTCTTCTTCTACTACTACGTTTAATGGCGGTTGATAAACAGATTGTTGTGCACTACCGCCACCAACTGGACTGTAATGTATCGCATCGTGGTTGTGGAGAAGCGTTTGGTCTGGCCTTTATGTGTATGTGTTTTATATGTAAATACCTTAAATTACAAATATATAATTAGATCCTACTAAACAGTTCTGTGATTGATATTCTATCAATCCTGCTCGTGTTCTTAGCTCAGTTTCCCTTTCTCCTGTCTTTTGTTTTAACTCGTTCTTTTCATTTGCACAGGCTGGACTCTGTAACGGTATGTCTCTGGTTGGACACTAAATGGATCAGCAGTGAACAAAACAGAGCCGCGCTGCTAATATATCCTCTTTCCTATAGTTCACAGTTATCTTTCTTGCTTCCACTTGCTTTTGGAAATGCCGTCTTCTTTTCAACATGACTGTGTTGTGCTGTGCCAGAGCAGTGTTCCCAATCCAGTGATCGAACATTGATACTAAAAATGCTTGGGCTCCCCGCAGCGCCTACATTCTTGCCCAGGCCGTACGCCTGTGTCTGTGGCTCCATGAGTCCACCATTGTGGACAGACAGGGAGAAAGAGAGAGAGAGAAAGAATTGGAAGTTTGGGGAAGGAAAGTTCAGGGAAGGACCCAAGGAGCAGGTTTAGGAGGCAGAGGTCCTTGATTTGGAGGAGCAGGTGTGGGAGCAGAATGGGGTTGAGAGGGAGACAGAAAGAAACAGAGAGGGAGAGAGGGAGGTGCCACCTGCCCTCGGATATGCTGCCAGATGATCATGTGCAAGCGTCTCGTCATGTGCAAGGCATCGCAGTGGGGAAACACAGACCTGAGGCTTGATACGCTGCTATGGATTTACATCACCCATGTGTCCCTGAGGCTTTTGAGAAAGCTAAACAGCTGTTGCTCAGTAGCACAGCTCTGGTGCATTATGATGCCAATCGACCCCTGAAATTAGCATGCAATGCCTCACTTTATGGAGTGGGTGCTGTGATTTCACACATTTGTAATAGTATATGGGGGTCGAAAAGTTTCATAAATGTATTTATGGATGGGAACTTGCACTTATAACTGACCACAAGGAGCTACTGGCAATACTTGGACCAAAAGCAGCAATACCAGCCCTAGCTGCACTCAGAATGTAGAGATGGACATTAGTACTGATGGCACCGCAATGTCCTGACTCTCAACTGTGGAAAAAGAGTACACTGGGGAAGAGGGAAGTGTGTTTTACTTTTCTCATATGGATGAGCTTCCTGTGTATGCCAGGGACATAGCACAAGCTACACAGAAAGATCCAGTGCTATGCAAGGTGTGGAATTACATGGTGAATGGCTGGCCCAACTATGTTTCTGAGGAGAGTTTGAAACCTTTCTTCACACACAGACGTCTCATTTTATGATGGGAAGATTGAAAAGACCTTCACTCCTACCCCTATTCAAACACATTCAGTCTTAATGTTCTCTTTCTATGACACATTTTTCTCCTTTATCAACAGACGAGATCCTGCAAGTCAACTTCCTACCAATCCTACCACCTGCCTGTTGGATCCAATCCCTTCCGCAATGCTCCAGACCATCTCACAAGACCTCCTCCCCTTCATCACTACTATCAGCCGCTACCCACAAGTATCACTTCTCTCAGCCTTTCAGCAGCGTTTGACACAGTCTACCACAAGACTCTCTTGTCCACCTTCATGAATCTTGGAATTTGTGGCATAGCATGGCAATGGTTTGGTTCCTACCTGGAGGATCAGTCATCAGGTGACATGGAGGGGATTCACATCTGCTCCATGCAGACTCTCCACTGGTGTCCTCTTCTGTTCTCCTTCTGTACTCAATCGCTTGGTGAGGTCCATATCCACATGTGTTTTCATACCACTGCTATGTGGATGACACTCAACTCATCCACTCCTTTCCTCCCTAAGACACACATGCCATCATGCCTCATCATGGATGGCAGATCATCAGCTGAAGCTTAATCCCAGCAAAACTGAACTGCTGTTCATCCCAGGTGATGCATCCTCATTCCTTTCACATTGCTAATCTGACACGCTCATGCTGAAAAATTCAACAATCAACTCTACTCCTTTGTAGGGATTTGTTGGTGTTATTTATGGCAGAAATAACCCACACAATGCCATTAGGAGAGATCAGAAAATGTTCAACATAGGTAACAGAGTCTTGAATAATCTAATAACTATTTCAAGATCAGATTGTAGTTTTAACCTCAAACATAAGATCACTGGCTGTGGTTAACATTTACAACTTTGGTAGGCCTAAATGCTACAATTTTACCCAAACCCAGTCTTATGCTACAATTTTAACTACTTTAGTCTAAATGTACTTCAGTACATTAACAACTGTAACAACTTTAGCTACATTAGCCTAAATGCACTATAATGCCAATATAATAAATGACAACTATTCAACATCAGCTAAAGCCACATTAGTCTAAATGCCATGTGTTCCTATAAAAACAGTAGTGTTTGTATTTGATGTAAGAAACTGTGATTTTAACAATATAAGCTTAATTCAGATGTCAAAGGGTTTTTAAGCCGGTCAGTTACAATAGATCGTTATTTGGACATCTCAGAAATCTTTGTCAGGACGGAAGTACATAAAGCACAGAAGGTCATTAACCATGGCATCATCAAAAACAACGTTTAATATTAGAGTACAGCTAAGTCCGTTGCTAAAAGCCCTAAAATTCTTGGCACTTCATTAAATAGAGCTATAAGCTCACACAGTGTTTTTTGCACAGGCACATTTATGTGAGCTGTATGACCTGAATGTGCATTTTTGCGCCGAAGGAAATAAGGTGGTGGACGTCCGTTCCCTAAAGACCAGCATTTCTGGACTGCATGGCCAATTTTGTGGCAGAAGGAACAGAATTTTCCTTGCTTAATATGTGACTGGGATTGCATATGTTGGTTTAAACATACTTCTGTACGTTGATAAAGGAGAAAAATGTGTCATAGAAAGAGAACATTAAGACTGAATGTGTTTGAATAGGGGTAGGAGTGAAGGTCTGACAGATTTTTCAATCTTCCCATCATAAAATGAGACTTCAAAGTCATCAGCAGTCAAGGAGGATAGAGAAGGAGGAGCCAGCAGTTTAAGAAGTGAAGAAAAGAGATGTTGTGGAGCTTGCAAGGATCCTGTGCAGAAGCTTCCAGCTTTTCCTTGTATAAGGTAGTCTTAGCAGAAGTCACATCAGATGAGAATTTGGACAGGAGTGCGTGGTAAGAGACGATATTCATGTTGAGTTGTGATTTCCTCCACTTTCTCTCTGCAGTTCTCTCTGATTGTTGTGCGACACGTCCAATAGCCATGGAACCAGGCAAGAAATCTTCTTGGGTTTAGAAAATAGAGGGCCCAGGAGGTCCATGGATAAGGACTATGAGGAGAGGAAAGTGTCTGCGGCTAAATCCAGCAGTGGAGAGGAAAAGGAGGGTCTGGAAGGGAAGATAGGGTGCAGGAAACTACAGAGGAAGGGGAGATAGAGTGGAGGTTTCGGCGAGTAGGAGAGAGGTGTCAATAGCTGATGTTAGGCAGGATAGGGAGGGTGATGGTGAAGGATACTAAGTAATGATCAGAGATGTGGAAGTGGGGTAGCATTGATGTCTGTAGCTGGAGAGGGGAGACTGAAGACCAGGTCCAAAACATTTCCTCCCTTGTGTGTGGGGAATGAAGCTATGGTATTAGGTGTACCATAGCTACTGTATTGAAATAGCTTTAATTACCATTTATATCCTTTTATTGAACAGTTGAGGTTATACATCTTACAAAATCCCCCTTTCCTACCAATGTTGTAAAAATATTGATTTTCCTATTATTCCATATTGGAGCATTATGTGCCAAAAGAAAATTAAATGGGCTGTAAGAAATTACAGACTGTCTCTAAGCAGATTCCACCGTGAGATGTGTTAGGATAAGCTCGTTGCCCAAAAGGACTTAATTATCGTAGGGACAATTTATCTTGGTCTCAGTAATATGTGGACAATTCCACGTGAATTGACATTCAATCAATTATAACATGGGAGCAGCAGTGGGACATCAAGAACCGTCCCTGAACAAAGTGGAATGTGACCGTAATTATCATTCCAAAAGATATCTGCCTAGACAATCCTATCACCTCACCATTTGGGTGGTCACATCTGTAATGACATCAATAATGTGAGAACGGAAAGTGATCGCTTCAAATGTTATCCTTAATTTACATTTAGAGTGAAACATTATTTACGTTACGGTCAGAAAACCTGGTTTGAAATACGGTATAAAATGTCCGTGCTGATATTGTTCGAGGTTCACTTTGACTCTGAAGTGCTTCATGTACTTTGTCGCTGCCATGCTACAATAAAGTTATTCTTCTTCGAGATCTTCGACGTCCTCATAATTTTTTCTTACAGGGCTAAGTGAGGAGACAATTTCAGTTTACTCAACAAAATTACAAGTTCGCAATACTAAGTAACGAAACGTGAAAGTAGACGTTTCATATACAAATGATAAGAGAAACCAAATCAAACTCTCATTTTGCACGTTTAGCTCATTTTACATTTTTTCTTCTTCTGGAATTTCTTCCTTTGTGTCATGTCAATGCCGTAATCGGCGTTGAACACACAGAGATTTAGGTGTTAGGAAGGAAGACAGACTCAGAATCGGCGTTAAACTCAGCAACTCCGTTTACTGCACACTTTGTTGTTTTTTTTACACGCACACACAGCTGTACCTCATGTACCTACTAAATGGGTGCCACGCCACATTAACATGTACTGAATGTTAACAAATAACTGCCAATACATTTGCATAGTAATTAGGCTCACCTATTACAATCCTCCCCTATTAGATTTGAAAACCTTCCCTTATGTATATTATGTATATTATGCAAAACCACAACTCATAACATACTTCATACTTCATACTTCAAAGTACTTCAGCTTACATGTCAAACTTCATAAACCCCATATCTTTTAAAAAAAAATTTACAAACAACTTATAAATCTAGCCTTTTTGGACCAGTACGAATTCTCTGTGGATATCTGCATCCAGGTTGCTCTGGGGAAGCTACACTCAATGAATTCTGTGTGATCAAAGTTTCTGCCTCCCCAGAGCGGTCCAGCACAACGACCGGCATGGAAGTCTCTAAGTTTTCACTGTCCTCGTCTGTGATTTCGTTTGGGGTCTGTATCGTCAGCACCCCAGGCAAAAGATGTCCTTCTCCAGGTCTCCATGGCAACATGTGATTCACATACACAGTGTGCTTTCTCTGACCTTCCTATATGAGGTAACTTACAGGGCCCCTTCTCTCTATCACCTCCTCAGGTAACCCATAGGCTGCAAATAGCCCTTGGAGTACCTCGATGGGGAGTGAGGACGTAACAGATGACATTGGAACGACCTCTAGCCATTTTCAATGACTGTCAATCACTGCTAGGAAAAACTTTGTCTTCTTTCCGCAAAATCAATGTGGATTCTCTGCCATGGGCTCTCAGGCCATCTCCACAGATGAAGGGGTGCCACGGCCGGCAACTTTTGTACTGCCTGACAGCAGTGACAACTCTGCACTTTCTGCTCAATGCATCTGTCTAATCCTGGCCACCACATGTAGCTCCGAGCCATAGCCATCATACAGCAAATCCCTGGGTGCTCATGATGTAACTCGTCCAGTAGTCTCGATCTGAATTGGGGTGACCCGCACTCCCCACAAAACACAGCTTAGATCCTGAGACAGCTCATGTCTATGTGTGAAGAAAGGTTTCAAACTCTCCTCAGAAACATAGTTGGGCCAGCCATTCACCATGTAATTCCACACCTTGCGTAGCACTGGATCTTTCCATGTAGCTTGTGCTATGTCCCTGGCATACACAGGAAGCTCATCCATATGAGAAAAGTAAAACACACTTCCCTCTTCCCCAGTGTACTCTTTTTCCACAGTTGGCAGTCAGGACATTGCGGTGCCATCAGCACTAATGTCCATCTCTGCATTCTGAGTGCAGCTAGGGCTGGTATTGCTGCTTTTGGTCCAAGTATTGCCAGCAGCTCCTTGTGGTCAGTTATGAGTGCAAGTTCCCATCCATAAATACATTTATGAAACTTTTCGACCCCCATATACTATTGCAAATGCTTCACTCTATATTTGAGCATACTTTTTCTCGGTCTCAGAGAGCGTGTGAGATGCGAACTCTATGGGGCCCTCTTCTCCTTTGTCCATAATGTGTGAAATCACAGCACCCACTCCATAAAGTGAGGCATTGCGTGCTAATTTCAGGGGTCGATTGGCATCATAATGCACCAGAGCTGTGCTACTGAGCAACAGCTGTTTAGCTTTCTCAAAAGCCTCAGGGACATATGGGTGATGTAAATCCATAGCAGCGTATCAAGCCTCAGGCCTGTGTTTCCCCACTGCGATGCCTTGCACAAGACGAGACGCTTACACATGATCATCTGGCAGCATATCCGAGGGCAGGTGGCACCTCCCTCTCTCCCTCTCTGTTTCTTTCTGTCTCCCTCTCAACCCCATTCTGCTCCCACACCTGCTCCTCCAAATCAAGGACCTCTGCCTCCTAAACCTGCTCCTTGGGTCCTTCCCTGAACTTTCCTTCCCCAAACTTCCAATTCTTTCTCTCTCTCTCTCTCTCTTTCTCCCTGTCTGTCCACAATGGTGGACTCATGGAGCCACAGACACAGGCGTACGGCCTGGGCAAGAATGTAGGTGCTGCGGGGAGCCCAAGCATTTTTAGTATCAATGTTCAATCACTGGATTGGGAACACTGCTCTGGCACAGCACAACACAGTCATGTTGAAAAGAAGACGGCATTTCCAAAAGCAAGTGGAAGCAAGAAAGATAACTGTGAACTATAGGAAAGAGGATATATTAGCAACACGGCTCTGTTTAGTTCACTGCTGATCCATTTAGTGTCCAACCAGAGACATACTGTTACAGAGTCCAGCCTGTGCAAATGAAAAGAACGAGTTAAAACATAAGACAGGAGAAAGGGAAACTGAGCTAAGAACACGAGCAGGATTGATAGAATATCAATCACAGAACTGTTTACTAGGTTCTAATTATATATTTGTAATTTAAGTTATTTACATATAAAACACATACACATAAAGGCCAGACCAAACACTTCTTCACAACCACGATGCGATACCTTGAGACCTTAATGACTTGGAGAGGATCTGCAAAGAGGAGTGGGACAAAATCCCTCCTGAGATGTGTGCAAACCTGGTTGCCAACTACAAGAAACGTCTGACCTCTGTGATTGCCAACAAGGGTTTTGCCACCAAGTGCTAAGTCGAAGGGGTCAAATACTTATTTCACTCATTAAAATGCAAATCAATTTATAACTTTTTTGAAATGTGTTTTTCTGGATATTTTTGTTGTTATTCTGTCTCTCACTGTTAAAATATACCTACCATTAAAATTATAGACTGATCATTTCTTTGTCAGTGGGCAAACGTACAAAATCAGCAAGGGATCAAATAATTTTTTCCCTCATTGTATATAATCGTCAACTACAGTTTAAATATAACTAAACGCTACAAAAATTAGAAATAAGTCAGGGTGTATAGTCAATCCTAAATCATAAACTGAGAGTAGATAGTTTTAAATTAGGGTGGTGCACAGTTTTGGTCGCACCCCAGATACCTGGTATGCCATAACATGTAGTCTTTAAGTATAGAGTGATGTTTTAATTACCCAATGACTTCATACAACTGCAAACAAACTAACTTCATTTGGATACCCTGAATAATATTACATTAATGATGAACTGTTTAAAATATTTTGCGATGAGGCTTAGCAGTGAAGAACACTAAACTACAACCCCATTTCCATAAAAGTTGGGATTTTTTTTCTTAAATGCAATAAAAACAAATATATGAGATTTGTCAAGTCTCTTGAAACTTTAATTAACTGACAAAAGCACAAAGAAAAGATATTCAATGTTTTCACTGACCAACCTAATTGTATTTTGTAAATATAAACAAATATAGAATTTGATGCCTTCAACACACTAAAAAAAAAGTTGGGACAGAGACAAAATAAGACTGAAAAGTTTATAGAACATTCAAGTAGCACCATTTTGGAGGATCAGGTTAATTGGTAACAGGGGAGGGTATCAGGATTGAGCATAAAAGGAGCATTCACCAAAAGCTCAGTCTTTGCAAGCAAGGATGGGTCGTGGTGCACCATTTTGTGCCAAACTTCGGGAGAGTATTGTCAGTCATTTCAAAAAGAACGTTGCTCAATGCAAGATTGCAAAGAATTTAGGTCTTTCACCATCTACAGTGCATAGGGCAGGCAAGGCAGAAACCACTCTTAAATGTGCGTGACCTTCAAGCCCTCAGGGGCATTGCCTGAGAAATTGTCATGCTACTGTGATAAATATAACCACATGGGCTCGGGAGTACTTCAGAAAACCATTGTCACTTAACACAGTCCGAAACTCTATTACACAAGGAGGAAGCCATCAACTCTATGCAGAAACGCCACAGAGTTCTCTGGGTCTGAGCTCATCTCAGATGGACTGAAAGGCAGTGGAAATGTGCTGTGGTCAGATGAGTCCATGTTTCAGCTTGTTTTCGGGAAAAACAGACATCGAGTTCTCCGTGCCAAAGATGAAAAAGACAAGGCAACGTCTTTTCCCAGGAAGTCCATGGTTATTTCAGCAGGACAGTGGCAGGCCTCATTCTGTACGTGCTACAACAGCGTGGCTTTGTAGACACAGAGGGCGTGTGCTTGACTGGCCTGCCAGCAGTCCAGATCTGTCTCCTGTGGAACATCATGAAGAGGAGAATCAGACAATGGTGAACAAGGGCTGTTGAGCAGCTGAAGTCTTGTATTAATCAAGAAAGGGCAAAAATTCCACTTGCAAAACTGCAACAATTAGTATCCTCAGCTCCCAAATGATTAAAAAATGTAATTAAAAGGAAGGATGATGTAACACAGTGGTAAACATGCCTCTGTCCCAATTTTTTTTGAGTGTGTTGCAGGCATCATATTCTAAATTTGTTTATATTTATAAAATACAATTAGGTTTGTCAGTGAAAACATTGAATATCTATTCTTTGTACTTTTGGCAGTTAATTAAAGTTTCAAGAGACTTGACAAATCACAGATTTTTGTTTATATTGCATTTTAGAAAAAATCCCAACTTTTTTGGAATTGGGGTTGTATTTTAAGGTATTGTAGCTCGGCATGTTTCTGAAACGTTTTTCCATAGAAATTCATTGAAATCACAAACACTTACATTACACTGTGGTTGCAATATTTAATTAAAAAAAAAAAAAAAAAGAATGAGAGGAAGCTACCCCCAGCCCTTGAAGGACAGAATTCCTGCTGCTCTGAAAATGGTCCCAAACAGATATCTCCATATCATATACCTGTAGTCTGATATCTGCACATGCACGAAGAAGAAAGGGGGAAATATGGGGCGACAGCATCCAAACATCCCACTTTACCAAAACTCTCTATGCCCATGAAACCTCCAGATCTGCGACTTTACGTAAGAGAAAATCTAGTTAACAATAGAAAGCTTGCCTAAACAATTTTTCAACCTAGATGTAAAGATTGGTACTGTGTCTGAGTCCCAAGCACTAACTGGAAGACTGTTACATAGCTAGGGGGCTTTGTAGGGGAAAAAAAGATCTGTCCCCTGCTGTAGTCTTCATTATTCTAGGTACTAATAAAGAACCTGCACTTTTGCATTTAAGCAGGTGTAATGTAATGGAAAGGTGGAAAGTAGATCTGAATAACCCTGTCTGATAAACCCTTTTGCAGGTGGTGTGGCAGGGCTCTGGAGGGAATGAGAAGTTCTTCTTTGAAAATGAAACTGTATGTTTCTTATTTCTATAACAATATTGAGCATAAGCAATTTTTCAAATTTTCAAGTAACAGATTAAATTGTAACATCTGTGGAAGAATCATTATAAAGTTTAGTGTCGAACAGTCAAACACCCACATTGTTCTGGAGCAGGTGTGCATGATATTCAACGCAGGAGAACTGACCTTGGTGGAGTACGGCAAGAACGACATCCTAGGAACCGTTCGCACTGAATTTATGAACCCACACCTTATCAGGTAAACCGAGCTATGTTTGATATCATGTACCATGGCTTCCTTTGGTTTAAAACTAATAGGACTGCTTCTGTAAATAAAGCTATCCATGATTACATGGTGTGTGTGTATGTATTTATGTGTAGTGTCCGTCTGAATGAGAGGAGGCAGAGAGGAGTGGACGATAACAAGAAGTTAGCCTACCTAATTGACATCAAAACCATCGCCATAGGTGAGTCCCAACAATGGACACTAGCAGTTAGGACACAGTTCTTATCCATGCAGCATTTTTGGCATGTTATTACTATTAACACAAACACATATATCCTTACATGCTTTTCCAATGGCAAAACTCCACTTATTTTAGATCTAAGGCAAAACAGAAAACATTAGCTCTGTGGTTACTGTCCCTGTTAAAAACATGTTTGGAAAGTGTTCATTGGAAAGTGTTTTTACTTATTTCTTTGTTTATAATAAAGGGTTATTTACACTTTTAGCAGTTCCTCCAGGATTCTGAGAGTTTGCAATCACAGAAATGAATGCAAAATCAAGCAAACTCCACAATATTCGGAGGAGCTTGCAATTTTTCAAAATTACCCCAGACTTTCCGCCAATTTGGGCCAAGACGCATCATGTGATGTCATCACAACGCGCATTCAGCCAAAGCCCTCTTCGATTCATGTGCGTCGGTCATGAGTACAGCTAAAAGGTCTCATTTACCAACAAACACCACTATGAGAGTGTGCAAAACAATTTTGTGTGATTGCAATTTCGCCAATTCAAGTAGTTTTCCTCAAAAAAAAAAAAGCACAAAACACTCAGCAAGTTGCATCCCAAATTTTTAAAAAAAAACCCGCAGCAAAGTCACGCATTTTTGGCTGCAACGATCACAAAAAAACTCCGTAAATTCCTGTACAGACCGATTCTCTGTCTTTTAGAGACAATCCATAAACTTTACCTTTTTGGAAAGGGGTCTTATGTTGTCCCTTTGGGAGAATCCTTAAAGGTTCTATGTAAAATTCTGCAACATATTGTTTCCCTGGAAACGGTCTCACAAAAAACACTCTTTAGAAAATGAGGGAACATTAATTAAGAATACAAACTCCTTTGAAGGAAGCCTCTTTAACATATAACAGTTTTTGTTAGTGTGATTGGTGAGACTCACCAGTGTACAGTATAGTCAACACTGCTGCTTAGCACGTTTGCCTCGCACTTCCGGGATTGGGGGTTTGATTCCCGCCTCCACCCTTCGTGTGCAGAGTTGCGTGTGCAGAGCATGTTCTCCCCGTGCTTTGGGGGTTTCCTCCGGGTACTCCGGAGGAAGTTTCCTCTCCCAGTGTAAAGACATGCACTGTAGGCTGATTGGCATCTCTAAATTGTCCATAATGTGTGAATGGGTGTGTGAGTGTGTGTGCAATTGTGCCCTGTGATGGGTTGGTACCCCGTCCAGAGTGTCCCCGGCCTTGTGCCTCGAGTTTCCTGGGTAAGGCTCCAGGCTTCCCAAGAGCCTGTGTAGGATAAGGATAGATGGAAGTTAAACACAGACACAGTAGGCACAATGAATACTAAATGAATGCAGTAAAGTAATGATAAATGCACATGTATAGCATTTATACTATTTACTATTATACTATTTGAATAGATTCCAGGAAAAGGAGATTCCAGTTCCTCCCATAGTTTCAGGCTTACTTGTTAATCCAAAATCAATTATAATACTTCAGGGCTTGGAAAGAATGCTAAACAGTCTCCTTTGTTTAGTGGACTTGGCTCTTGGTTATAACATTGGGACTGTTAGTCATGACTTGAAGATTGACTGGCTGGAATTAAATGAGACGGGACACAAGCTGCTCTTCCGGGACAAGAAGTTACGGGTACACAATGTTTTTGCAACACATTCAAGTAAAAGATTAAATACAATGAAATGAGTTAATTAACTGAAAGTAACAGTGAAAAGACAGAAGTGTTATATGTGTTTATGGCCTCTCTTTTGAACTTACCTCTTGCTTGCACTCTTTCTGTTTTTCCCCATTTCTGCTCTGTTCAGCTGAACCTGTATGACATTGAGAGTGCTGTGAAAACCACTGTCCTGAGCTTCTGCTCCTACGTGCAGTGGGTTCCGGGCAGCGATGTGGTGGTGGCTCAGAACCGCAGCAACCTGTGTGTGTGGTACAACATCGATAGTCCAGAGAAAGTCACCATGCTCCCTCTGAAAGTGAGTAGGAAGCTTTTATACAGTAGAGACCAAAAGTTTACATACACCTAGACTAAAGACATTCAAACTCGATTTTTCACAACTCCATACATTTCATGTTACCATACATTAAAGTAGCCTATCTACTTTATTTCCATAAGAGGTCATATCAAAATAAGAGCTAAGAGACCGATTTATTTCAACTTTTATTTACTATATCAGATTTCCAGTGGGGCAAATACAGTACTGGAATTTTTGCCCCTTCGTCCTCACAGAACTGGTGTAACTCAGGCAGGTTTGTGGGTCTCCACACTCAGACACACATCACAGTTTTTCTATGGGATTCAGGTCAGGGTTTTGTGATGATCACTCCAACACTTACACTGTGTTGGCTTTTGTTACAACTTTGGAGGTTTGGGTAGGATCATTGTCATGCTGGAAGACCCAGTTGCTAACAAGTTTCAACTTTCTGGCTGATGTCTTGAGGTCTTGCTTCAGTATTGTAGATAATCCTCCTTCCTCATGATGCCATCTATTTTTCTGAAGTGCACCAATCCCTTTTCCAACAAAACACCCCCACAGCATGATGCTGCCACCACCATGCTTCACAGTTGGGATGGTGTTTTTCAGATTTAAAATACATAGCGCTGATCATTATGGCCAAACAGTTAATTTTTGTTTTACCTGACTAGAGAGCGTTTCTCCAAAAAGCTGGTGTTTTTTTTTTTTTTATGCCAGTCTTGGAGAAGCATATAAAACACTTGAAGCATATGTTTTTTTTGCAGGGAGATATTGTTGATTTGGAAAGGGCGAATGGCAAAACCGATGTGATTGTGTTGGGGGGGCTGAACACGGTGTCATATACGCTGGATGAAGGATTGATCAAGTTTGGAACAGCCATTGATGATGGAGATTTTTACAGGTACAGTATGAGGTGCCCGATACACTTGATATGTTTATTAATTATATAAACAGCATGGCTATGATATTAGTGGTGGCTCTAATTCGAAATATTTATATACGGTTTATAAATCTGCACTCATGCTGATACATTTTTGTTTTAAAGCCTAATAAGAAACAGATTAAAAAAACTGTTGTTGTTTAACAAATAATCATTGGAAGTAGAGGTCGACTGATTGAACGGTTTTGGCACTGACAACTGACTGCTGGAACTATCGGCACTTTCTGTATAGATACTTTTATTTAACATTTGTAGAAAGAGTCTCCAGTGTCTGCGTTTTTAATTATTTATTTATTTATTTATTTATTTATTTTTTTACAGTTAGTACGCTTTCCATCAATTGAAAATCTTCAGGACAGAAGGTTTTTTTTGTCTTAATTTTAAGAGAGAATAAAGAGAGGCAAGTGAGGGAATGGGTGTTTTATAGCTGTTATAAAATAAATTAGAACAGGAACTGAGCTGAAATGTGTCTACAAAAACCCAATGGAAGTTGCTGTGGCTGAATAAAAATCATGAAAAAGAAGAAAAATGATGTTTCTGCCAGTATTATAATTTGACATCTTATACTTTGACACAAATGTTTTTCCATAAGTAGATTACGTTACAAATGTAGAGGTAGTTTTGGAGCCGCCATGGTAGTTTTAGTCAACAGGAACTTGTCCTTACTTCCTGAACCTTAGCCGATATAACTTGAGTTTAAAGTTGAGGTGAAATTGTGTCTGTGCTACTGAAAATGTTATTGTTCTTATTTTTGTTCATGTGTGTTTGGATGGTCATAGAGCCACAGCATTCCTAGAAACCCTAGAAATGTGTGCTGAGACTGAGGCTATGTGGAAGACACTGAGCAAGCTGTCTCTGGAGGCACAGCAACTGCACATTGCAGAAAGGTGAATCTTTTTGCACCATGCGTGTTCTTTTCACATTCGAAAGGTAGCCCTAGTGTTGAATTTTCTCCCAGTAATCTGCCCTGCCAATCTGAGGGGAAACCTGGTGAAACTATATGAAAACAGCATTTCAAAAAACGTTATGTTACTTGGGTTACCTATACCTAGTTGAGTTTCAGTTTATTCATGTTTGAGTTTTGTTAATCAACTGTATTTGATTTCTTTAAAAAAACTTCTATCTGACAAATAAATTGTTCCTGTGCTTTTTATGAAGTTCAGGCAAAGTACAGCTCTTTAACTAGGGCTGAAAAAGCATCGGAAGCATTCAGAGGTGAAGAGTTTTGTTTAGTGCATATGATGTAGGAAGGAGAGAGAGAAATAAAAAAGAGCTCCACTAGCTTACTATCCGGATCAGTGGGAAACCCAACCATAGAGTTTAAAGCATATTCTGTTATAAATATTGTTTATCATGTATCCTCATGTTCTGCCATTCATCATTTTATATAATCATACAACATTTTTTCCCCTTAATTCGACATTGCTCTTGTTACATCAGCTATATGAAGTCATAGGAGTTTCTGGAGCATGAATGTTGGTATAAAGAACCCCTCTAAGTAACATGAAAACAGGGAAATATACGTAAAGAAAATATAGAAGAGCCTTTCATAGGATTTGTATTCTGCTGTTGGTTTTCTTTTATTAAATCATTAAAATGAATTAAGTCTTGAGCTTTTTCCTTTTTGTATTTAAATATTTGTGATTGTATTTGGCAGAATATTTAATAATTAATAGTTGTGGCCCTAGAGTAGCACTTGTTTTGTAGCACTTTTCAGTTTTGGAGCCTTTGACAGGTGAAATGATGGTTATTAAAGATGGTTATGGTTATTAAAGATGCCGTTAGTTATAGACCAGTGCTGCCGCTAAATACTTCATCTTTCTCAATTACTCTTCAGGTGCTTTGCAGCTTTGGGTAACGTGTCCAAGGCCTGCTTTTTGAACAAGACCAATAAAATTGCTGATTGCATCTCAAAGGAATATGTATGTACACAAACTACCGTTTTGAGTGTATTGATGAAGAAAAAGTAAATTTCACAAAATGCTACAATTAAAATTGTTATTAGTACTTTGTAACACTGGTTTACAAATCTTAATCTTGAAATCTTGAAGTGTTTGTGCTTTCATTGTTTTTCACGGTCTGCTTAACTGTAGGGTGGCGATGGCAAAGAACACTATCAAGTGAAAGCACGGTTAGCAATGCTAAATAAGAACTACAAACTCTCTGAGATGTACTACTTGGAGCAGGTAATGGCTCTTTTTATCGCCATAGAGAGATATTTATGGAAATAAGTGCTGATAATATTGCTTTGCTCTGCAGAATGCAATTAATGAGGTGATGGAAATGTACCAAGAGCTACAAATGTGGGACAACTGTATTGCAATAGCAGAGGCTAAGGTAAATAATAGTTTCTTCAGAATCTTGATGTAGACTGATGTAGATCTTCAACAGTGCCTGCTAGTATTACTGTGTCACTGTGCTACTCTGAAAATTTAACTTTAATATTTTTCATTTTATTGTGCAGCTACTTTATTTCACAAGTAAAGTTTTACATGTTTTTCACCCGGTACACTTTTTCTACAATAATTAGAAGTTCTGAACTTGGTTCCAGGTGGATATGGGATCGGTTTAATGAAAAAAAAAAAAAAGTGCCAAACTGGTGAAAAGGGGAAAAAGTAGCAGTGACAAAATACGCCACCGCTAAACAGGGAAAAGTAGCTTGTTACTGAAAAAAGCTTCATTATTTTGAAACTAGGTCAGCTACTGCCAGGCTAGTAAAATACAGTGCCTGAAGAAAGTATTCACACCGTTTGGTGTTTTTTCCTGGGTTGTTGCATTACAACCTGGAATTAAAATGGATTGTTTATTTGGATTTTATGTAATAGACCTAACAAAATAGTCAAAATTGTTGAAGTGGAAATACCTTGTTTAAAATAAATAAAAACTGAAAAGTTGTGCATGCATATGTATTCGCCACTCTTAATTATTGTTTGTGTCACAATAAACAATATTTTGCACCTTCAAAGCGGTAGGCATGTTGTGTAGATCAAATGGTACAAACCTCCAAAAAAAAATCCATTTTAATTCCAGGTTGTAATGCAAAAAACAACAACAGGAAAAACACCAAGGGGGTGAATACTTTCGCAAGGCTGGATGTAGTTTTGCAAACGCTAGTAGTGTTACTACTTCCAGTAGCCTGGCTCCCCAAAACTGCTTTGCCATTACTGTTCTGCAAGACATTGTATATTATTGCCACAGTTCCCATATACTGTATACACTCGTATTTTACAGGGTCATCCAGAGGTAGACAATTTGCGACGCAGCTACTACGCTTGGCTGATAGACACCAAACAAAATGAGAAAGCAGGGGAAATGAAGGAGAGTGAGGGCGACTATGTAGGGGCAGTTAACTTTTACCTTAAGGCAGGACTTCCAGGCCAAAGCCGCCTGGCTAGTCATGAACAGGGACGAGCTCCTGTCTAGCAGTATTGTCGACCGCATTACCTCTGCTCTCATCAAAGAGGAGTTCTATGAGAGGGTGAGTCACACTTTACAGTACCATATTGTTTTACACTTTTGATTTGAAACCGTTTCTGCTCCAAATACCCAACAATCTGGCTGACAAACATCGCAGGAGGAGAGATTTATTATAAACAAACACACAAATAAAGCAATCAGCTACTACTACAGTTATTATGATAATAGTGTAACATACGTTAAATTTTAATTTAGGAGCTATTAATACAGGGTCAAATCATGTTTTTGCCCTATGTAATTAATGGACTTTATCTCTTTAGAATGGATTTTCTCATTAATGTGTTTTATCATAGTTTGCTTTTCTTTTATTAATTTCTTTCTTTTTTTAATTAAAAAAAGATTTTAGACTTTTCTTAATGAAATTTGTTACATAAATAAAGAGAATTGTTTATTAACCACGTAAACAGGCATTGTTTATCAGGGCATCTCAAAGCTGTAACAGCAGTAATTACAGACGTGTTTTGTGTGAAGTTTGGCTTATATTGTGTATCATCAGCTGTATATGACAAAAATGCAGAGTGGCAAACCTTAAAAATTTAAGACCTAACTTCTCATCTGTCTCCAGTCACTATTTGATAAAAAAAAAACAGTGAGGTAACTCTGGGTGTTAAAGTTTTTTTTTTTTTTTCTTGTCAGGCAGGTGACCTCTTTAAGAGGATAAATAATAACCAGCGAGCCCTAGATAGTTACTGCAAAGGCAACGCTTTCAAAAAGGGTGAGCATATGTTTACAAGTCACACTGAAACAGTGATGGATACATTACAAATAAAATATGAGCAAAAGATATTAGCACAATACATGTATTGTCCTCTCATGCAGCTGTGGAGCTTGCACGTGTGGCCTTTCCTTCTGAAGTAGTGAAGCTAGAGGAGGCCTGGGGCGACTATCTAATCCAGCAGAAACGAATGGATGCTGCAGTCAATCATTACATTGAGGCCGGGTAAGGGTGACTTAAGTGAAAACATTCATTCATTCATTTAGAAATTCAGAGATGTGTAACCCAGGTCAGAATTGAGCTGATCAAAAGCAAATAAATATAATTTGTAATAATTATATTTTCACTCAAAATACTACAAGGAGTAATATAATGTGTCACCAAAGTTGTTCTGCTGTGCTATGAACATTAAAAATAATTAAAATAGCCAAAATAATTAAAGTATGACGTTTGTCAAATGACGGGCGCTGCGTATGACATCATTGAGATGAGACGCAATAATCGCAGAGGGAGCACGCGCTTTGCAGATCGCGGGTGCCATCAAAACATGTTAAAAGGTGGATGATAGCTGATTGTGAGTCCTGTATAATCTGACGTGGTTGATTAATTCTGTATTGAAATCCCCGCTTTTGGTCAGGGTTTTTTTTTTTTTTTTGAGTCTGGAATAAGCTGTGATCCTGAGATGGCGAGCCGCCCAGTTTGAAAACCCTAGAAAGACGAGAAGAAGATATTCTGCGATTCGTCAAGTGATCAGTGCCTTATCTGCTGTCACAAGTAGAATTCTTTCAGCTTTATTGGTATTTCTTATTGATTACCTCAACGTTGCGCAGAACTGATTATTGCACTATTGAACATTTACACCACAGACAATTGCACTACACTCTACTAAGAGACTTTGGCATTCATTGGACCTGTTATTTAGATTCAAAGGACTATTTTCTTATTTTTTTTGCACACGTACACTCGCAATTGCTCCATGGACTGAGAACTGTTCATATATGGTGAATTATTGTTGAGTTTTGTACTATTTCCAGTTATATTGTTATTTTTCTTGAAGTAATCTGTTTATTGAAATTGTATTTTCTTTTATGAGTTAAAGGTTCTAATTCAACCAAGGTAATAACAAAGCTCCAAGACACAAAGCTCCAAAAAAAAAACTAGAAGAAATTAGCAAGCGACATCAACTAAAATTTAAGCCAACTGAAACACAAATATAATATAAGCAGATAAAATTAAATCAGGAAAATACAAAAGGGCTCAAAACCTACATTTCTTAAAGGTAAAGAGACAGAGACAATTTCAATTGTGTATCATTTTATTGTTTCGTTATTTCATTTCATATTTGCATTCATTTAAACTTTCCTGCCAAGTAAACAAAACCATCTTGGTGAAAGTCATTTTCCTGGTCTGTCTGATTTTTGAGTTGATGTTATTTGCCTCATTTTTGCCCTCTGTAGCGAACCTAGTATTCTGGTCCATTACTGTGTATCCTGACATGCAGATTGATACACAAACCAAAGAAGTAGCTATGGTGCACTACTAGTGTTACCGGGTACAGATGTCTCAACTGAAAATTCATTGTTATAGTTGATTGCTGTACAAGATAAATTTACTACAGAAGCTACATAATAGTAAGAAGATAATTATGAAAAAAAAAATTTTTACAAGCACCTTAAATTGGTATAAACAGTATAATATTACAGATCTCATTTCTTACTACTACCACTACTACCACTACACACACGCTAGTTTTGATGACTGAAAAGTTTTATAGATATAAACCTTTTGCTTTTTTTTAACCTACTCTTTATATTTTCCTGATGAAGGTGTAGTACCAAAGCAGTTGAAGCAGCAATTGGGGCACGTCAGTGGAAGAAAGCCCTGCACATTGTGGAGTTACAGGAGGACAAATCCTCAGCCAAATACTACTTAAAGATCGCACAGCACTACGCGTCTTTACAGGAATATGAGGTAGGGGAGCACTGATGGAGGAATGAAGATGACGTTCCAGGCACAGGCCTTGCCATGACTGCATTCTTTTCAGTATAGTGGTTAACATTCCCTAACATAACTTCCATCATTATTCATACTAAACCGATAACAAAAAAAAAAACCCTTTCAATTTATAGTATTTTTTTCCCCAAAAGGTAAACAAACATTCAGAAACCAGGTGGAAAAAATAAGTACACCCTTCCTAATTCATTAAGAGAGGATTTAACAGCCAGGTGTTATTAATGAAGTGCACAAGATTAGTTAATCATCAAGAAATGTGACTACCTCTATAAAAGCATAACTTTTGACAGTTTGGTGTTCTGGAGCACTCAGGTGTGTGTCTACATCATGCCAAGAAGAAAGGACATCAGCCATGACCTCAGAGAAGCAATTGTTCCTGTTTATCAATTTGGGAAGAGTTATAAGGCCATTTCCAAACAATCTGAAATCCACCATTCTACATTGAAAAGGAATGTTTACAAATGGAGAGCTGGGAGTTGCCAATCTTCCCAGGAGTAGGCGTCCCAGCAAAGGTCAGACTGTTTAATGCTTAGAGGTATAAAGAAAAACACAAGAGCTACATCATGTGACCTACAGGCCTCTGTTAACACATTATATGTTTATGTTCATGACAGAGCAATGAGAAAAAGACTGAACAAGTATGGCTTTCAGGGAAGGGTGGATAGGAAAAAGCACCTTCTCTCCAAAAAGAATATGGTGCACTAATTGGTTTGCAAAATTGCATCTGAATAAACCACGAAAGTTCAGGAACCATATCCTTTGGACTGATGAGACCAAGGTGGAGATGTTTGGTCATCATACACAGAGCCATGTTTAGCAAAAACCAAACACAGCGTATCACCACACACACCTCATACCAACTGTGAAGCATGGTGCTGGAGGGGTGATGATTTGGGCTTGTTTTTCAGCCACAGGACTTGGGAAACTTGCAGTCATTGAGACAACAATGAACTCCACTTTATACTCGAATATTCTTGAGACAAATGTGAGGCCATGTGTCCAGCAGCTTAAGCTGGGTCGAAATTCGGTCATGCAACAGGACAATGATCCCAAACACACCAGCAAATCAACATCTGACCGGCTAAAGAAGAAAAAAATCAAAGTGTTGGAATGGCCGAGTTGAAGTCCAGACCTCAACCACATTGACATGCTGTGGTGGGATCTTAAGAGAGCTGTGCATAAACACATGCCCTCAAACATCAATGAACTGAAGCGATGTTATAAAGAAAAGTGGGCCAAAATTTCTCCAAAACGATGAGAGAGACTGATAAACTCCCACAGAAAACATTTACTTCAAGTTATTGTTGCAGAAAATGGTTCTACATGTTACTGAATTGTAGGGTGTATTAATTTTTTTCTACATGGTTTCTGAATGTTGGTTTACGTTTTGGGGGAAAATTGACTAAAATGAAATCTGCTGTGGGTTTTTTTGTTGTCACCTGAGATTTTCTGTTTGCTTCTAGAAGTTGGTGAGGACCACACAATTGTTATTCAGGCCCTGATAAATAATCACATAAAACTGAAGGAGAGTGTGCTTACTTTTTAAAATATTTATATACATATTATAATATAGCCTTGTTGATCTGAACTCTTGTATCCAGAGCTCTTTAAACTCGGTCTTTAAAAGCCTAGCATATTGTGACAGCTGTTCCATTGTGTTTGCAGGTAGCAGAACGGCTGTTTGTGAAAGGAGGCCATATCAAAGACGCTATTGACATGCACCACTTCGATTCATGTGCGTCGAACATGAGTACAGCTAAAAGGTCTCATTTACCAACAAACATCACTGTGAAAGACCGTGCGAAACAATTTTGTGCAACTGCGATTTCGCCAATTCAAGTATTTTCCGCAAACAAAAGCACAAGAAACTGCAAATTGCATGAGTTTGAAATGTTGAGAAAAGCCACAGCAAAATCAAGCATTTTTGGCCACAACAATCACAAAAAAACCTCCGCGAAATCCTGTACAGACTGAACTGAACCTCTACTCTCCTTAACCCTAAAATGGTGGAAATACTCGTTCTCCTGTCTTTTTTAGGATAATGATTCTGGATGATTAAATCCTTTATTACAGTATTTTAAAATGGAATCGGGGAAAATCATTCTTGCACAAGCCTACGTGACAAATTGACAGCTGAAAGCATTTGGATTACAATGCTAGCAAATTGAGATGTGTTCGATGTGTTATGGTGCATGGTTAGTTAAATTCTAAGGGCGGTCATTATAGATTATGTCCTTCCACACTTTCTGCCTGTGTTGTAAAACCCTTGTTTCTCTTGTCCAAATTGTTCATTTCTTTGTCAGACTGTTTTCCACTGTTGGTGAGCCTGATATGGCAATCACCATGTACAAGAAGAAAAAGCTCTATGACGACATGATTCGTCTCGTCGCCAAACACCACAAGGAGCTGCTGCAGGAGACTCATATTCACTTAGCCAAAGTAAGATTTACAAAAGTTTATCAAGGAATGATTTCTTTTGTATATGTAATGTGTTAGTTTGGGCTCTTCTTTAAGGTTTGTTTTTGTTAAACTGGTCTGAAATAGCTAACTTCTAAACATGGTTCTGCTTTTTCAGGAGTTGGAAGTTGAGGGAAGATTTCAGGAGGCTGAGTATCACTACATTCAGGGCCAGGATTGGAAAGCAGCAGTCAACATGTATGGGACAAATGAGATGTGGGAGGAAGCTTATAGGGTATTGACTCTTATTTGGATTTATAAAGGAACACTTGCGTTTACAGTTGCATTTACATACACTTATCCATTGTAACACATCCATTTCCTGTGAGTCAATGTAGGCTAATGGAAGTGTGCATCAGGACTGTAGGGAAGTCCATGCAGTATTTTTTTTCCTGTTCTGTTAGTGTTTTCAGCTTATTTTTTGTCTTGAGATGAATCAAAAAGTCTTTTTTTCTTGGGATCATGGTTTTTGTTGTAATCTTGAGGTAACAAGGCTGGAGCTGCATCTTGAGTCAATGCATTAAATTTGACTTTGATCAGGGACTGACGAAGGGCTGAGAAGAGGGAGAAGACTGCAGAGAGGACATTACAGTCTACCCGGCCCTAATTACCTATGGCATATGGGAACATTGTACTAAAACGAAATTGTATTTAGGCCAAGTGTGTTTTTTTGACCAGGTTGTTAGGATAGCTGTGTGCCATAGCGAAATGGATGCAAACCTAATCAATTTGGTTCATAATCAGATGCTAGCTTTCAAAATATCTGTGATGAACCATCACATTGTAAGAACAGCAGAAGTGACTATATCTGTGGTTTAGCCATAGCATTTATTATTTTTAACCCCTTGATATGGCGATATGGGAGACGCATGAAAACTACGCTTTTCTGCTTTTACAGAAAAGCAGTGGGACTGTGGAGGATCAGTTAGTATGATCAGTGATAGATAGATAGATAGACAGACAGATAGTAAGTAAGTAAGTAAAGTAAGTAAAACTACTTTATTGATCCACAAAGCGAAAAATGGTGTCTCAACACAATAGCAACAGGGAGGACTAAGAATGAACAGCTCACAGACTTTAAAAATGCACAATAAACACACAATATTCACCACAAATAAGAGGAAATAAAAATATGCATATAAATAGCTCTCAGACTAAGATTCCTGTACAGCTTAACTGTATGAAGTATATTACAGGTTGTCAGGCTTAAAACTATACATTAGACTGTGTGACAGTTTTGGTAGCGTGTGTATATAAAAATGTACACAAGTACCATTAAATAGATTTAATGGTTAAATCTGGTAAAATGTTGATGGTGGTTGATTTTCTCAACGGGGCGTGTTCGTATAGGAAAATAATCCACGATGGGGTGGGGGGATATGAAGTGGATTATTTTTCTGTAACAGCTCATTCTGAAGTGTTTTATTCCTCTTATACCACAGAGATTTGCCAACCATCACAGTTTTTGATTTATTAATAAACTACACCTTATGTTTTTTTTAAACGGTTTATAGTTACATTCATTGTTGTGGAACGTCCATGAAATAAGTTAGTTCCTGCTCTCACTTACATTATACACTGAGTTGCCCGTTTATTATAGTTCTATATAGATTTATGTGCATATGATATTGCCTGCAAGATGAGGAACAGTGATTTCACTATTTTAATCTGTGTATGGTTTAATATTAATGTGTGGATGGCAGGTGTCAAAGAGCCACGGGACAGCCAGCACCCACAAGCAGGTGGTCTACCTGTGGGCCAAGAATCTTGGAGGAGAGACAGCTGTTAAGCTTCTTAACAAGTTCGGCCTGCTGGAGGATGCCATCGATTTTGCAGCTGAAAACCGGTAAGGAACTGTACCGGGCTCTGTATCACTTCTTCATTCTAGTTTACAAATACTTAGCAAGTACTGATCATCTTATTGACACCAGAATACTAATGTTGCTAGTAATGATTGATGACTGTTGATTATTATTGTGCAATGTGATCATTATTACAAGGTTATACCATTAACATTCTGAGGATATATGCAGTTTTATCATTAACCAGTCGTGACAAGTGACTGCACCTATAACTTTATCTACAGTGCATACGGAAAGTATTCACAGCGCTTCACTTTTTCCACATTTTGTTATGTTACAGCCTTATTCCAAAATGGATTAAATTCATTATTTTCCTCAGAATTCTACAAACAATAAACCATAATGACAACGTGAAAGAAGTTTGTTTGAAATCTTTGCAAATTTATTAAAAATAAAAAATGAAAAAAATCACATGTACATAAGTATTCACAGCATTTGCTCAATACTTTGTTGAAGCATCTTTGGCACCAATTACAGCCTCAAGTCTTTTTCAATATGATGCTACAAGCTTGGCACACCTATTTTTGGGCAGTTTCTCCCATTCAAGTCTGGGCTCTGGCTGGGCCACTCAAGGACATTCACAGAGTTGTCCCGTAGCCACTCCTTTGTTATCTTGGCTGTGTGCTTAGGGTCGTTGTCCTGTTGGAAGATGAACCTTCGCCCCAGTCTGAGGTCCAGAGTGCTCTGGAGCAGGTTTTCATCAAGAATGTCTCTGTACATTGCTGCATTAATCTTTCCCTCGATCCTGACTAGTCTCCCAGTTCCTACCGCTGAAAAACATCCCCACAGCATGATGCTGCCACCACCATTCTTCACTGTAGGGATGATATTGGCCAGGTGATGAGCGGTGCCTGGTTTCCTCCAGACATGACGCTTACTATTCGCTATTACTATACACTTTTACTATTAAGAGTCCTTCAACCAGCTGTTCCATGATCACCCTTTATTACAAAGCCCTGCTCATCCAGAAGGACTTGTAGATTTTTTCAGCGACCGAGCACAGTGGCGAGGAGTGCCATCCGGATATACATCCCGTTCTTAGCCTGACGAAAGTAAGCAGCACGAGGATCCGTGTCCACCTCCACACTGCACGAACAAAAAAAGGTTAATGAGGTGGAGAGAAACTGGCAAATAAAAAAAACCCAAAAAGTGACATGACTCATTGTTAATTGTTTATGCTCATATAATAGAAAATGTGGTGCCCTTGAGAATTGTTAACACCCTTTCATGAAATTATACATTCATTACACCCCCCCGGCCCTAATTGTGTGTAATGATATATTTAATTGCTTAGAACTTTTGATTATATCCATCACCAGCTTTGTGCTAGTCAACAACCATCTGTTGTTTTGTGTTGAAAGTGTTGTGTTGCTTATTTCCCATGGTAAAGGGATTTTACGTCTGCATAAGCTCATTTATAATCCTGGACACATGGTTAAAACCAACTACAGAGTTCCTGGGGATTTCAGCACATATTTTATAGTATTATTTGCTCTAGTAAGATACAAGTTTCTTGTATTGTTTTAATATCCGTTTTTATTGTGCATAATGTTTATTTTATATAATTTCCCCTCATTTTGAAGGGTAGGAAGGGTAGCAATACTTCTGAAGGGTACAGTAAATAAGCACGTAAAATGAACCACCACTTTAAATTTAAAAAAAAATTGATAAAAAAAACAACAGGATTACGGATTGTAGTGTGTGTATGTGAATATATAATTACATGTGATATGGATCATATTCAGCATACCTAATTTCGTTCACTCTTGGAAGTGGGTGCATGACGACCATTTTTCTCTTGGCTCCTGTCATTATGTGAGGGGTCAAGATAAACTTCCCGAAGCACTACAAAAAGGGAATTAAAAAAAGTTTCAAAATACATGCCATACAATAAAACAGCACAAGGACAGTGCACACATACTGTACAACGCTAAGTGCGATGCCTTACTGCATTGTACTCCTCCTCGGACGCGAAACGCTCTTTCTGAATCCGTGTTATGTAAAGGACATCAGTGTCAGGAAGGGCCTCTTCGATGCTGCTGAACTCCTCCTGATGAAAAACACCCAGATGTAATCAGCAAAAATACAAAGAAAAAATACCCTCGCACATCTAGTTTCATAATCAACACTCCTGTGCACCTGCTTTATGCCTTTGGACGCAACAAAGTCAACGATCTCATGGGGCATGCTGAGGTTCTTTGGAGACACGTAGCGCAGGGTGATACGATACTGGGTGAGCAGTCTGGCTAATGAATGCACAGTCCTGCCGTGCTTCAGATCTCCCACCATAGTGATCTGTTAAAAAAAAAAAAAGGCAAGAGTTACACAGACACACCAACACACAAAAAACCTTTCCAAATGTAAAAAAAAAAGATACAGGTACTGGCTGTCAAGGAGATATAGCTTGTGGACTTGCACTACGTTTAATACAACAAATCCAGTTTCTTTGACTAAGTATTACTTGAAAAAAAAAACAATACTCAGGAAAAGACTAGCTAAGCCACTAGAGCAGTGATCACCAACCCTCTTCCTTGAGATCTACCTTCCTGCAGGTTTCATCTCCAACCAAAATCCAACTAAAACACCTGTTTTAGTTGATCAAGAACCTCTTAAGGCAATGATTAGATGGTCAGATGGGCACCATTATGGTTGGAGCTAAAGTCTTCAGGAAGGTAGATCTCCAGGAACAGGGTTGGTAAGCACTGCTCTAGAGCTTTTTTTTGTGAAAATAAAAGGTCTGGGTTTTCCTGTGGACTTACAGTCATGCCATTGACGGTGCCAAGCTCTTCTCGGATGGTAAAGATATCGAGTAGGGCCTGAGTGGGGTGCTCGCCGACACCATCTCCAGCATTTATTACTGGCCTCCGACAATGCTTCGCAGCTTTCTATAATGAAGGATATCAAAAGCATACTTGTCCATTTAGTTCTGCTTTCTGGTATCAACGCAAAAAATGCATACAATTGTGTATGCCTGAAATACCCTTAAAATATACTTCAAACAGGAAAGAAGCTATTGAAGGAAAAATATTTCAGACATTTGACCTTGCTCTGAACAATCAGTTTGCAATGATAATTCCATATAAATCCAACAAACATTCAACCGCTCGTTCATGAGATATTGTGCTTATGAGAATCTCGGATCAATGCACATTTGACCAGACAACAAGAAAAATGAAAAAAGGATACAGACAAGAAAAAAAAAAAGAAAAAAAAGAGTAATAAATGTACCCCACCTCTACAGCTCCAGGCACTGGATGGCGCAGCACAATGACATCAGCATAGCAGCTCATGGTCTGCACCGAGTCGGCCAGGGACTCGCCCTTCTGCGTGGAGGAAGTGGATTCGCTGAAGTGCACAACAGAGCCACCGAGCCGCTGCATCGCTGCAGCAAAAGAGCTGCTGGTCCGAGTGCTCACCTCATAGAACATGGAGGCCATGACCTTACCCTGGCAGAAAAAAACCCCCACAACATTATTGAACCAGTCATTAATGTTTAAATGACGCATGTGCAAGTCAAATGTATTTCTATCTGACTGCGTTTAGTGATTTTTTTCCTTCTAAACAAACAAAAGAACCTGTCCCATCACATTAAGTGACCAAAAATTAAACTCCAAAGGAATTCCAGTGTTAGATAATTTCCAGATTTGCAAATGTCCAACAGTGCCCAACAATGCATCATGCAGTTTCCTGATCTAGACTCCTTGGAAAAAGAAAAGCAAAAAGTGCATTTTCATGCAAATAAATAGAGTTTAGGTCAGATGGATTGGAATGACCATGTCTGAATCTGTGGTCAGTAAACTTTTTTTTTTAAATTATTATTTATTTATTTATTTTATTTGTGTAACCCAGCTACAGTCTGTTACTGAGTAATGGAGTTACACTAAGAGGCCTAATATCTAAATATTAAAGCCAGTATTCTTGGTATGAATGACTTAGGAAATAAAATGCAACACCATCTCCACCAACAGTGGTGCACGTTTATGATTTACAGTACTCATCTGCAATACGTGGATCTGATGCATGAACTTGGCAACCCTGCTCACAGAATAAAGGTCAACTTCAGTAATGCTGTATATAAATGAGAGCTGCACTATTTGTTTTTTATTTCATCAATGGTCCCGACTTAAACACTGCCTAAAATGTTCAGTACTAGATAATGGAATAAAGTACAATTACATTTTTTTTTTTCAAATTACAATATCCTTTACTTTCTTTTGAACATGTTTCTGGGCAGGATCCTGTGTATTTTTTATTTAATAACAGTATTATGTTTCTCGACAAGCACTTTATTTCACTACAGTGAGATGCTTACCTTCAAGATGTCCAGGCTCCTCTCTTTCTGAACCATTAAACGAAGTGTGTGAGCCACATTGAACAAGTGGGACATCTGAAATCACAACAAGGACCGGTTATTGGGACCCTTCTGAAATTTGGCCAGCAGTGGCCATTTCTTACCTAGAACACTAAAGAGATTTGTGTTTTGAGATGGTAGCTCAATGTTAAACCTTTGAAATGCTTGCTGAAAGCCGACTGGCTAATGGTGGCCATCAAACCAGGTAACCCAGTCATCAACAGAAATCCAATTACAGATTAGCACAATGATGTGGTTCACCAAATTTCAGCTTGATCAGACTTACACTTCTTGAGTAGCAGCTATTTAAACTTTCTTGCAAATTCATGCAATCAATCATGAGTCACAGCTGTTTGGGTAAACTAAGCCCCTCCACACAAGGACTGATTAGCACGTGGTGACCAACTTGTTTACAAATCTCAATATTCTGATAACTATTGACATTCAGACTCTGAGTAATTTGATACCAATTTTGTGGGCCAGTCAGTTGCCCCAAGCAGTCCTGTAAAATATCACGACCTAGTGATCACTGGCTGTCTTTGTACCAGAGGTTTATACAAGGGCTTAAGGTGAACCAGGTCTTGTATTCTTGAGCTTATGCTCCATATATAGCCATGAAGACAGTGAGCTGTGCACATGGCAGCATACCTCTGCTGGGTCTCCAAAAAGAATCATTTAAAAATATTAACTTGCACATTCATAGTGTGCATTTCTCCTTGTTCTTAAAATGTTCTCCATCGTTATTAAAAAAAATCCTGGAAAATGCTGGCTTAAACACATCCTCAACTTGACTCAAAACAGCACGGCAAGTGTTTGCTCCTTTCAGCGATTTCCCCCTGATTTTAACTCCTTGTCTTCATACTGTTTGGATTATACTATTACTGTCTGGTGCCTGCTTACATTCCTTTTGTGTGCACAGCGAAAAATGTTCTTCTACTGGTTGGTGGAATGTTTTCGATCATTAAGCATGAACTCTTTGCACTTCTTTTCCAGGTCACTCATTTCCTTCCCTGAAATTCCCGAGAATACAAGCATGTGTCATGTGCTATCCTACACATTTATATTCTTGGATTAGGTTGAAATGAGGTTTCTCTCATTTACTTCAGTGTGTGATTAAGTAAAAAGTTTTTTAAAAAATCTTTTCCAAGGGCCAATAATTCAAGACCTGAATGTATATCACTATACCATTGAGGCAATAATACTATTGTGCAGTCTGCACAGCCCACATTACAAATGTTCTTCTGCAAATAGCGTACAATCGCATTTTTCTGCTAGAGAAAGCCAAATTCCAATATCAGACTGTGCTATAAGTTGGGTACAAACATTTTTGTCAGTCCAGGCAAATTCCTCTAAAGATGAGCTATACTGTATATATTTCCTCTGTTAATAAGCATACATATTTTCTTATATGCAGGTAATAGGAGTAGAGAACTCTAATGAGCGAAAACAACTGTCCCCTTCTGCCTATAATGATGATGGATGCTTAATGGCATATGTGCCATTACACACAAAGTACTACATTTCTCACATCTTTTCCTGACATGGTCATGGAGCCTGACAATAAACATGGCAACCGAACACATTTGTGACTTGAGGAATGCCACAATGCTGCAATGAATATGCCACAATACGTGTAAAAATGCGTGTACCTGCTCCTTGGTAAACTGGCGTGCAGAAAGCATGTGTTGACCCACTAAAGGGTGAAGCAGAGGTGAAGTCTGGATGTGAGACACGGCCGGAGCCTGGTTTGTCTGCGGTGGTAGAATTCTGGCTAGTGGAGGAGGGTATGCGCATGCCTCTGCTATAGTGGTCATTTCTGAGAGCAAGAAAAACAAATGCAGGTCTAAAAGTACCCTTGAAAATGTAAAGTAAATTAAAATCTATACATTGTTTAATATGTTTTAAATGTTCAAAAACTATTAAAAATGGCCTTGAAGCATCTCTGCACCTTTTATGGGTCTCAAATGCTATAAAGTGGATTTACAAGACACTTTAACACACACCATGAAATGCTTAGTTTGGATAGCAAGTACAGTACAGTGCAAAAGTTTTAGGCACCCTACTTTCTTAGTAAAAACTTTGTTATAGATTTTTTTTTATTTTCTGACTTCTACATTTTAGATTCCCAAACATGAATTTTCTAGCACAAAATTAAATGGTACAGAAAAATGTTTGTGTCATTAAAGAAAGCAGCATATCACGTAAGAGGCCACTTTTCAGACAAAAAACACAATGAAGGCTGCTGGGTTTTGCTGCAAAAACAAGAAGCGAGTGAGAAAGTCAAAGTCTCCAGAAGAACTGTGGCTGGTTCTGCAAGATGCTCAATAAAACTTACCAGTTCATTTCCTTATAAAACTGCACAAATTGTACCGGAGACTATTTTTATTTTTACTTTTATTTTTTTTGTCAAAAAAAATAGTGACTTTGTTTAATTTACTACTGTTTACTGCTCTTTACAGTATATATATTTTTTAAATGTAGAAACATTTAATTTCATTATTTTGAAGGCATTTCTTTGCACATGCCTAAAACTTTTGCACAGTACTGTATATCAGTCAAGCCTGACAGCTTTATAGTTTATTAGTTATAAAAATACCTTTTTTTTTATCTTTACTCTCAATATAAAGCAATGTCAGAATGGTGTGATTTTTTTTTTTTATTCTCAACAATCTCCAGCGTATTTCATTCTCCACAGGAAGGAGTATTAACACATTGATCTCATAGTACGCATTATTTAAAGTTTTTTTTTTTTTTAAAGCTTGCCAGCAAAGATATAGGGAAATTAAACCAATGACGCTCAAATTAGTACCTGGTGGCAGACCAGGATCAGAACTCATGTGGTAGACTCGTGGAGGGTAAAAGCCCCAGTTCTGTCTAAAGAAAAGCAGCCCTAAAGCATGATACTGCCAGCACCATGCTTCACCATGGGTATGTTGCGCTTTTGGCGGTGTGTTTTTTTTGCACTAAACATACCTTTTGGAATTATGGAATTATTATACCTTTTGCAATTAGTCTCATCAGAACATAACAAATTTTGCCACATGGTTTGGGGTTGAGCTTGGATGCTTGGATTATAAAGAGATTAAACCAATGAAGCCCAAATTAGTACCTGTTGGCAGACCAGGATCAGAAGTGTGGTGGACTCGAGGAAGAATTAAACGGTCCCCAGCTGATCTGCGTGGACTCGCAGCTTGAGCACGCAGAGATTCACTAGGAGCTGATTGTCTAGGATGCTCAGGAGTCTGTGTAACAAATGCATTAATGTGTGATGAACCTGAAGATGTATTGTCCTGTGTATAAAGATAGAAAATGCAGTATGGGAGGCTTCTCACAAGGGAGAAGCATAACATTTGGAAGAACTAACTTAAGTGTTACCTTTTGGACATCCTTAGGTATTTCAGGGACTGATGACTGAACTGGAACTGATGACCACGTCTTCACATCTTCACCATAACCAGGAGGTACCAGTACCTGAAAGTATTACACACGACAAGGGTGGTTAAAACTGATCATATATAAAACTATTTGCAACCATCATGCACCTAAGAATTTCTCATGAAACCCAAGTTCACCTGTCCGTCAATGTAGGCCACCTCCCCTCTCAGCACCACTCGCATCACTTTACCCTTCACCCTCATGCCCTCAAAAGGAGTCCATTTCGACTTTGTGAACTGCATGTGCTTCGGGATGATCCACTCTTGCTCCAAATCCACCTAGGAAATATACTTTGTTATATACACAAATCAACCTGACCAATCGTTTCAACCACACAACCAACCATTCTGGGAGTCAAATACTGTCATTTTTAACTACAGACCTCCACGTAGGTATTCTCTTGACGAGGAAGAGAGAAAATTCGAGCTGGGTTCTCATAGAGACGTTTGATGATGTCGTCAATGGTGAGACGGCCTTCACTGACGGCGGTGAGCAGCAGGGGCAGCATGGTCTCCAGGCCTGGGTAGCCTGGTGGAGGCTTTTCTGAGTCCTTCTCACTCACCGAGTGCGGAGCTGCAGTTGGATATACGCACATAATACACATACTTAAAATAAATAAAGTGTAGTTTTCGGCTGAATTAGGAATTGGAACCTGTCCAATATCATTTTAGGGTAATAGATTTTATTCAGTTCAATCCAATCCTTACCATGATCAGTGGCAAAACAGTCAATGATATCCAAATTTTCCCACAGCGCCTCCATGTCCTCTCGGGTGCCCAGCATGGGCCGCACCTCAGCCCTGCCATCCCCTAGAACAGATACGTTGTCGTCACACAGGAAGAGGTGATGAGGAGCCACTTCACATGTCACCTGGATGCCCTTCTGCTTTGCAGCTCGGATGATCAGGATCTGAAAAAAATAAAACAAAAAAATAAAATAAAATACACACAAGGAAATTCAGGATTCAAATTTAGATCAAAACTAAGAGTTATACGCTGTAGCTTGAAGAGACTTGTTGTCTTACCTCCTCTTTTTTGGCAATATGGCAAATGTGAACAGATCTCTTGAGCTACCATCAAAATAGCCGCCACGGTCTGCTTCTCTGCATGGGCCACTATGGGTAAATGCTTTGGCCACTTTTCAAAATGCTGCATTGAAAAGGATCATTACTCCATGTAGTGCTAGTGATACATGTCCATTATATTATTAATAAACTACAGTACCAGAAATATTAATGCCTTACCTCCATCCAGAAGGAAACATTGTCCATTTTTAACCTTGAATAAGTATCATTCAAGTACATCTTCAGACCAGCCGCAGCGTTTGCAATGGATGGCAGAATAGTGGCGTTGTCTGAAACCGCTCCCAAGTATAGAGCATAGTCACAGCGACATCCTGCCTTCGCCAGCTACACAGACAGATACGATGCAAAATAACATAACATTGGACTGCATTCAGAACCAAGGGAAATGTAAAACACATCTAATATATAGGAGATGCCTGTTTGAGGGTGACATTACCTTCTGGACCAGGGCTAGAGAGCTGGGGTCGATTACAGGAGGGTTGGTGTTCGGCATGGCACACACCATCGTAATGCCGCCTGCCAGGGCAGCAGCTGTGCCCGAGGAGAAATCCTCCTTGTGGGTGGCACCAGGTTCTCGCAGGTGTACATGGACATCAATGAGGCCTATAGTAACAGAATCGAGGTTAAATGGTGTGCATTGTTGTGTTTTTTCTGATTTGTTTTAACCAAAATATATTGAATCACACTTTATACAATGGATATAAAGAGTCTACACACGCCTGTTAAAATGGCAGGTTTTTGTGAAAAACCATAAATCATGTCAGAACTTTTTCACCTTCGATGTGAAATTACAAAGTATAAAAATTAAGTGACAATCAAACATTTGGAAAAATAAAGTTACAATAACCTGGTTGCATAAGTCCACACACCCTTTTATAACTGGGGGTGTGGCTGTGTTGAACCAAGGATGAACCAATCATCAATCTCATGTTCAAAAGTAATTATCATACAGCTGCCATCAATTAAATTATTCTGATTAACCCCAAATAAAGCTCAGATGTTTCTGTAGGATTTTCTTGACATATTCTTGGTTTCATCTGACTACTGAAGCCATGGTGGGAAAAGTTCTGACACGATTGATGTCAGGTTAATTTTTTTTTTACATCACAAAACCCTGCCTTTTTAGCAGGGGTGTGTAGACTTTTTAGATTCACTGTACATGATGGAACATGTGATAGAATTTACCAGGTAAACGAATCAGTTTCTGGGACGTCATGCTGTCAATGTGAGTCTTGATCGGAGGAGCTTGACCAATCTGTCTCAATGCCTGTCCAAATAATATGTACAGAGTTTTAAAAAATTGTGTCTCTTACCCAAAAATGTTTCAGTTTAAGGGCACTGGTAGCATTGGAAAGCAAAACAGCATTTTCTTCCCTGAACTTTAGTATAAGTACTTCCCTATATCAGCATACAACTTGATTTGAAAGGAACAAACATTATCTGATGAAGGTTGGACTGTTAGCAGATTCTCACCTGAACAAAGAGCTTGGTGCACTTGATATCGATGATCAGAGGTACAGAGTAGTCCACAGCCATGCGACGGGTACGGTATCCTTTAGTGACAAAGGAGGACAAACGCCTGCTGCCCGCATTCCTCATGGACAGGTTAATCACCATGTCAAAGTGGTTCTCCTCCAAATAGTCCATGATGTTTCTCTGCTTGTCCTTGTTGGGGCAGTCACTTTCCTCTTCAAAAGGCCAGTCTACAGCCATTACCTAGGGGTAAGAGTTAGGTCAATGTAATGTCATTGATTCTGTAATGTTATTGTGGTCGATTACAATGCTAACTAAATATAATCCTTAATATAAATAAATGAGTAAACCAAAACAGGCTAAATAAGTCCCTTTAGCTATCAGTCAGTGTCTACACTTCTACATCTGGCCTTATGAGCAATAATTTAAAAAAACAGATAAGCTAAGAACTCTGGGAACAACACACAACCAGGACACTATTTAAGAAGTCGAGTAATTGTTTGCCATACTTTGACTCCATGTTCAGTGTAGAAGTCAGCAGTACCCAAGCTGGCATACAGGTTATAGCCAAGACTCTCTAAAGCCTGAATTGTAGGCAGCAGCTCACTTTTATTCTGGGAAAAAAAGGAAAGACGGTAAAATAATAGATGAAACATTTAGCACAAGTTTCACATGGTGAACAGGAACCAGTCAATATTTCACCACTGAAAAAAACAACAACTATGTATTACTGAAAGGTGATTCAGGTACCTTGTAGCTGCCAATGGAGAGGAGAATGTTTTTCTTAGGGATTTTGAATCCCGTGCTGAGCATGGCTTTCAGGTACGCCTCATAACGGTTCTCACCAAAGCAGGCCACCTCACCGGTGCTCGTCATTTCCACACTCAACACTACGTCAGCCCCGGCCAGCCGAGAGAAGGAGAACTGCGGAACCTTCGAGAGAAACGATCACACACATTCAACTGAGGCTTCATCCTAATCTGAGAACATGCAAAGAGTACAACAGCATGAGTCTATTTTTATAATTTGTTTTAAGGTTAGAGACACTTGAGAGACCCTGGTTTGTGTATATTGACTTACCTCTTTAATTTGGACCCAAGGTTTCTATAGGGTTCAAATGTATACACTGAGATGGTCATTGCTATTGCGAAACAACAATTTTGTCTTTCTTTAACCATTTCTGTGCAAATTTAGCAGCCAAATCATCCACCACCATATTTTACAGCGGGTTATCAGGTGCTTTTCCTTGTATGTAGTCACCTTTTTGTCACCAAAAATGGTTTGCATGACCAAATCTAACCATAACATACAGCTATAGTTCTAATGATGCTTCAGGCACTGCATTATGTAAGATTGTCTTAGGTTGCTGTTATTAAAATGTGACATTTTAACAGTTGAATTCGCTAAACTGGGCATTTCTGCTGGGCAGTATTTTCCCTCCATCCATCACTTTGGTATTTGCCAAATTGTTTCAGACACTGTTATGGCACTAATTGCTACAGTGGGTATAGAAAAGAATCACCCCCTTCAAAATAATCACATTTTGTTGCTTTTCAGCCTGAAATGAAGACGGACACAGTTTTTGTTTTATCCGGCTGTATTTACTCAGTGAAACTTATAACATCCAAGTGAAAGATACAACACCAACATGTCAGAAAAAAAGAAAAAAAAAGAAAAAACCAATCACTGAGTTGGAAAAAGGATCACCACCCCCCTCCTAAAAATGACTTGTAAACTCAATCAGGTGTAGCTAATCACCTTCTCAATGGCACACAAAGTCATTTGACTTTCAACTGTAATCAGCTGTGATCATTTTGATTAGCTCAGCATGAAAAGAGCTTTCCTGGAGCATTTCAGTCCTTGGTAGTGCAACTGAAGCAATCAACTAACTATGGGTGGCAAGGCACTGTCAAAAGATCTCTGGGATAAGGTTGTGGACAGGCAGAAGTCAGGAGATGGATATAAAAACATTTAAAAGGCTTTATCAATGCCTAGAAGCACAGGGAAGTCTATTATTAAGAAGTGGAAGGTATTTAGTACAACACAGACCCTCCCTGGACCAGGACGGCGCTCCAAACTGGATGAAAGAGCCAGGAGGAAACTGATCAGAGAGGCTACCAAGAGGCCTACAGCAACTCTGAAGCAGTTGCAGGAATTTATGACAAAGAGTGGTCATTGTGTGCATGGGACAATATCACAAATTCTTCACAAATGTGGCTTGTATGGGAGGGTTGCAAGAAAAGCCACCCACGACAGAGCTTTACCAAAATGCACCTTGAAGATTCTAAGGCCACATGGAAAAAGATGAATTATTTGGCCTCAACACCAAATGATATGTCTGGCGGAAATCCAATACAGTTCACCAACCAAATAACACCATTACTACAGAAAAGCATGGAGGTGGTAATATCCTGTTATGGGATATCCTGTTTCACTGTAGCAGGGACTTGAGCACTTGTCAAGATAGAAGGAAAATGGATGGGGCAAAATACCATCAAATTCTTGAGGAAAATCTGCTGCCCTCTGCCAGAAAGTTGTCAATGGGAAGAAGGTTTACCTTCCAACATGACAATGACCCAAAGCACACAGCAAAACTGACCACACAGTGGTTGAAAGAGAAAAAGATAAATGTCCTTGCATGGCCTAGTCAGAGCCCAGACTTAAACCCCATTGAAAATCTGTGGAATGACTTGAAGGCAGTCCACAAACAGTTACCATCAAATTTAACTGAACTTCTGCAAAGAAGAGTGGGCAAATATTGCAAAGTCTAGATGTGCAAAGTTAGTAGAGACATATCCCAACAAACTAAAGGCTGTAATTAAAGCAAAAGGTGGTTCAACAAAATACTGACACAAGGGGGTGATCCTGTTTCCAACTCAGTGATTCTGATTTTTAATTTTTCCTGACATGTTGGTGTTATATCTTTCACTTGGATGTTATAAGTTGCACTGAGTAAATACAGCTGGATAAAACAAAAACTGTGTCTGTCTTCATTTCAGGCGGAAAAGCAACAAAATGTGATTATTTTAAAGGGGGGTGATTCTTTTCTATACCCACTGTATATAGTTTTGTGAAGTTCAGCAAACCTGTCTCTTTTATGTTAAAAAAAGTTCTTTGGTGTTTCCCCATTAAGCCTGACACTGCTGCTCACCCACAGCAGCTCTTTACCTTAACTCCCACAATGCCGATCCCAGTCATGAGTCCCACAGCTTCCACCTCCTGTCCCATGATGACCTGTGTCGCCAAAGCCACAAGATCTACGCCCAGCGTTTTGGAGACGAAAGGGAAGGAGCGTGACACTCGTACATTGCACTCAATCACTTTCAACTGGTCATCCTGAATGAACACACACAAGCAGAGATAAAAATAAATAAATAATACAGAAAAAACTGTGATTATAAATGTACTAAATGGAACAAGTTGTATTAGAATGAATGTGCATCTCCGCAATTTGTAGATAAATTGATTTGAAAACAAGTAGCTCACTTCTATTCCCAGAAGAAATAAGATTATAAACATGAACACCTAAAAGAAAGTTTATTTAGTTGTACATCTTGATAATCACCTTGGCGATGAGTTGCAAGTTAAATGGTCCTGTGACTTGTAGCTCCTGACCGATGGCATGTACGATCAATTTAATGCGCTCCATGGTCTTCTGGTTGATGTCCTGTGGTGGCGTAACCAGCGTTGCATCCCCAGAATGCACTCCGGCGTTCTCGACGTGCTCGGAGACAGCAATGGCAATGACCACCCCGTCACACGCTACAGCATCCACGTCAATTTCCTGCAACACAGAGCGAGCCAAATTGACCAAAATTTTATTTCTTAATCAAGTAAACAGTTCTTCAGGGCACAAGATGACGACTACAAGCAATACCAAACTTTCTGACATCTCAGAATATTACATGGCATTACAACAATACCCTGGCTATTTGTGTCGATTTACTTCACAGATTAAAACATTTTAACTTGTTTTTGCTACATATTGTTTGTTAATCTCCACTTATTCCCACTGCTAATTCTTAACATGATTTTGAAACTACTGTTAAATGCATGTGACTCAATAGTAAAGTAACTGACCTTGGCCTCCTGGATAAATTTGGAGATAACAACAGGGTGCTCTTTAGACACAGCAACAGCGCTGCTCAAGTACTTCTCCAGGTCACTATGAGAGTAGGCCACGTTCATGGCAGCTCCGCTGAGCACGTAGGATGGCCTCACTAGGCACGGGTAGCCCACCGTCTCACAAAACTGCATGGCTGACTATAAATGGAAGGAAAAGGAATATCAGTGTCAGTATTATATAGTCAAAATAGTCTTAAAGGCGAACAGGAAGAAAGCTAACTCAAGCAAAGTGAAGAAGTTGGAACAGTATGTTGTTAAGTAAAGTACCTCTGTATCAGAAAGCTCTTTCCAGCGTGGTTGGCTGATTCCAATGGTGTCCAGCATCCTAGAAAATTTAAAACGGTTCTCAGCTGAGTCAATAAATTCGGGCGATGTGCCCAGGATGCGGCACTGCTGCCTGTGCAAAGACATGGCGATGTTGTTGGGGAGCTGGCCTCCCATAGAAAGTATCACTCCCTCTGGGTTCTCCATCTCGTACATGTCCATCACCACCTAAGATCCAAGTCACAGTGTTAAGCAGGAAGTAATGGAAAAAATAGCAAAAACCACCTTACCTATAATTAACCAAACATATGGCTTATACATGTGTATATATAAAATAACAAAACAGGAAAACGGTGTGAACACCAGTCTGGTCATTCTCCTCTGATTTCTCTCATCAACAAGGTGTTTCAGCCTCAAACCCTCCGCTCACTCAATGTTTTTTGTACCATTCTGTGCAAACTCTAGAGACTGTCGTGTGTGAAAATCCCTGGAGATCAGCAGTTTCTAAAATACTCAAACCGGCCCATCTCGCACCAACATCCATGCCACGGTTAAAGTCCCACTTTAGAGATCACACTTTTCCCCATTCTGATGTTTGATGTGAACATTAACTGAAGCTCCTGACCTGCATCTGCATGATTTTATGCATTGTGCTGCTGCCACATGATTGGCTGATTAGAGAACTGCATGAACGTGCAGGTGTACAGGTGTTCCTAATAAAGTGAACGGTGAGACCGGGATATCATATATATGCTCTGTGAAAGCAGCCTTTTATGGAGTTTTGTGGGCGTTACCAAATGCAAATCAGCTGTGCCGTGCACACACACCCGGTTATTTACGGGTGATTGCCATTTATCAACATACACACATGAATACGAAGAAAATCAGCATTACAGAAACTTTTGTGAAATTTTAACTTTGGTTCTGCTTATGCAAACATATACATACAACTTTAGTCAAAGATTGATGAATGAGGCCCAATGGTAGCTCTCAAAACGAAACCTTTCATCCAGCAGCTTTAAATTAAAGTAGACTTAACACTCACCTCAAACGAGATCTCGTCAAAATAGAGTCTGTCGCACATATCATAGTCTGTGCTAACCGTTTCGGGATTGTAATTCACCATTATTGTCTTGTAACCCATCTGAAAAAGAAAAGAAAATAGAGTTTGCTGACATATTTCTGCTTTAGCAGGATAAACCCAGCAAGCAGCGTTGTGATGGAGTTAAGTAAATATCATTTAGAATCAAATTGCCAGGTCAATCAGAATCTAAATCCCCATACATGATAACAAGGGGTGTAACGATACACTAAATTCAAACCTGGTATGATTTCAATACGTTGGTGTCTCAATATGATGCATTTTCAATATAGCAAACATAAGTACTGCCTAAATATATATTTTCCATTTTCAATTATAAAAGTACAATAACTGAAACTTAATAAAGACAAGTTTGTGTTTGTGTGATCCATTCAGACTCGTACCAGAGTATAAGTGAGTAAATTAGAATGCAACAAAATTAAAAGTGTCTAATTAAACATTAGTCCACTGGTGTGCAGGGTTGGCAGATCTCTGAAAAGTTGCCACCCCAAGTACATCGCAAAAACCACACAAAACAACCTAAAACTAGCCCGAAATAATCAGGAACTGATAAAGGGAGTCAAAGGTATCACAAACCACAGTTCGAAGAAGACTTTGAGAGCAGAAATATAGAGGCCATACCACAAGATGCAAACCACTCATCAGCAGTAATACTCAGAAAGCCAGATTAGAATTTGCAAAGAAATTTTCCGAGATGAGCCACAAAAGTTCTGGAACCAAGATTAACCTCTACCAAATTGATGGAAAGAACAAAGTGTGTAGAAAGAAAGGATCTGCACATGATCCAAAACATACAAGCTCATCTGTGAAACATGGTGGAGGTAGTGTCATGGCTTCTTCTGGAACAGGCTCATTAATCTTTACTGATGATGTAACTCTCTGGAGCTCTGACGTGTTTTTGAATCCTATGTTCTTCATTTTCTGAATAAGAACATCCCGATAGAATGTGTTGTTCGATACTCAGACATATCGTTTCGAGTGCCTCATATCAAACGATATACATGATAAGCCGGATCATTACAGCTCTACATAGTAGTAAAATGTAGAAGACTCACCTTCCTAAGCTCCTTAATGCATCCCACTGCACACCAGTCGAATTCCACGCTGCTGCCAATGCGGTAGACACCAGAGCCGATCACCATGACATGAGGTTCATCAAAGGCTACGTCACACTCCATGCCATGATACGTCAGGTAGAGGTAGTTGGTGTGGGCAGGCCACTCAGCAGCCACCGTGTCAATCTGCTTTACCATCGGCAAAATCTTCCAATCATGCCTCAGCTTTCTCACGGCCAGCTCAGTGCTGAAGACAATAAACAGAAACATTAAACACCTACATGACAGAAATGATCTTGAAGAATAACACATGATGGTAAAAAACCATGACAGAGAACATAGATGAGAGAAAATCCAATCCATTCTATGGATGTACCTGCTACATACCTTTGCACAGAGAGAGCAATCTGCTTGTCTGAGAAACCCAATTGCTTTGCCTTTCTCATCACCTCAGGCGGCACTGCACTTTCATCCTGATTATATGTTTCCAGGAGCTTCTCATGATCTATGATGTTTTTCATCTTGTACAGGAACCAGCGGTCAATTTTGGTTAGCTCATACAGTCGATCTATGCTGTAATCGGCATACAGGGCTGCTGCCAGCACAAATATCCGCTTGTCTGTAGGAATCTGAAGCTCCTGATAAGCATAAAAAGAGAAGAGTTTAAGCGTCTAATTTGAACTAGTATATAAACCATAACATACAATAATAATAATAATAATAATAATTATTATTATTATTATTATTATTATTATAGTCTTTTAATCTAATCTTTAGAACTAACCTGTTCAGAGACTGGTTTGATGGTATGGTCAAACCCAACACAGTTCTCATCTACCATCCTGAGAGATTTTTGGAAAGCCTCCTCAAAGCTGCGCCCAATGGCCATCACTTCCCCTGGGAAGTAAACAAGAGTGTGAGTCTTTGCTCAAATTTTATGACAGTGTTATTGATATAATGCATTTCCACGGATCCATCAATCCATCCATCCATCCATCCAGCCACTCTTGCGTCCTTCCATCCAGCCAATCAGATCCTTAGTTTTTTTTTTTTTTAAATCTTGGGTATAATTGCGCACTCAAAATATGACAGTTAAAAAGACATTTAAAATTGCTTGAATGCCACCCTAATGGAAATGTTCCTGAGTTTAAGAAAGTCTCCCCTTTACAGTCCGAAAAGGATTTCATTGTGTTTTCTTTTGTTTTTTTGCATTGTTGTGGCCAAAAATGTTTTTTTTTTTTTACTTGAATTGGCAAAATCGCAACTGCACAGTCTCTCACAGCGATGTTTGTTGGTAAGTGAGACCTTTTAGCTGTGCTCATGTTCGGCGAATGTGAATCGAAGAGGGCTTTAGCTGAATGCATGTTGTGATGATGTCACATCACGCGTCTTGGCCCAAATCTGCAGAAAATCTGGGGTAATTTTGAAAAATTGCAAGCTCCTCCATATATTGCAGAGCTTCCTTGATACTGTAATCGCAAAATCATGAAATCATGGAGACCCTGCCTTTCATTCCACATAGGGCATCACAGATGATTCAATGTGGACAGATGTTTCTGGGGTATTGTATCGATTTACCCTTATGGCCATATATACTGGACATGCTATACACTATTAACAGAAGGGGTGCAGGGGGTACATTAAAAATTGCAAGTAAAATGATTTTATGAATGTACTATTATCACAGGATTATTATATGATTAGAGCAGGTTGTGAACATCTCTTCCTCCAAACACTGTGCCATGCAGGCAACAAAATGGGGGTAACTTTCCCCTATATAAATAGTCTCTCTCTATTTCTTTCCTGTCCTTTCCATGGGTGTTTCTTCTGCAGGTAAGTAAATATTCTCTTTCTCTCTTTATAATAAATTACGCTGTAATAAATTACGCTGTAATAAAATATTCAAATGCATGACTTGGGTCAAAGGTTTTCTCAGGGCATCAGGAGTGTAACTATCCTGTGACATGTGAGTGTAATGTCATCCCTCCCACACAGACAGCAGAACCGATTATGCTCTCTTGGCCTCCCAGCCATGGATGGTGGTGGCATCCTCAGGTCTTCCATTGAGAGGACGGTTGCTTTTCTGAAGCGCTCCTCGCCCAAAGCAAAATAAAAATCTTAACTGTCAAAATAGTTTTAATGTCTGCAAACCCCGAAGGAAAAAAAAAAAAAGAGGTGACCTTACCGACACTCTTCATGGAGCTGCCGATTTTGGTGCTAACCCTGAGGAACTTGCTCAAGTCCCAGCGAGGAACCTTCACCACACAGTAGTCAAGACTGGGCTCGAAGTTGGCAGTTGTGGAGTTGGTCACAGAGTTTCTGGAAAAAGAAAAATTATAAGAAAAAGGTGCTGAAGTGAAGTGAAGGTTATAATAAATTCTGCTGCATCTCTGTCGTATTACTTACTTGAGGACAGGGAGGGGGATTCCTAGGCCAAGCTTAGCTGCGACATAGGCCAGAGGGTATCCCGTGGCCTTACTAGCCAAAGCGGAGCTCCGAGAGAGACGGGCATTAACTTCAATGATGTAGTACTGGGAAACGAATAAAAAAATTTTTGGGACATCACAGATCAAAACTGTAGCCTAATAGGTATCAGATATTTGTGTTTCATGCTATAAATATGAATTGGAAAAGGTGGTCCTAAAATGGAGGAAAATCTATAACAACCATTTTTTTCCACTTTATTCACTCCCAGGATGGAAACAAAATTGAGAGTGACCTAAAAAATTCCAAGAACAACTCTTGCTTTGTGGTTCATGCATTTATAAAATGCATTATTTTTCAATATGAAAAGCGAATGATGACCCCTCCAATATTTTCCGACCTAAAATCTATTCATTTGAGCATCTGCTCAATTACCTGCTCAGATTCTGGGTTGACTGCGTACTGAATGTTGCACTCGCCAACAATCCCCAGGTGCCGGATAACCTTGATGGAGGTGCTCCTCAGCATGTTGTACTCATAATCATTCAGCGTCTGACTAGGAGCCACAACTATAGACTCGCCTGTGTGAATTCCCAGAGGGTCTATGTTCTCCATGTTACAAACCTAAAAATATGACGTTGTCATAACGTTAAACCAGACAAATAAATTAACACAACCTTTGTTGCATACAGTAGATCATAAGTATTTTGGATGTTCGCTACCGTGATGCAGTTGTCGTAAGCGTCTCGTACGATTTCGTACTCAATTTCCTTCCAGCCCTTGAGGGACTTGTCCACCAGGACTTGGGATGTGTGGGCAAAGGCTTGCGTGACCAGCGTGATCAACTCTTCTTTGTTGTTAGCGAAACCGGAGCCCAGTCCACCGAGCGCAAAGGCTGAGCGGATCAGCACCGGGTAGCCAAGCCTCTCAGCAGCAGCTACTGCCTGCACATAAAGAAATGTTTACTAGGTTACCAGTTGAAAAGGAAACAATAAAAAGACTTCATAGTCTATACAAATCTTTCCATCTGTGAAAACACTGGGGGAAATCAAATTCATGAGCACATGAGGGACGAGCTGACCTGTTCCACAGACATGGCTGCCTCGCTTGGTGCAACATGCTCGTTGATCTCCTCCATTTTCTCCACAAAGATCTTCCTGTCCTCAGTCATCTCAATAGAGGCCACTGGGGTTCCCAAAACTCTGACATTATACTTCTCCAGTACACCAAGCTTAGTCAGTTCCACTCCACAGTTTAGAGCCGTCTGACCCCCAAATGCCAGCAGCACTCCATCAGGACGCTCATTCTTGATCACCTGGTTGATAGATGGGACCAGAAATGAAAGCATTCCATTCCATGCCATGAAAAAAACAATGCCATGGCTTTTTTTTTTTGCCATTAGCTGCAATTTGCTCAGCATTGGAAAAATGTATGGGGTAAATGTTTGTCAAAACTATAAAGAAAATTCTGGAGCTTGAGAGTATTATTAAATCCATTGGGGACTACTACAGCGAGCCAAGCATGCAGGTTAAGAGGACCATGAACATTTCATTCAAAATTATTTATTTCAAAACCACGTGCATTTATTATTTTTGCTCTATTAATTTTAAGTAGCAATGTTATAAGAATGCTTGATGTAAAACATGCAACACTTTTGTGAAAAAGCTAACTCCAGGTGTGCACTCCAGTTCCTAGCAATCTTAACACTGTTCCTAAGGTGGATGTGTGCGGATTGGTCCATCAAGGCATTCAGAAGAAACCGTTTCTTTTTGATTATGCCATTGCCATGATAAACACTTGTTTCAAATTGGCTTAATTATATCAGGACACCTCGAAAGTAGGTTCTTTAGAGGTCTCAGAGTTCTAGATTAACATTCTTATTAAAATGTAAACCTGTTGAAATGCATCAAAGAGAACATGCATAAATAATGATTTAAATAACTCTGTTTTGCATTGTGGTATGTGGTGTTCTCTTCCTTCCCTTCAGAAGCTTGTATCCAGAAGCTGACAATCGTTATTAAGATTATCTCCAGTAAAACAAATCGGGCAGCCAAAAATGTAAAGCATACAGACATGTAGGTAGGTAAATGCAGTACGTTAACCACTACTCGGAAAAGTGAAGTCACCAAATTATGCCTCTTGGTGGCAGTGTAACGCAATGGTTTACTTTTTGACCTGTAATTCATACAGCCAAACTCTGTTCCACTTTTACCGCTTATTCCTTGGCTTCATTCCACATTATTAATTTCCACTATGATTGATTTTTCTTTGTGCTAATTTGCATAATATGCAAAACCTACTTTTTCCAAACAAGTCCTAGGATTTCTGGTCTATCTTCACAAAAGTGGTGTCAAAATACTTATGCCCAAAACATGCTGAGACTTGTAAACAATATGGCCGCCAGATGCTAATCGATCCTAGTGAGGCGGAGGTTGGATTACTTAAACTGCTGTAACTCAGGACTTCAAAGGCAACTTGAAAGGCAACATTCTGAAGATGTGAACAATTTACAGGGCTTCAATTTATGGAGCTAAGTTTAGATAACTATTTCTTTAAAAACTGAAAACTGACTGAACTGAAATTTTGTATACTGCATGAACACACATCTGACCATGTTTTCTTTTTAAAAAGAAAACATGGCTACCATCAACCAATCAATTTTCAGCAGGCATTTCACAGGGTTAACATCGAGCGGTCATCATGAAACTTGAAAGGTAGGGGTCTCTAGGGACACGCTAGTAACTCGTGCAATCTCACTCAAATTGGCCAAAGGCAGGCTCGATTCATGCTTTTGCACTTACAAACAAACATATCTCTCGGTTTTATTTCCACACTTCAGTCAACAGTTGACAGTAAACTGTAAAATAAAACTGATGCACAAATCAGATCAAATTCATGAAAAGGGGGGAATTCAGATCAGCAAATATATAGGAATATGTACAGATTCATGTGACAAGGAATGCTGGGTAATTAGGAATTAAGGGAATTAACCCAGTGTTACTGGGTTTCTCAGAAAATAAAATCCAATGTAACTTGATACTCTTGTTATTACTACAAACTTCATTGGCTATCCTGTAAAACTCACAGGCCTTATAACTTTCTTTCAAGTATTCAGGCAAATGCAGAGTTTTTTTAATGTGAATTTTAGAGGCCATACAACTTAGTAAATATTTCAAAAATGTTTAGCTAATTTAGAAAATCCAAAAGTATCATCATATAATGCAACATCTGTTGGGCCCAGACCACCTTTTTCTTTTGGGGCATATAAACATTCGTTTCAATCATCATATTGTGTAAAAACACAGTTTTCATGACCATCATTGGGATATAATTAAATTGGGGGTGATACCAGCATTTTTGTAACGATAACTTTTCCCGCATAATGAGAGGTTTAGTTTTGAACCGTCCTTCCAGGTACAATTTCATAATCTCATCCAAGTCGCAGCTCAGTTTGACTACCAGATACGTCAGCCCTTTCTGTAGTCATCCCAAACTAAGCTTTTTAATTATCCAAGAGTGACAAACTTTGGATATTGGCATTGCTTCTGCTTTTGACCAATTAACTATGTATCTACTGAGTATCTCCAAATAGAGTCCATTATGAATGGCACAGGATTCTGGGTCAGTAATATCAGCATATAGCAATAATTTATGCTCTTTCTCCCCTCCATGAACTCCCTTAATTCTTTTGTCTATTCTAATAGTGGTAGCTAATGATTCAAACACCAGTGTAAATAAACTTACATAGGCTTAGGGGACGTCCCTGATGTGTTCCTTTCGTTACATCAAGGTAAGGTGAAATGAACTCGTTTGTTACTACTGCTGCTCTGGGCATACAACACTTCAATCAATTTAGTTATATTAGGGCCAAAACCAAATAAGTTGGCGGCGTGGTCGCACATTGGGAAGTTCAAATAACAATTTCTCAGGATCAGGAAATCAGATTCTGCTGAAATTTAGTGCACTACGTCTTTCGTCTAATCTGCAAGTGGAGTTTTGTAAATTGATGACCTGAGGGAGAAAAAAAAAGAAAAGGAAAAAAAAAAAACCCACGGCCACCACTGGCCAATCAGTGAATCAAACACCTACATGTTAGATTGCCGCAACCACATATGAATGGGTCACTGGAGGGCGCTATTAATATTTTTACACTTAAAATCAAGCATATCTTTTGGAAAATATGGTGTACAGTGAAACTTCTTGATTGTGTGGTTTTTTTCCCACTGACGTTGAAAGCCACATCTGAGTAAGTCCTGAAAAGCCTCAGTACTAAACTGACTACTGTGTTGATCTGTATACTTAGTCAGTGATATTGAATTTATTTATTTATTTACCTGTGTGACATAGTCTGGGGTGATGGGGAGAAAGTATACTTTGTCAGCCAGGCCTTTAGAAGTCTGCACTGTGGCAATGTTAGGGTTGATGAGAATAGTCTGGATGTTCTCTTCTTTGAGCGCTTTAATTGCCTGAAAGAAATAAGAATAAAAATTTTTTAAAAACACCAGAAAGATGATGATTCCTTCTGTAGGACATAATGTATGGGTTCTGTTTTCATACATGGATACAGGAGTATTACTGAGAAATATAAGAGGTTAGAACGCAGTCAGGATAAGCCAAATGCTGAGCTATTCTAATTATTCTTTATTCACTACTCTAGGACAACAATATCTGCTGACCTGATATTTAAGTACTGGTTTTCTAGTAACTTACCTGAGAGCCAGAATAATCAAATTCTCCAGCCTGTCCAATAGAGAGTCCTCCAGAACCCAGAATGAGCACTTTGCGGGGCCGAACAAAGTCCTCTGGCTTTGGAGATCCAGGGAAGGTAAGATGGTCAGTCAGCCTCTCCTTTACTATACAAATGTGAGAACGTCCATTAAGTGATGGTTAAGTAATCACGAGATTGCAGAAATGATGTCATTTTGTAAAATCTTTGTGTAAAATTGCAATCTTATGGCTTACTTTTCCCTAGAGAGAAATTAACTGTAATTTTGTATTACAATTTGAATTTGAATGAATTAGCAATAAAATACTGTCCCAAAAGCTAATCACATTCTCAAGTTCAAATCCAGTAGGCTATTTTTAATTTTAAGCAGCTTATATAGCTTTGTTTAATTAACCCCTGTCTAGAGAAACCTCACCTGACTTGCCAACTTTGCCCTCTTTGGCATCTCGGACGACGTCCAGAAAAACATCGAAAAGGCTCACCAAGTCAGCAGGTCCAGCCATGTGCTCAGGATGGAACTGTACACTGCAAAAACCATAAACATACACTGACAACACTATTTCCAAATATCATAAGTAATCGCTTTTCAGGATTAAGTACCTGAAAAGAGGTTTGTAGTTGTGCACAATGCCCTCATTTGTGTGGTCGTTGGCGTTGGTAAAGAGAACATCCCAGTCATCCGGAAGGGTCTGAGGATTCACTGCAAATCCATGGTTCTGAGATGTGATGAAGCAACGCTCTGTACCCTTATGGATGCAAGGCTGGTTATGCCCACGATTCCCGTATCTAGACCACACAGGAGACAATATATTAGGAATGTAACACAATGTACCCGGGGGGGCATTTTACATAGTAATTGAGCTATAGTAATGTTAAGAAAAGGTCATTACGATTTCATATGCAAACATCAAACAAACTCAGCCTTTAGATCGATAATCATATTTGATTGATTACCAGATGCTATGGCGAGAAACAGAGTTAACCAATCAGAATTATGCATTTTCCCCAGTTCTATTTGAAAGACAGCTAGCTACCTTCAAGGTTACAGGCAATGAACTACTGCATGTTAGCTTTATAAGATAAAACATGCTTCATAGTGCATGTTCTCATTTTTATAAATGTTCTATAATGCTTAAGATCACTAGTGATACACTTATATAAATGTTGTACCATGTGCACAGACTACTGTAATTTTTAACTCTAATGACTATAGATACTCTAATATTATATTAGACAAAGCAACCTGTTCGTCTGATACCAAAACAAAAAGAGTAGTTTTCTTTAGTTAAAAAAACAACAACCATGCAGTTACACTGGCAAAATTTCCACTGAAGGGGTTAGACTGGTATCTGAACTGGACTTGAACATGGACCAGGAGAACAACTACTATACAGCGATCTGTCCCAGAATCTCACCAGAGCGCTGTCTAGTTAAAACTGCAGTGCTCAGCACAAAAAGCAATTTCAACAACACAGTGCTCCCAAGGGAACATGGACAGAGCCTGGGAAATACTGAAATGCAAGTAAGCTCAGTATGATGCAGCTTGTTTTGTTCTCCTGCCAAATTTAAAAAGCCTCCATAGGCCTTGTGGTGTAATTATGATAGTATATATTTATCCAAATGTAAGTAATCCTTATCGACAACTCGTTATCTGATTCTGCTTAGGCAATAAACATGGATGATCTATCTATCTAACGTGTAATGAAGAAGCCAATCGCATGAGCTGATAGTTACACACATCTACAGTATGAACAAACCACATGCATTAACTTCTAAACAAAACCGCCAAAATATTCTCAAGTCAGCATTTAATGGCAAATTCCACCAATAGTTCTGGCCATTAGCAAAAGCAAAGCAAACAATATGAACTTACTTCATTTTGTACGTCTTCGCACCAATAACCAACGACAGCAACTGATGACCCAAGCATATTCCAAACACAGGTTTGGGGTTTTCCACACATACAATCTTTTTCAGGTTTTCTATGGTCTCCTTGCAATAGTTGGGGTCACCGGGACCGTTACTAATGAACAGTCCATCGAAGTCTGGAGAAACACAAAGACACAGCAGTCATTGAGAGGCCTGTGCTGAAAATCATGCTTTTAATAGAAAATAAAACCCTCAAACATTCAAGGAAAACATAAAGCTTCATAAAATATAGTAAAGGCATAAACACTGGTTGTAATTAAAAGCATGGCTCAAGCAAATGCTCTGTAGAAATACTAGATACGCTAACACTAGATCATGGTATATGGAACTTATTGCACATAACAGGTGGCTGAACTATCAATTTGAAATTTATTCCATTTGCTCACCTTCGGCATTCAGAGGGTAATCCCATGGCACTACGGTGACCTGTGCACCTCTCTCACACAAGCAGCGGATCTGATTGTACTTGATGCCGCAGTCCACTGCAAGGATCCTTACACTACCATCCATATTGAAGACCCTGGGTTCCTGCAGAAATCAAACATTTGAGTAAGAGGCCCAGAGAGAGAGACAATTACCATTTAAACTATACCATATATAGTTTACAAGTCATCATTTTAAAGTCATACATTCAAAACTTACTTTCAAAGACACATCTTTCACCAAGTTCCGAGTATCAGGATTGTCAAAAGGTATGCTGTCTGCTAAGGTCCCTTCCACCACAAGCTTCCCCAGCATGGTTCCCTTTTCCCGGATCTTTTTGGTCAAAGAGCGCGTGTCAACTCCTGTTTTTCACATAAATTAAATGTTAAATGTGCAGGTAAGCACTAAAGTGAACATCACACTAATAAAGAGGTGTCAAATGCCAAAAAACCTGAATGGATTTATGTCGTAGTTAGAGGTGAGCAAAGATCTGGCAAAGATATCATGGAGACATTTTAACAGTTGGCACTGTAGGGTCAATGTAGGGTGCTTAGAACTCCTACATTGACCCTACATTCACATCTAAAGTCAATGTAGGGTGCTTAGAACATCTCCTGGCAGGCTACATTGACTCTAGATGTGAATGTTTGGATGTGTCCAAGTTTGATTGAGTTTCTGTGATGCATTTGTAAAGGGATAGCTTCCCATTGAATGTGTATTCATGAACTGTGGGAACAGGAGCCCACACCAAGCAACTGACTTCAGCTGCAACAGAGTGGAGCAAATAAAAAAGAAACAGAATGTATTGCCTTATATAGTTGTATGTATATATTTTGTATGTAAATATAATGTTTAAATAGTTGTAGTATTTTGTTGTTGTTTTGTGTATAGTCTTATATACCCATGCCTTAATGTTTTATAATAGTTTATCACTTGTGTTTATTGTTATGGTGTGTGTGTGTGTGTGTGTGTGTGTGTGTGTGCGTGTGTGTGTGTGTGTGTGTGTGTGTGTGTGTGTGTGTGTGTGTGTGTGTATGTGTGTGTGTGTGTTGTACTGTATTATTCTTAATCTGGTGTATTTGTTTATTTATTTTAAAAAATACAAATCTGTTGTTTATATTCCAGCGACTGGTCACTGATTTATATCACACTTTTGCTTCAGTAATCACTCTGTGAGCATGGGTGGTAAAACATTTTATAATCTCTTTTTTTTTTCATACCACCTTAAAGCATCTTAGCACAAATCTTTAAAGTAATAGAGTAATCATATGTAGCATTAATTAGGATTTCTAATATCTCAAATCACAAACAATACAATGAAAAAGAATACAATAACATTAATACAGTAAAAGACATTATTTTGTAAAAAGATCTATTCATAACAGCACATACATGGACAAAAGCCATACCATGCATTCAATTAAATCACCAATATCATTATCAAACTACACAGAAGTGAACTGTGGTGATTAATAATTTACTAATTTTAACAGTAGTAGTTATTTCAAAATTGAATTGTTGTCTGAGGGGGGACTCGAACCGGCGTCATCTTGTTGGCAGCGTCAACCGGAATTCACACAAAAACAAGCCTTTTTCTGAGAAAAAATACAAAACAGATGCATGTAACTCACTTGTTTCTATTTATTCCTCTTTTCCTTTCTTTTTTCTTTCATTTCATCTCTTCTTCTCTCATTTTTCCTCTTTCTTTTCCTCTTTTTCCCTTCTTCCCCCTTCCTCCTCATCTTTTTCCCTTCTTCCCCCTTCCTCCTCATCTTTTTCCCTTCTTCCCCCTTCCTCCTCATCTTTTTCCCTTCTTCCCCCTTCCTCCTCATCTTTTTCCCTTCTTCCCCCTTCCTCCTCATCTTTTTCCCTTCTTCCCCCTTCCTCCTCATCTTTTTCCCTTCTTCCCCCTTCCTCCTCATCTTTTTCCCTTCTTCCCCAGCTTTTCTCCTGCCCCCAATTTTATCTATTGACTTGGCAAATGTTTTCCATTATGTGGTAATGTCAGCGTAAGAGTGGGGTCTTCTTTAAAATGTTTTTTTTTAAATTATTTTTATTTTTTTTCTGGAATTTTACCCTCATGTCACAGTTTTGCTGCAGGTTTTCACTGAGTGACCCAATTCCCCTGGACTTTGGAGCGGGGACTACACATGGGGAGTAGTAACACGTGTGATCCCGCCCATAGTTTTTTTTTGAATGGCTGTTAGACTCTGCCCCTCTTCTGGAACGCGGGGAAAACATGTATTACATCATAAATTTGTATTGGCTATTAAAAATGGCTGCAACAAGATATATATATATTTTTAAAAAATATATTATTAATATATATATATATATATATATATATATATATATATATATATATATATATATATATATATTTTTTTTTTTTTTTTTTTTTTTTTTTGCATTTACACCACAGTGTATTTAAATGTTGTCGTCCCCTCCCCCAAACTGAGCACATTTCAAATCTTGAAAACACAGCTAAACCATTTTCAAAAAGAACATCATGTCTAAATAATATTAGGCAATTTGTGGGAAATAAGGCACGCTAAGGGTGGCTTAGAGGAACTTCATGGTTATCGTGGTCACATTAAATTACAAGATAATTTTCTTGAACTATGTAAGTTACATATTTACTGTCTTCCATTTCCTGCTTTCCGCGTCACTCCGCCCACCAGGTGTGGCCCCGCCCCCGAGCTTCACTATGCCGCGGGTCTGGCTTCCTCAACGTGTAGGAGAGCTGTACATGCTGCGCTACCCGTTGAAGTGACTGTTAGGAAGAGCGGTGTGAACTTACATTACTTACAGCGTTACTTTCCTTAGAAGCGTCGCAGTGGCCCAGTAGGTCTTCTAGTTTCTAGTAAGATCTTCTAGTAAGATCAGGCGCGCGTGTAAGTGTGTGTGTGTGTGAGGAATCTCGACTGTAGCCATTACTGCTCTGAGAGTGGCTTTCACGTGGCTCCAACCTGGAAGAAGCGTCATCACATCTCATCTGATCTCGTCGGAAGGAGAAACGGGTTTATCTCGATCAGTTTGAATCTTTTCTGTAATTAGGATTCAGTTTAAGCATGTCGGCGGAAATGGCATCTCTGATCCTGGAGGACGGAACCACGTATAAAGGCCGTCTTTTCGGTGCCAACGTTTCAGTATCTGGTGAAGTTGGTAAGTCATTAGTTAACTTACTTGGAGGAATAACATGTTAACCAAGAAGCTACCAAAGAAGAAAACGTTACTAAAATCCCAAACCTATTGTTGACCTGTTTACATTTTCGTATATATAAATATATGTATGATAAAAGCCAGCACTGTTGCTATAACAGCAGGGATGATCTCGTGTTCCACGAGTTCAAATTTGACATTAGACGTTTCAAACTCGGAATGTGTAGCCATGGTGCAGAACCTCGTTTACTCCTGCTTAGAGTTCCAGGTGGTCTCAGATGGATCAGCTACCTTTTATTGTGCACATGTTAACACAAGTTCTTTCTACACAACAGACAATGCCTGGGTTCCTCTGTGTTCCTGAGTACTTGCTGGTGTAGTCTGCTCAAACAAAACTACAATAAGGACACACTACACAGCTGAGATGGGCAAATTTCCAGATTGAGTTGAACTCCAGTGTGTCCGTCACTAGTTTTGCAGAAAGGTCCGCCGAGATGTTAATTAGTGCCACTGAAATAAATTTTAAAAAATGGGTGAATAACTACGTCAAGCCATCCCACCTCCACTGAAAAAAAACTCTAATTGTGTTTTTATTGCATTAGAAATGTATTACTGCTAGTCATTTTATAGATATCCTGAATCGACTTACAGATATCAACAAATAGTAGGAATTAATGTTGTTGATTTTGTATTAAACAGTTTGCACTAGTTAAAAATAATTTTTCGACTAGTCACATATGTTATCACTCGTCAGAATTTGAATGTAATGTAATTCTTACTAGTGAAAACTCCGTTAACAGCACGTCACCAACGTGTCACTTTTCCACCGGTTCTTTCCATCGGCTCTTCGGCTATTACAAAAATTCCCAGCGCGAATATATCTCCAAAAACTGCACAGAACCCCCGAAACCCGACCCGAAAGGTCAGGCATTGGAAAAGACTTTGAGTAGGTCTACAATATCTGCAGTACTTCCCCCACTCCCAGTTTTTGCAAAGTATCTTACAAAAGAAATGATTCTGTACATAGTAGATACATGGTCTGCGTTTACACTTTCCCCTTCTTTGCACTGGACTATGCTCGCAGAAACTGATTAGATTTATTTTTGTTTGATTTGCTGTAAAACAAGATTGTGGCAGCCATATACAATTTTGAAACTAGCCTCTAAAACCACCAGCCTCAGACTTGCTGTGACTTGCAGAGCTGTCTTCCATTTTCAGGTTTTCAGAGCCTTATTAATATACATGAGTAAAAATTGTATTTTACTATTAATAATTACATTTTTGTACAAATAACATAAATTATGACTTATTACATCTGCACTAATACTCTATAAATCCTATGGCTTTCCATAGAATCCTGCTTCAGAGACGCTTAGACTGTTGAGAGTAATGAAAAGTGACAGCATCGAGACATAAGACGTGCACACAAATTTTCACGCCACTTTGCTGTCACAGACAATAACTGTACATGCAAAAGTTATTTTGTCTTGAGTTGAGATTGGATAATGCATAATGTGATGCACCTACTAGACTTTTTAGCTATAAAACTATAGTATCCAAGTCATGTTATCCACTGGAAAATGAATGAGACTATACTTTATCATTATGGTTAATGTTATTGTTATTGAACCTGAGTAGTTTGGCAGCAAGAATGCATTAACAAATATAATGTCAGTGACATAAACAAGAGTTACTATATATTAGTATCGTAATCTATGTAGTGTATGCATGTATTTTGTCTGTTCCAATCACTTCCATGAGAGTCAGAAGTTTGTCTATGTCATAAATCTTGACTTGATTTTGATACCTTTGCCTAATTCCCTCTCTTTACTGCTTTTTTCATCTCAGATGCTTCTGGTATTTCACTTCAGTTCTGTGTTTGCTATATTTACCATCTACTGCTGAATGTTAGCTTCATATAAAATAACCATTGTGAATGATGTCATTCACAGTGTAGTGTTACACATTGTTTGGGGTTAGGGGGAGTCCAGAAAGCAAACTGAGCTCCCTTTGAGTATTCTGAACAACAAAAGCACTGGGTGTCATTTGCAGCTGGTTCCCTTGTAGGTCCACTTTAACAGGACTGAATATGGTTCATTTAAAGATACCTATATATACTGTAAACACCCTTATATGCATCTGTTTGAGTAAGAAAAGTTTTAGCTCTAAAATTGACTATAACCCTGCTTTTGTTGATCTATAAAACCAGTTATCTGTAAACTCAGATGGGATATTGATAACTCAAGATTTCGTTAAAGTTTGCAGAAAGGCAGATCAAAGGTTCTGTTGCATTCAGTGAGTGGCACTAATCGGTGTCAAACTTCGCTGCTTTCTTCATTATCTTTTGTCTCATTACAACACAGTAGGCAAAGGTCTCATAAGCAAAACTGGCAAAGTAAGCGAGATTTTCTACTCATGCATGAGATGTGATGTGATATGACCTTTGTTATCATCAAAATAAAGCATCAGTGGTATTTATCCTGGTCACTTTTACGCAATTCTATCATGGAGTGCTGATGCTGCTTTTGCAACTTTCTGAACAGTGAAATTCCATTAGGTGTGTTAGCATTGCCTAGCTTTAGGACAGCCGCATGTAGGAATTGTATACAAAATATCCAGTGATCACAGTAAAGCTGGTGTTGTTACTTACTGCTGGATACTTGAGATTTAGTATATAGAAGTTATATTGGTAGAGAAAAGCTGTCATTCTTTCTTTGTGTTTTTTAAACAAATCCATAATGCTATATACAGTCTGCTAATATTCCATATTTATATTTCTCACATAATCATCTTTATGTTCAGTTTTCCAGACAGGAATGGTGGGCTATCCAGAAGCTCTCACTGACCCCTCGTATAAAGCTCAGATACTGACTTTAACCTACCCACTGATTGGGAACTATGGTATACCCAATGATGTCATTGGTGAATTTGGACTTAGCAAGGTACATAACACGACAGTGCTTATTTTCACTAAATCGAATACCTTCTGATATAATTTTTCTTGATTGAACGATTCATCTTGTTCTCCCTCCACTCCCATGTGCAATTTCAGTGGTTTGAATCTGCCAGGATCCATGCTGCTGCTCTTATAGTTGGAGAAGTTTCTCAGAATCCCAGCCACTGGAGCTCAGACAAGTCTCTAGATAAGTGGCTCAAAGAACATGGTATCCCTGGGCTACAGGGTAAGATACTGTTATTTCCTTAAGCAATTGGTGTGTAGGTATAGAACCCAAAAGCAATGTGCTCCAACTGTTAAAATGTCTCCATGATATCTTTGCCAGATCTTTGCTCACCTCTAACTACGACATAAATCCATTCATGTTTTTTGGCATTTGACACCTCTGTGATGTTCACTTTAGTGTTACCTGCACATTTAACATTTAATTTATGTGAAAAACAGGAGTTGACACGCGCTCTTTGACCAAAAAGATCCGGGAAAAGGGAACCATGCTGGGGAAGCTTGTGGTGGAAGGGACCTTAGCAGACAGCATACCTTTTGACAATCCTGATACTCGGAACTTGGTGAAAGATGTGTCTTTGAAAGTAAGTTTTGAATGTATGACTTTAAAATGATGACTTGTAAACTATATATGGTATAGTTTAAATGGTAATTGTCTCTCTCTCCAGGCCTCCTACTCAAATGTTTGATTTCTGCAGGAACCCAGGGTCTTCAATATGGATGGTAGTGTAAGGATCCTTGCAGTGGACTGCGGCATCAAGTACAATCAGATCCGCTGCTTGTGTGAGAGAGGTGCACAGGTCACCGTAGTGCCATGGGATTACCCTCTGAATGCCGAAGGTGAGCAAATGGAATAAATTTCAAATTGATAGTTCAGCCACCTGTTATGTGCAATAAGTTCCATTTACCATGATCTAGTGTTAGCGAATCTAGTATTTCTACAGAGCATTTGCTTGAGCCATGCTTTTAATTACAACCAGTGTTTATGCCTTTACCATATTTTATGAAGCTTTATGTTTTCCTTGAATGTTTGAGGGTTTTATTTTCTATTAAAAGCATGATTTTCAGCACAGGCCTCTCAATGACTGCTGTGTCTTTGTGTTTCTCCAGACTTCGATGGACTGTTCATTAGTAACGGTCCCGGTGACCCCAACTATTGCAAGGAGACCATAGAAAACCTGAAAAAGATTGTATGTGTGGAAAACCCCAAACCTGTGTTTGGAATATGCTTGGGTCATCAGTTGCTGTCGTTGGTTATTGGTGCGAAGACGTACAAAATGAAGTAAGTTCATATTGTTTGCTTTGCTTTTGCTAATGGCCAGAACTATTGGTGGAATTTGCCATTAAATGCTGACTTGAGAATATTTTGGCGGTTTTGTTTAGAAGTTAATGCATGTGGTTTGTTCATACTGTAGATGTGTGTAACTATCAGCTCATGCGATTGGCTTCTTCATTACACGTTAGATAGATAGATCATCCATGTTTATTGCCTAAGCAGAATCAGATAACGAGTTGTCGATAAGGATTACTTACATTTGGATAAATATATACTATCATAATTACACCACAAGGCCCATGGAGGCTTTTTAAATTTGGCAGGAGAACAAAACAAGCTGCATCATACTGAGCTTACTTGCATTTCAGTATTTCCCAAGCTCTGTCCATGTTCCCTTGGGAGCACTGTGTTGTTGAGATTGCTTTTTGTGCTGAGCACTGCAGTTTTAACTACAGCCGTGGCCAAAAGTTTTGAGAATGACACAAATATTAATTTTCACAAAGTCTACTGCTTCAGTGTTTTTAGATCTTTTTGTCAGATGTTACTAACTGTTACTGAAGTATAATCGCAAGCATTTCATAAGTGTCAATGGCTTTTATTGACAATTACATGAAGTTTATGCAAAGAGTCAATATTTGCAGTGTTGACCCTTCTTTTTCAAGACCTCTGCAATTCGCCCTGGCATGCTGTCAATCAACTTCTGGGCCACATCCTGACTGATGGCAGCCCATTCTTGCATAATCAATGCTTGGAGTTTATCAGAGTTTGTGGGTTTTTGTTTGTCCACCCGCCACTTGAGGATTGACCACAAATTCTCAATGGGATTAAGGTCAGGGGAGTTTCCTGGCCATGGACCCAAAATGTTGATGTTTTGTTCCCCGAGCCACTTCGTTATCACTTTTGCCTTGTGGCAAGGTGCCCCATCATGCTGGAAAAGGCATTGTTCGTCACCAAACTGTTCTTGGATGGTTGGGAGAAGTTGCTCTCTGAGGATGTTTTTGTACCATTCTTTATTTATGGCTGTGTTCTTAGGCAAAATTGTGAGTGAGCCCACTCCCTTGGCTGAGAAGCAACCCCACACATGAGTGGTCTCAGGATGCTTTACTGTTGGCATGACACAGGACTGATGGTAGCGCTCACCTTTTGTTCTCCGGACAAGCTTTTTTCCAGATGCCCCAAACAATCGGAAAGGGGATTCATCAGAGAAAATGACATTACCCCAGTCCTCAGCAGTCCAATCCCTGTACTTTTTGCAGAATAGCAGTCTGTCCCTGATGTTTTTCCTGGAAAGAAGTGGCTTCTTTGCTGCCCTTCTTGACACCAGGCCATCCTCCAAAAGTCTTCGCCTTACTGTGCGTGCAGACGCACTCACACCTGCCTGCTGCCATTCCTGAGCAAGCTCTGCACTGGTGGTGCCCCGATCCCACAGCTGAATCAACTTTAGGAGACGGTCCTGGCGCATGCTGGACTTTCTTGGGCGCCCTGAAGCCTTCTTCACAACAGTTGAACCTCTCTCCTTCAAGGTCTTGATGATCTGATAAATGGTTGATTTAGGTGCAATCTTACTAGCAGCAATATCCTGGCCTGTGAATCCCTTTTTGTGCAAAGCAGTGATGGCTGCACGTGTTTCCTTGCAGGTGACCATAGTTAACAGAGGAAGAACAATAATTTCAAGCACCATCCTCCTTTTAAAGCTTCCAGTCTGTTATTCTAACTTAATCAGCATGACAGAGTGATCTCCAGCCTTGTCCTCATTAACACTCTCACCTGTGTTAACGAGAGAATCACTGACATGATGTCAGCTGGTCCTTTTGTGGAAGGGCTGAAATGCAGTGGACATGTTTTTTTGGGATTAAGTTCATTTTCATGGCAAAGAGGGACTTTGAAATTAATTGCAATTCATCTGATCACTCTTCATAACATTCTGGAGTATATGCAAATTGCCATCATAAAAACTGAGGCAGCAGACTTTGTAAAAATTAATATTTGTGTCATTCTCAAAACTTTTGGCCACGACTGTAGACAGCGCTCTGGTGAGATTCTGGGACAGATCGCTGTATAGTAGTTGTTCTCCTGGTCCATGTTCAAGTCCAGTTCAGATACCAGTCTAACCCCTTCAGTGGAAATTTTGCCAGTGTAACTGCATGGTTGTTGTTTTTTTTAACTAAAGAAAACTACTCTTTTTGTTTTGGTATCAGACGAACAGGTTGCTTTGTCTAATATAATATTAGAGTATCTATAGTCATTATAGTTAAAAATTACAGTAGTCTGTGCACATGGTACAACATTTATTTAAGTGTATCACTAGTGATCTTAAGCATTATAGAACATTTATAAAAATGAGAACATGCACTATGAAGCATGTTTTATCTTATAAAGCTAACATGCAGTAGTTCATTGCCTGTAACCTCGAAGGTAGCTAGCTGTCTTTCAAATAGAACTGGGGAAAATGCATAATTCTGATTGGTTAACTCTGTTTCTCGCCATAGCATCTGGTAATCAATCAAATATGATTATCGATCTAAAGGCTGAGTTTGTTTGATGTTTGCATATGAAATCGTAATGACCTTTTCTTAACATTACTATAGCTCAATTACTATGTAAAATGCCCCCCCGGGTACATTGTGTTACATTCCTAATATATTGTCTCCTGTGTGGTCTAGATACGGGAATCGTGGGCATAACCAGCCTTGCATCCATAAGGGTACAGAGCGTTGCTTCATCACATCTCAGAACCATGGATTTGCAGTGAATCCTCAGACCCTTCCGGATGACTGGGATGTTCTCTTTACCAACGCCAACGACCACACAAATGAGGGCATTGTGCACAACTACAAACCTCTTTTCAGGTACTTAATCCTGAAAAGCGATTACTTATGATATTTGGAAATAGTGTTGTCAGTGTATGTTTATGGTTTTTGCAGTGTACAGTTCCATCCTGAGCACATGGCTGGACCTGCTGACTTGGTGAGCCTTTTCGATGTTTTTCTGGACGTCGTCCGAGATGCCAAAGAGGGCAAAGTTGGCAAGTCAGGTGAGGTTTCTCTAGACAGGGGTTAATTAAACAAAGCTATACAAGCTGCTTAAAATTAAAAATAGCCTACTGGATTTGAACTTGAGAATGTGATTAGCTTTTGGGACAGTATTTTATTGCTAATTCATTCAAATTCAAATTGTAATACAAAATTACAGTTAATTTCTCTCTAGGGAAAAGTAAGCCATAAGATTGCAATTTTACACAAAGATTTTACAAAATGACATCATTTCTGCAATCTCGTGATTACTTAACCATCACTAATGGACGTTCTCACATTTGTATAGTAAAGGAGAGGCTGACTGACCATCTTACCTTCCCTGGATCTCCAAAGCCAGAGGACTTTGTTCGGCCGCGCAAAGTGCTCATTCTGGGTTCTGGAGGACTCTCTATTGGACAGGCTGGAGAATTTGATTATTCTGGCTCTCAGGTAAGTTACTAGAAAACCAGTACTTAAATATCAGGTCAGCAGATATTGTTATCCTAGAGTAGTGAATAAAGAATAATTAGAATAGCTCAGCATTTGGCTTATCCTGACTGCGTTCTAACCTCTTATATTTCTCAGTAATACTCCTGTATCCATGTATGAAAACAGAACCCATACATTATGTCCTACAGAAGGAATCATCATCTTTCTGGTGTTTTTAAAATTTTTTTATTCTTATTTCTTTCAGGCAATTAAAGCGCTCAAAGAAGAGAACATCCAGACTATTCTCATCAACCCTAACATTGCCACAGTGCAGACTTCTAAAGGCCTGGCTGACAAAGTATACTTTCTCCCCATCACCCCAGACTATGTCACACAGGTAAATAAATAAATAAATTCAATATCACTGACTAAGTATACAGATCAACACAGTAGTCAGTTTAGTACTGAGGCTTTTCAGGACTTACTCAGATGTGGCTTTCAACGTCAGTGGGAAAAAAACCACACAATCAAGAAGTTTCACTGTACACCATATTTTCCAAAAGATATGCTTGATTTTAAGTATAAAAATATTAATAGCGCCCTCCAGTGACCCATTCATATGTGGTTGCGGCAATCTAACATGTAGGTGTTTGATGCACTGATTGGCCAGTGGTGGCGGTGGTTTTTTTTTTTTTCCTTTTCTTTTTTTTTTTCTCCCTCAGGTCATCAATTTACAAACTCCACTTGCAGATTAGACGAAAGACGTAGTGCACTAAATTTCAGCAGAATCTGATTTCCTGATCCTGAGAAATTGTTATTTGAACTTCCCAATGTGCGACCACGCCGCCAACTTATTTGGTTTTGGCCCTAATATAACTAAATTGATTGAAGTGTTGTATGCCCAGAGCAGCAGTAGTAACAAACGAGTTCATTTCACCTTACCTTGATGTAACGAAAGGAACACATCAGGGACGTCCCCTAAGCCCATTGTTTATTTACACTGGTGTTTGAATCATTAGCTAGCACTATTAGAATAGACAAAAGAATTAAGGGAGTTCATGGAGGGGAGAAAGAGCATAAATTATTGCTATATGCTGATATTACTGACCCAGAATCCTGTGCCATTCATAATGGACTCTATTTGGAGATACTCAGTAGATACATAGTTAATTGGTCAAAAGCAGAAGCAATGCCAATATCCAAAGTTTGTCACTCTTGGATAATTAAAAAGCTTAGTTTGGGATGACTACAGAAATGGCTGACGTATCTGGTAGTCAAACTGAGCTGCGACTTGGATGAGATTATGAAATTGTACCTGGAAGGACGGTTCAAAACTAAACCTCTCATTATGCGGGAAAAGTTATCATTACAAAAATGCTGGTATCACCCCCAATTTAATTATATCCAAATGATGGTCATGAAAACTGTGTTTTTACACAATATGATGATTGAAACGAATGTTTATATGCCCCAAAAGAAAAAGGTGGTCTGGGCCCAACAGATGTTGCATTATATGATGATACTTTTGGATTTTCTAAATTAGTTAAACATTTTTGAAATATTTACTAAGTTGTATGGCCTCTAAAATTCACATTAAAAAAACTCTGCATTTGCCTGAATACTTGAAAGAAAGTTATAAGGCCTGTGAGTTTTACAGGATAGCCAATGACGTTTGTAGTAATAACAAGAGTATCAAGTTACATTGGATTTTATTTTCTGAGAAACCCAGTAACACTTACTCCCTTAATTCCTAATTACCCAGCATTCCTTGTCACATGAATCTGTACATATTCCTATATATTTGCTGATCTGAATTCCCCCCTTTTCATGAATTTGATCTGATTTGTGCATCAGTTTTATTTTACAGTTTACTGTCAACTGTTGACTGAAGTGTGGAAATAAAACCGAGAGATATGTTTGTTTGTAAGTGCAAAAGCATGAATCGAGCCTGCCTTTGGCCAATTTGAGTGAGATTGCACGAGTTACTAGCGTGTCCCTAGAGACCCCTACCTTTCAAGTTTCATGATGACCGCTCGATGTTAACCCTGTGAAATGCCTGCTGAAAACTGAATGGTTGATGGTAGCCATGTTTTCTTTTTAAAAAAAAATTTCTTAAGTGATCAGGTCATGGTCAGATGTGTGTTCAAAATTTCAGTTCAGTCAGTTTTCAGTTTTTAAAGAAATAGTTATCTAAACTTAGCTCCATAAATTGAAGCCCTGTAAATTGTTCACATCTTCAGAATGTTGCCTTTCAAGTTGCCTTTGAAGTCCTGAGTTACAGCAGTTTAAGTAATCCAACCTCCGCCTCACTAGGATCGATTAGCATCTGGCGGCCATATTGTTTACAAGTCTCAGCATGTTTTGGGCAATTATTACCCTCCCTTGAGTATTTTGACACCACTTTTGTGAAGATAGACCAGAAATCCTAGGACTTGTTTGGAAAAAGTAGGTTTAGAATTTTATGCAAATTAGCACAAAGAAAAATCAATCATAGTGGAAATTAATAATGTGGAATGAAGCCAAGGAATAAGCGGTAAAAGTGGAACAGAGTTTGGCTGTATGAATTACAGGTCAAAAAGTAAACCATTGCGTTACACTGCCACCAAGAGGCATAATTTGGTGACTTCACTTTTCCGAGTAGTGGTTAACGTACTGCATTTACCTACCTACATGTCTATGCTTTACATTTTTGGCTGCCCGATTTGTTTTACTGGAGATAATCTTAATAACGATTGTCAGCTTCTGGATACAAGCTTCTGAAGGGAAGGAAGAGAACACCACATACCACAATGCAAAACAGAGTTATTTAAATCATTATTTATGCATGTTCTCTTTGATGCATTTCAACAGGTTTACATTTTAATAAGAATGTTAATCTAGAACTCTGAGACCTCTAAAGAACCTACTTTCGAGGTGTCCTGATATAATTAAGCCAATTTGAAACAAGTGTTTATCATGGCAATGGCATAATCAAAAAGAAACGGTTTCTTCTGAATGCCTTGATGGACCAATCCGCACACATCCACCTTAGGAACAGTGTTAAGATTGCTAGGAACTGGAGTGCACACCTGGAGTTAGCTTTTTCACAAAAGTGTTGCATGTTTTACATCAAGCATTCTTATAACATTGCTACTTAAAATTAATAGAGCAAAAATAATAAATGCACGTGGTTTTGAAATAAATAATTTTGAATGAAATGTTCATGGTCCTCTTAACCTGCATGCTTGGCTCGCTGTAGTAGTCCCCAATGGATTTAATAATACTCTCAAGCTCCAGAATTTTCTTTATAGTTTTGACAAACATTTACCCCATACATTTTTCCAATGCTGAGCAAATTGCAGCTAATGGCAAAAAAAAAAAGCCATGGCATTGTTTTTTTCATGGCATGGAATGGAATGCTTTCATTTCTGGTCCCATCTATCAACCAGGTGATCAAGAATGAGCGTCCTGATGGAGTGCTGCTGGCATTTGGGGGTCAGACGGCTCTAAACTGTGGAGTGGAACTGACTAAGCTTGGTGTACTGGAGAAGTATAATGTCAGAGTTTTGGGAACCCCAGTGGCCTCTATTGAGATGACTGAAGACAGGAAGATCTTTGTGGAGAAAATGGAGGAGATCAACGAGCATGTTGCACCAAGCGAGGCAGCCATGTCTGTGGAACAGGTCAGCTCGTCCCTCATGTGCTCATAAATTTGATTTCCCCCAGTGTTTTCACAGATGGAAAGATTTGTATAGACTATGAAGTCTTTTTATTGTTTCCTTTTCAACTGGTAACCTAGTAAACATTTCTTTATGTGCAGGCAGTAGCTGCTGCTGAGAGGCTTGGCTACCCGGTGCTGATCCGCTCAGCCTTTGCGCTCGGTGGACTGGGCTCCGGTTTCGCTAACAACAAAGAAGAGTTGATCACGCTGGTCACGCAAGCCTTTGCCCACACATCCCAAGTCCTGGTGGACAAGTCCCTCAAGGGCTGGAAGGAAATTGAGTACGAAATCGTACGAGACGCTTACGACAACTGCATCACGGTAGTGAACATCCAAAATACTTATGATCTACTGTATGCAACAAAGGTTGTGTTAATTTATTTGTCTGGTTTAACATTATGACAACTTCATATTTTTAGGTTTGTAACATGGAGAACATAGACCCTCTGGGAATTCACACAGGCGAGTCTATAGTTGTGGCTCCTAGTCAGACGCTGAATGATTATGAGTACAACATGCTGAGGAGCACCTCCATCAAGGTTATCCGGCATCTGGGGATTGTTGGCGAGTGCAACATTCAGTACGCAGTCAACCCAGAATCTGAGCAGGTAATTGAGCAGATGCTCAAATGAATAGATTTTAGGTCGGAAAATATTGGAGGGGTCATCATTCGCTTTTCATATTGAAAAATAATGCATTTTATAAATGCATGAACCACAAAGCAAGAGCTGTTCTTGGAATTTTTTAGGTCACTCTCAATTTTGTTTCCATCCTGGGAGTGAATAAAGTGGAAAAAAAATGGTTGTTATAGATTTTCCTCCATTTTAGGGCCACCTTTTCCAATTCATATTTATAGCATGAAACACAAATATCTGATACCTATTAGGCTACAATTTTGATCTGTGATGTCCCAAAAATTTTTTTATTCGTTTCCCAGTACTACATCATTGAAGTTAATGCCCGTCTCTCTCGGAGCTCCGCTTTGGCTAGTAAGGCCACGGGATACCCTCTGGCCTATGTCGCAGCTAAGCTTGGCCTAGGAATCCCCCTCCCTGTCCTCAAGTAAGTAATACGACAGAGATGCAGCAGAATTTATTATAACCTTCACTTCACTTCAGCACCTTTTTCTTATAATTTTTCTTTTTCCAGAAACTCTGTGACCAACTCCACAACTGCCAACTTCGAGCCCAGTCTTGACTACTGTGTGGTGAAGGTTCCTCGCTGGGACTTGAGCAAGTTCCTCAGGGTTAGCACCAAAATCGGCAGCTCCATGAAGAGTGTAGGTAAGGTCACCTGCATTATTGTTTTTTTTCCTTCGGGGTTTGCAGACATTAAAACTATTTTGACAGTTAAGATTTTTATTTTGCTTTGGGCGAGGAGCGCTTCAGAAAAGCAACCGTCCTCTCAATGGAAGACCTGAGGATGCCACCACCATCCATGGCTGGGAGGCCAAGAGAGCATAATCGGTTCTGCTGTCTGTGTGGGAGGGATGACATTACACTCACATGTCACAGGATAGTTACACTCCTGATGCCCTGAGAAAACCTTTGACCCAAGTCATGCATTTGAATATTTTATTACAGCGTAATTAATTTATTATAAAGAGAGAAAGAGAATATTTACTTACCTGCAGAAGAAACACCCATGGAAAGGACAGGAAAGAAATAGAGAGAGACTATTTATATAGGGGAAAGTTACCCCCATTTTGTTGCCTGCATGGCACAGTGTTTGGAGGAAGAGATGTTCACAACCCGCTCTAATCATATAATAATCCTGTGATAATAGTACATTCATAAAATCATTTTACTTGCAATTTTTAATGTACCCCCTGCACCCCTTCTGTTAATAGTGTATAGCATGTCCAGTATATATGGCCATAAGGGTAAATCGATACAATACCCCAGAAACATCTGTCCACATTGAATCATCTGTGATGCCCTATGTGGAATGAAAGGCAGGGTCTCCATGATTTCATGATTTTGCGATTACAGTATCAAGGAAGCTCTGCAATATATGGAGGAGCTTGCAATTTTTCAAAATTACCCCAGATTTTCTGCAGATTTGGGCCAAGACGCGTGATGTGACATCATCACAACGTGCATTCAGCTAAAGCCCTCTTCGATTCACATTCGCCGAACATGAGCACAGCTAAAAGGTCTCACTTACCAACAAACATCGCTGTGAGAGACTGTGCAATTGCGATTTTGCCAATTCAAGTAAAAAAAAAAAAAAATAAATAAAAAACATTTTTGGCCACAACAATGCAAAAAAACAAAAGAAAACCCAATGAAATCCTTTTCGGACTGTAAAGGGGAGACTTTCTTAAACTCAGGAACATTTCCATTAGGGTGGCATTCAAGCAATTTTAAATGTCTTTTTAACTGTCATATTTTGAGTGCGCAATTATACGAAGATTAAAAAAAACAAACAAACTAAGGATCTGATTGGCTGGATGGAAGGACGCAAGAGTGGCTGGATGGATGGATGGATCCGTGGAAATGCATTATATCAATAACACTGTCATAAAATTTGAGCAAAGACTCACACTCTTGTTTACTTCCCAGGGGAAGTGATGGCCATTGGGCGCAGCTTTGAGGAGGCTTTCCAAAAATCTCTCAGGATGGTAGATGAGAACTGTGTTGGGTTTGACCATACCATCAAACCAGTCTCTGAACAGGTTAGTTCTAAAGATTAGATTAAAAGACTATAATAATAATAATAATAATTATTATTATTATTATTATTGTATGTTATGGTTTATATACTAGTTCAAATTAGACGCTTAAACTCTTCTCTTTTTATGCTCATCAGGAGCTTCAGATTCCTACAGACAAGCGGATATTTGTGCTGGCAGCAGCCCTGTATGCCGATTACAGCATAGATCGACTGTATGAGCTGACCAAAATTGACCGCTGGTTCCTGTACAAGATGAAAAACATCATAGATCATGAGAAGCTCCTGGAAACATATAATCAGGATGAAAGTGCAGTGCCGCCTGAGGTGATGAGAAAGGCAAAGCAATTGGGTTTCTCAGACAAGCAGATTGCTCTCTCTGTGCAAAGGTATGTAGCAGGTACATCCATAGAATGGATTGGATTTTCTCTCATCTATGTTCTCTGTCATGGTTTTTTACCATCATGTGTTATTCTTCAAGATCATTTCTGTCATGTAGGTGTTTAATGTTTCTGTTTATTGTCTTCAGCACTGAGCTGGCCGTGAGAAAGCTGAGGCATGATTGGAAGATTTTGCCGATGGTAAAGCAGATTGACACGGTGGCTGCTGAGTGGCCTGCCCACACCAACTACCTCTACCTGACGTATCATGGCATGGAGTGTGACGTAGCCTTTGATGAACCTCATGTCATGGTGATCGGCTCTGGTGTCTACCGCATTGGCAGCAGCGTGGAATTCGACTGGTGTGCCGTGGGATGCATTAAGGAGCTTAGGAAGGTGAGTCTTCTACATTTTACTACTATGTAGAGCTGTAATGATCCGGCTTATCATGTATATCGTTTGATATGAGGCACTCGAAACGATATGTCTGAGTATCGAACAACACATTCTATCAGGAAGTTCTTATTCAGAAAGTGAAGAACATAGGATTCAAAAACACGTCAGAGCTCCAGAGAGTTACATCATCAGTAAAGATTAATGAGCCTGTTCCAGAAGAAGCCATGACACTACCTCCACCATGTTTCACAGATGAGCTTGTATGTTTTGGATCATGTGCAGATCCTTTCTTTCTCCACACTTTGGTCTTTCCATCAATTTGGTAGAGGGTAATCTTGGTTCCAGAACTTTTGTGGCTCATCTCTGTATTTCTTTGCAAATTCTAATCTGGCTTTCTGATTATTACTGCTGATGAGTGGTTTGCATCTTGTGGTATGGCCTCTATATTTCTGCTCTCAAAGTCTTCTTCGAACTGTGGTTTGTGATACCTTTGACTCCCTTTATCAGTTCCTGATTATTTCGGGCTAGTTTTAGGTTGTTTTGTGTGGTTTTTGCGATGTACTTGGGGTGGCAACTTTTCAGAGATCTGCCAACCCTGCACACCAGTGGACTAATGTTTAATTAGACACTTTTAATTTTGTTGCATTCTAATTTACTCACTTATACTCTGGTACGAGTCTGAATGGATCACACAAACACAAACTTGTCTTTATTAAGTTTCAGTTATTGTACTTTTATAATTGAAAATGGAAAATATGTATTTAGGCAGTACTTATGTTTGCTATATTGAAAATGCATCATATTGAGACACCAACGTATTGAAATCATACCAGGTTTGAATTTAGTGTATCGTTACACCCCTTGTTATCATGTATGGGGATTTAGATTCTGATCGACCTGGCAATTTGATTCTAAATGATATTTACTTAACTCCATCACAACGCTGCTTGCTGGGTTTATCCTGCTAAAGCAGAAATATGTCAGCAAACTCTATTTTCTTTTCTTTTTCAGATGGGTTACAAGACAATAATGGTGAACTACAATCCCGAAACGGTTAGCACAGACTATGATATGTGCGACAGACTCTATTTTGACGAGATCTCGTTTGAGGTGAGTGTTAAGTCTACTTTAATTTAAAGCTGCTGGATGAAAGGTTTCGTTTTGAGAGCTACCATTGGGCCTCATTCATCAATCTTTGACTAAAGTTGTATGTAAATGTTTGCATAAGCAGAACCAAAGTTAAAATTTCACAAAAGTTTCTGTAATGGTGATTTTCTTCGTATTCATGTGTGTATGTTGATAAATGGCAATCACCCGTAAATAACCGGGTGTGTGTGCACGGCACAGCTGATTTGCATTTGGTAACGCCCACAAAACTCCATAAAAGGCTGCTTTCACAGAGCATATATATGATATCCCGGTCTCACCGTTCACTTTATTAGGAACACCTGTACACCTGCACGTTCATGCAGTTCTCTAATCAGCCAATCATGTGGCAGCAGCACAATGCATAAAATCATGCAGATGCAGGTCAGGAGCTTCAGTTAATGTTCACATCAAACATCAGAATGGGGAAAAGTGTGATCTCTAAAGTGGGACTTTAACCGTGGCATGGATGTTGGTGCGAGATGGGCCGGTTTGAGTATTTTAGAAACCGCTGATCTCCAGGGATTTTCACACACGACAGTCTCTAGAGTTTGCACAGAATGGTACAAAAAACATTGAGTGAGCGGAGGGTTTGAGGCCGAAACACCTTGTTGATGAGAGAAATCAGAGGAGAATGACCAGACTGGTGTTCACACCGTTTTCCTGTTTTGTTATTTTATATATACACATGTATAAGCCATATGTTTGGTTAATTATAGGTAAGGTGGTTTTTGCTATTTTTTCCATTACTTCCTGCTTAACACTGTGACTTGGATCTTAGGTGGTGATGGACATGTACGAGATGGAGAACCCAGAGGGAGTGATACTTTCTATGGGAGGCCAGCTCCCCAACAACATCGCCATGTCTTTGCACAGGCAGCAGTGCCGCATCCTGGGCACATCGCCCGAGTTTATTGACTCAGCTGAGAACCGTTTTAAATTTTCTAGGATGCTGGACACCATTGGAATCAGCCAACCACGCTGGAAAGAGCTTTCTGATACAGAGGTACTTTACTTAACAACATACTGTTCCAACTTCTTCACTTTGCTTGAGTTAGCTTTCTTCCTGTTCGCCTTTAAGACTATTTTGACTATATAATACTGACACTGATATTCCTTTTCCTTCCATTTATAGTCAGCCATGCAGTTTTGTGAGACGGTGGGCTACCCGTGCCTAGTGAGGCCATCCTACGTGCTCAGCGGAGCTGCCATGAACGTGGCCTACTCTCATAGTGACCTGGAGAAGTACTTGAGCAGCGCTGTTGCTGTGTCTAAAGAGCATCCTGTTGTTACCTCCAAATTTATCCAGGAGGCCAAGGTCAGTTACTTTACTATTGAGTCACATGCATTTAACAGTAGTTTCAAAATCATGTTAAGAATTAGCAGTGGGAATAAGTGGAGATTAACAAACAATATGTAGCAAAAACAAGTTAAAATGTTTTAATCTGTGAAGTAAATCGACACAAATAGCCAGGGTATTGTTGTAATGCCATGTAATATTCTGAGATGTCAGAAAGTTTGGTATTGCTTGTAGTCGTCATCTTGTGCCCTGAAGAACTGTTTACTTGATTAAGAAATAAAATTTTGGTCAATTTGGCTCGCTCTGTGTTGCAGGAAATTGACGTGGATGCTGTAGCGTGTGACGGGGTGGTCATTGCCATTGCTGTCTCCGAGCACGTCGAGAACGCCGGAGTGCATTCTGGGGATGCAACGCTGGTTACGCCACCACAGGACATCAACCAGAAGACCATGGAGCGCATTAAATTAATCGTACATGCCATCGGTCAGGAGCTACAAGTCACAGGACCATTTAACTTGCAACTCATCGCCAAGGTGATTATCAAGATGTACAACTAAATAAACTTTCTTTTAGGTGTTCATGTTTATAATCTTATTTCTTCTGGGAATAGAAGTGAGCTACTTGTTTTCAAATCAATTTATCTACAAATTGCGGAGATGCACATTCATTCTAATACAACTTGTTCCATTTAGTACATTTATAATCACAGTTTTTTCTGTATTATTTATTTATTTTTATCTCTGCTTGTGTGTGTTCATTCAGGATGACCAGTTGAAAGTGATTGAGTGCAATGTACGAGTGTCACGCTCCTTCCCTTTCGTCTCCAAAACGCTGGGCGTAGATCTTGTGGCTTTGGCGACACAGGTCATCATGGGACAGGAGGTGGAAGCTGTGGGACTCATGACTGGGATCGGCATTGTGGGAGTTAAGGTAAAGAGCTGCTGTGGGTGAGCAGCAGTGTCAGGCTTAATGGGGAAACACCAAAGAACTTTTTTTAACATAAAAGAGACAGGTTTGCTGAACTTCACAAAACTATATACAGTGGGTATAAAAAAGAATCACCCCCCTTTAAAATAATCACATTTTGTTGCTTTTCCGCCTGAAATGAAGACAGACACGGTTTTTGTTTTATCCAGCTGTATTTACTCGGTGCAACTTATAACATCCAAGTGAAAGATATAACACCAACATGTCAGGAAAAATTAAAAATCAGAATCACTGAGTTGGAAACAGGATCACCCCCTTGTGTCAGTATTTTGTTGAACCACCTTTTGCTTTAATTACAGCCTTTAGTTTGTTGGGATATGTCTCTACTAACTTTGAACCTCTAGACTTTGCAATATTTGCCCACTCTTTGCAGAAGTTCAGTTAAATTTGATGGTAACTGTTTGTGGACTGCCTTCAAGTCATTCCACAGATTTTCAATGGGGTTTAAGTCTGGGCTCTGACTAGGCCATGCAAGGACATTTATCTTTTTCTCTTTCAACCACTGTGTGGTCAGTTTTGCTGTGTGCTTTGGGTCATTGCCATGTTGGAAGGTAAACCTTCTTCCCATTGACAACTTTCTGGCAGAGGGCAGCAGATTTTCCTCAAGAATTTGATGGTATTTTGCCCCATCCATTTTCCTTCTATCTTGACAAGTGCTCAAGTCCCTGCTGCAGTGAAACAGGATATCCCATAACAGGATATTACCACCTCCATGCTTTACTGTAGTAATGGTGTTATTTGGATGGTGAGCTGTATTGGATTTCCGCCAGACATATCATTTGGTGTTGAGGCCAAATAAGTCATCTTTTTCCATGTGGCCTTAGAATCTTCAAGGTGCGTTTTGGCAAAGCTCTGTCGTGGGTGGCTTTTTTCTTACAACCCTCCCATACAAGCCACATTTGTGGAGAATTTGTGATATTGTCCTATGCACACAATGACAACTCTTTGTCATAAATTCCTGCAACTGCTTGAGAGTTGCTGTAGGCCTCTTGGTAGCCTCTCTGATCAGTTTCCTCCTGGCTCTTTCATCCAGTTTGGAGTGCCGTCCTGGTCCAGGGAGGGTCTGTGTTGTACCAAATACCTTCCACTTCTTAATAATAGACTTCCCTGTGCTTCTAGGCATTGGTAAAGCCTTTTAAATGTTTTTGTATCCATCTCCTGACTTCTGCCTGTCCACAACCTTATCCCAGAGATCTTTTGATCAAGGACTGAAATGCTCCAGGAAAGCTCTTTTCATCAATCAAATCAATCAAATCAAAATGATCAAATCAAAATGATCACAGCTGATTACAGTTGAAAGTCAAATGACTTTGTGTGCCATTGAGAAGGTGATTAGCTACACCTGATTGAGTTTACAAGTCATTTTTAGGAGTGGGGGTGATCCTTTTTCCAACTCAGTGATTGGTTGCCAAACAATTTGGCAAATACCAAAGTGATGGATGCAGAAATGCCCAGTTTAGCGAATTCAACTGTTAAAATGTCACATTTTAATAACAGCAACCTAAGAGAATCTTACATAATCCAGTGCCTGAAGCATCATTAGAACTATAGCTGTATGTTATGGTTAGATTTGGTCATGCAAACCATTTTTGGTGACAAAAAACAAAAAAGTGACTACATACAAGGAAAAGCACCTGATAACCTGCTGTAAAATATGGTGGTGGATGATTTGGCTGCTAAATTTGCACAGAAATGGTTAAAGAAAGACAAAATTGTTGTTTCGCAATAACAATGACCATCTCAGTGTATACATTTGAACCCTATAGAAACCTTGGGTCCAAATTAAAGAGGTAAGTCAATATACACAAACCAGGGTCTCTCAAGTGTCTCTAACCTTAAAACAAATTATAAAAATAGACTCATGCTGTTGTACTCTTTGCATGTTCTCAGATTAGGACGAAGCCTCAGTTGAATGTGTGTGATCGTTTCTCTCGAAGGTTCCGCAGTTCTCCTTCTCTCGGCTGGCCGGGGCTGACGTAGTGTTGGGTGTGGAAATGACGAGCACCGGTGAGGTGGCCTGCTTTGGTGAGAACCGTTATGAGGCGTACCTGAAAGCCATGCTCAGCACGGGATTCAAAATCCCTAAGAAAAACATTCTCCTCTCCATTGGCAGCTACAAGGTACCTGAATCACCTTTCAGTAATTCATAGTTGTTGTTTTTTCAGTAGTGAAATATTGACTGGTTCCTGTTCACCATGTGAAACTTGTGCTAAATGTTTCATCTATTATTTTACCGTCTTTCCTTTTTTTCCCAGAATAAAAGTGAGCTGCTGCCTACAATTCAGGCTTTAGAGAGTCTTGGCTATAACCTGTATGCCAGCTTGGGTACTGCTGACTTCTACACTGAACATGGAGTCAAAGTATGGCAAACAATTACTCGACTTCTTAAATAGTGTCCTGGTTGTGTGTTGTTCCCAGAGTTCTTAGCTTATCTGTTTTTTTTTAATTATTGCTCATAAGGCCAGATGTAGAAGTGTAGACACTGACTGATAGCTAAAGGGACTTATTTAGCCTGTTTTGGTTTACTCATTTATTTATATTAAGGATTATATTTAGTTAGCATTGTAATCGACCATAATAACATTACAGAATCAATGACATTACATTGACCTAACTCTTACCCCTAGGTAATGGCTGTAGACTGGCCTTTTGAAGAGGAAAGTGACTGCCCCAACAAGGACAAGCAGAGAAACATCATGGACTATTTGGAGGAGAACCACTTTGACATGGTGATTAACCTGTCCATGAGGAATGCGGGCAGCAGGCGTTTGTCCTCCTTTGTCACTAAAGGATACCGTACCCGTCGCATGGCTGTGGACTACTCTGTACCTCTGATCATCGATATCAAGTGCACCAAGCTCTTTGTTCAGGTGAGAATCTGCTAACAGTCCAACCTTCATCAGATAATGTTTGTTCCTTTCAAATCAATTTGTATGCTGATATAGGGAAGTACTTATACTAAAGTTCAGGGAAGAAAATGCTGTTTTGCTTTCCAATGCTACCAGTGCCCTTAAACTCAAACATTTTTGGGTAAGAGACACAATTTTTTAAAACTCTGTACATATTATTTGGACAGGCATTGAGACAGATTGGTCAAGCTCCTCCGATCAAGACTCACATTGACAGCATGACGTCCCAGAAACTGATTCGTTTACCTGGTAAATTCTATCACATGTTCCATCATGTACAGTGAATCTAAAAAGTCTACACACCCCTGCTAAAAAGGCAGGGTTTTGTGATGTAAAAAAAAAATTAACCTGACATCAATCGTGTCAGAACTTTTCCCACCATGGCTTCAGTAGTCAGATGAAACCAAGAATATGTCAAGAAAATCCTACAGAAACATCTGAGCTTTATTTGGGGTTAATCAGAATAATTTAATTGATGGCAGCTGTATGATAATTACTTTTGAACATGAGATTGATGATTGGTTCATCCTTGGTTCAACACAGCCACACCCCCAGTTATAAAAGGGTGTGTGGACTTATGCAACCAGGTTATTGTAACTTTATTTTTCCAAATGTTTGATTGTCACTTAATTTTTATACTTTGTAATTTCACATCGAGGGTGAAAAAGTTCTGACATGATTTATGGTTTTTCACAAAAACCTGCCATTTTAGCAGGCGTGTGTAGACTCTTTATATCCATTGTATAAAGTGTGATTCAATATATTTTGGTTAAAACAAATCAGAAAAAACACAACAATGCACACCATTTAACTTCGATTCTGTTACTATAGGCCTCATTGATGTCCATGTACACCTGCGAGAACCTGGTGCCACCCACAAGGAGGATTTCTCCTCGGGCACAGCTGCTGCCCTGGCAGGCGGCATTACGATGGTGTGTGCCATGCCGAACACCAACCCTCCTGTAATCGACCCCAGCTCTCTAGCCCTGGTCCAGAAGGTAATGTCACCCTCAAACAGGCATCTCCTATATATTAGATGTGTTTTACATTTCCCTTGGTTCTGAATGCAGTCCAATGTTATGTTATTTTGCATCGTATCTGTCTGTGTAGCTGGCGAAGGCAGGATGTCGCTGTGACTATGCTCTATACTTGGGAGCGGTTTCAGACAACGCCACTATTCTGCCATCCATTGCAAACGCTGCGGCTGGTCTGAAGATGTACTTGAATGATACTTATTCAAGGTTAAAAATGGACAATGTTTCCTTCTGGATGGAGGTAAGGCATTAATATTTCTGGTAATGTAGTTTATTAATAATATAATGGACATGTATCACTAGCACTACATGGAGTAATGATCCTTTTCAATGCAGCATTTTGAAAAGTGGCCAAAGCATTTACCCATAGTGGCCCATGCAGAGAAGCAGACCGTGGCGGCTATTTTGATGGTAGCTCAACTCTACCAGAGATCTGTTCACATTTGCCATATTGCCAAAAAAGAGGAGGTAAGACAACAAGTCTCTTCAAGCTACAGCGTATAACTCTTAGTTTTGATCTAAATTTGAATCCTGAATTTCCTTGTGTGTATTTTATTTTATTTTTTTGTTTTATTTTTTTCAGATCCTGATCATCCGAGCTGCAAAGCAGAAGGGCATCCAGGTGACATGTGAAGTGGCTCCTCATCACCTCTTCCTGTGTGAAGACAACGTATCTGTTCTAGGGGATGGCAGGGCTGAGGTGCGGCCCATGCTGGGCACCCGAGAGGACATGGAGGCGCTGTGGGAAAATTTGGATATCATTGACTGTTTTGCCACTGATCATGGTAAGGATTGGATTGAACTGAATAAAATCTATTACCCTAAAATGATATTGGACAGGTTCCAATTCCTAATTCAGCCGAAAACTACACTTTGTTTATTTTAAATATGTGTATTATGTGCGTATATCCAACTGCAGCTCCGCACTCGGTGGGTGAGAAGGACTCAGAAAAGCCTCCACCAGGCTACCCAGGCCTGGAGACCATGCTGCCCCTGCTGCTCACCGCCGTCAGTGAAGGCCGTCTCACCATTGACGACATCATCAAACGTCTCTATGAGAACCCAGCTCGAATTTTCTCTCTTCCTCCTCAAGAGAATACCTACGTGGAGGTCTGTAGTTAAAAATGACAGAACGGTTGGTTGTGTGGTTGAAACGATTGGTCAGGTTGATTTGTGTATATAACAAAGTATATTTCCTAGGTGGATTTGGAGCAAGAGTGGATCATCCCGAAGCACATGCAGTTCACAAAGTCGAAATGGACTCCTTTTGAGGGCATGAGGGTGAAGGGTAAAGTGATGCGAGTGGTGCTGAGAGGGGAGGTGGCCTACATTGACGGACAGGTGAACTTGGGTTTCATGAGAAATTCTTAGGTGGTTGCAAATAGTTTTATATATGATCAGTTTTAACCACCCTTGTCGTGTGTAATACTTTCAGGTACTGGTACCTCCTGGTTATGGTGAAGATGTGAAGACGTGGTCATCAGTTCCAGTTCAGTCATCAGTCCCTGAAATACCTAAGGATGTCCAAAAGGTAACACTTAAGTTAGTTCTTCCAAATGTTATGCTTCTCCCTTGTGAGAAGCCTCCCATACTGCATTTTCTATCTTTATACACAGGACAATACATCTTCAGGTTCATCACACATTAATGCATTTGTTACACAGACTCCTGAGCATCCTAGACAATCGGCTCCTAGTGAATCTCTGCGTGCTCGAGCTGCGAGTCCACGCAGATCAGCTGGGGACCGTTTAATTCTTCCTCCTCGAGTCCACCACACTTCTGATCCTGGTCTGCCACCAGGTACTAATTTGGGCTTCATTGGTTTAATCTCTTTATAATCCAAGCATCCAAGCTCAACCCCAAACCATGTGGCAAAATTTGTTATGTTCTGATGAGACTAATTGCAAAAGGTATAATAATTCCATAGTTCCAAAAGGTATGTTTAGTGCAAAAAAACACACCGCCAAAAGCGCACCATACCCATGGTGAAGCATGGTGCTGGCAGTATCATGCTTTAGGGCTGCTTTTCTTTAGACAGAACTGGGGCTTTTACCCTCCACGAGTCTACCACATGAGTTCTGATCCTGGTCTGCCACCAGGTACTAATTTGAGCTTCATTGGTTTAATTTCCCTATATCTTTGCTGGCAAGCTTTAAAAAAAAAAAAAAACTTTAAATAATGCGTACTATGAGATCAATGTGTTAATACTCCTTCCTGTGGAGAATGAAATACGCTGGAGATTGTTGAGAATAAAAAAAAAAAAAATCACACCATTCTGACATTGCTTTATATTGAGAGTGAAGATAAAAAAGGTATTTTTATAACTAATAAACTATAAAGCTGTCAGGCTTGACTGATATACAGTACTGTGCAAAAGTTTTAGGCATGTGTAAAGAAATACCTTCAAAATAATGAAATTAAATGTTTCTACATTTAAAAAAATATATACCGTAAAGAGCAGTAAACAGTAGTAAATTAAACAAAGTCACTATTTTTTTTGACAAAAAAAATAAAGGTAAAAATAAAAATAGTCTCCGGTACAATTTGTGCAGTTTTATAAGGAAATGAACTGGTAAGTTTTATTGAGCATCTTGCAGAACCAGCCACAGTTCTTCTGGAGACTTTGACTTTCTCACTCGCTTCTTGTTTTTGCAGCAAAACCCAGCAGCCTTCATTGTGTTTTTTGTCTGAAAAGTGGCCTCTTACGTGATATGCTGCTTTCTTTAATGACACAAACATTTTTCTGTACGATTTAGTTTTGTGCTAGAAAATTAATGTTTGGGAATCTAAAATGTAGAAGTCAGAAAATAAAAAAAAATCTATAACAAAGTTTTTACTAAGAAAGTAGGGTGCCTAAAACTTTTGCACTGTACTGTACTTGCTATCCAAACTAAGCATTTCATGGTGTGTGTTAAAGTGTCTTGTAAATCCACTTTATAGCATTTGAGACCCATAAAAGGTGCAGAGATGCTTCAAGGCCATTTTTAATAGTTTTTGAACATTTAAAACATATTAAACAATGTATATATTTTAATGTACTTTACATTTTCAAGGGTACTTTTAGACCTGCATTTGTTTTTCTTGCTCTCAGAAATGACCACTATAGCAGAGGCATGCGCATACCCTCCTCCACTAGCCAGAATTCTATCACCTCAGACAAACCAGGCTCCGGCCGTGTCTCACATCCAGACTTCACCTCTGCTTCACCCTTTAGTGGGTCAACACATGCTTTCTGCACGCCAGTTTACCAAGGAGCAGGTACACGCATTTTTACACGTATTGTGGCATATTCATTGCAGCATTGTGGCATTCCTCAAGTCACAAATGTGTTCGGTTGCCATGTTTATTGTCAGGCTCCATGACCATGTCAGGAAAAGATGTGAGAAATGTAGTACTTTGTGTGTAATGGCACATATGCCATTAAGCATCCATCATCATTATAGGCAGAAGGGGACAGTTGTTTTCGCTCATTAGAGTTCTCTACTCCTATTACCTGCATATAAGAAAATATGTATGCTTATTAACAGAGGAAATATATACAGTATAGCTCATCTGTAGAGGAATTTGCCTGGACTGACAAAAATGTTTGTACCCAACTTACAGCACATATATGGAATATTGATATTCCAATCTGATATTGGAATTTGGCCTTCTCTAGCAGAAAAATGCGATTGTACGCTATTTGCAGAAGAACATTTGTAATGTGGGCTGTGCAGACTGCACAATAGTATTATTGCCTCAATGGTATAGTGATATACAGTCAGGTCTTGAATTATTGGCCCTTGGAAAAGATTTTTTTAAAAACTTTTTACTTAATCACACACTGAAGTAAATGAGAGAAACCTCATTTCAACCTAATCCAAGAATATAAATGTATGTATAGAAGCGTGTAGGATAACACATGACACATGCTTGTATTCTCGGGAATTTCAGGGAAGGAAATGAGTGACCTGGAAAAGAAGTGCAAAGAGTTCATGCTTAATGATCGAAAACATTCCACCAACCAGTAGAGGAACATTTTTCGCTGTGCACACAAAAGGAATGTAAGCAGGCACCAGACAGTAATAGTATAATCCAAACAGTATGAAGACAAGGAGTTAAAATCAGGGGGAAATCGCTGAAAGGAGCAAACACTCGCCGTGCTGTTTTGAGTCAAGTTGAGGATGTGTTTAAGCCAGCATTTTCCAGGATTTTTTTTAATAACTATGGAGAACATTTTAAGAACAAGGAGAAATGCACACTATGAATGTGCAAGTTAATATTTTTAAATGATTCTTTTTGGAGACCCAGCAGAGGTATGCTGCCATGTGCACAGCTCACTGTCTTCATGGCTATATATGGAGCATAAGCTCAAGAATACAAGACCTGGTTCACCTTAAGCCCTTGTATAAACCTCTGGTACAAAGACAGCCAGCGATCACTAGGTCGTGATATTTTACAGGACTGCTTGGGGCAACTGACTGGGATATGTTCTGGCATAATCTGCATGGTGAGGATATAGATGGACTAATTTGCATAAAACATACTTTTGTGACATAGTCCTAGTATTTTCACAAAATTGGTATCAAATTACTCAGAGTCTGAATGTCAATAGTTATCAGAATATTGAGATTTGTAAACAAGTTGGTCACCACATGCTAATCAATCCTTGTGTGGAGGGGCTTAGTTTACCAAAACAGCTGTGACTCGTGATTGATTGCATGAATTTGCAAGAAAGTTTAAATAGCTGCTACTCAAGAAGTGTAAGTCTGATCAAGCTGAAATTTGGTGAACTACATCATTGTGCTAATCTGTAATTGGTTTTCTGTTGATGACTGGGTTACCTGGTTTGATGGCCACCATTAGCCAGTCGGCTTTCAGCAAGCATTTCAAAGGTTTAACATTGAGCTACCATCTCAAAACACAAATCTCTTTAGTGTTCTAGGTAAGAAATGGCCACTGCTGGTCATATTTCAGAAGGGTCCCAATAACCGGTCCTTGTTGTGATTTCAGATGTCCCACTTGTTCAATGTGGCTCACACACTTCGTTTAATGGTTCAGAAAGAGAGGAGCCTGGACATCTTGAAGGTAAGCATCTCACTGTAGTGAAATAAAGTGCTTGTCGAGAAACATAATACTGTTATTAAATAAAAAATACACAGGATCCTGCCCAGAAATATGTTCAAAAGAAAGTAAAGGATATTGTAATTTGAAAAAAAAAAAAATGTAATTGTACTTTATTCCATTATCTAGTACTGAACATTTTAGGCAGTGTTTAAGTCGGGACCATTGATGAAATAAAAAACAAATAGTGCAGCTCTCATTTATATACAGCATTACTGAAGTTGACCTTTATTCTGTGAGCAGGGTTGCCAAGTTCATGCATCAGATCCACGTATTGCAGATGAGTACTGTAAATCATAAACGTGCACCACTGTTGGTGGAGATGGTGTTGCATTTTATTTCCTAAGTCATTCATACCAAGAATACAGGCTTTAATATTTAGATATTAGACCTCTTAGTGTAACTCCATTACTCAGTAACAGACTGTAGCTGGGTTACATAAATAAATAAATAAATAAATAAAAGGTTTACTGACCACAGATTCAGACATGGTCATTCCAGTCCATCTGACCTAAACTCTATTTATTTGCATGAAAAAGCACTTTTTTCTTTTCTTTTTCCAAGGAGTCCAAAAAGAAAAAAAGCAGTGACTAAAAATAAATCTACATCTCCATATTTCCAAAAGAATACTTTTGTACTATTGAAAGACAATAAGTGGCATTTGAATGTAATAGAATTCTAACTGTGCCAAAAGCAAACTTAAGAGCCAGCCAAAAGGATTGGTACATAATATAAAAGAAAACAGTTATAGGGCATGATCAAAATCAACAGAAACAGGATTATAAGCAAACTTCTTTTTGCCAGCATATGCAAGATGAATTATTTCATCTTATCATTATTTTATCAGGAAATTGCATGATGCATTGTTGGGCACTGTTGGACATTTGCAAATCTGGAAATTATCTAACACTGGAATTCCTTTGGAGTTTAATTTTTGGTCACTTAATGTGATGGGACAGGTTCTTTTGTTTGTTTAGAAGGAAAAAAATCACTAAACGCAGTCAGATAGAAATACATTTGACTTGCACATGCGTCATTTAAACATTAATGACTGGTTCAATAATGTTGTGGGGGTTTTTTCCTGCCAGGGTAAGGTCATGGCCTCCATGTTCTATGAGGTGAGCACTCGGACCAGCAGCTCTTTTGCTGCAGCGATGCAGCGGCTCGGTGGCTCTGTTGTGCACTTCAGCGAATCCACTTCCTCCACGCAGAAGGGCGAGTCCCTGGCCGACTCGGTGCAGACCATGAGCTGCTATGCTGATGTCATTGTGCTGCGCCATCCAGTGCCTGGAGCTGTAGAGGTGGGGTACATTTATTACTCTTTTTTTTTTCTTTTTTTTTTTTTCTTGTCTGTATCCTTTTTTCATTTTTCTTGTTGTCTGGTCAAATGTGCATTGATCCGAGATTCTCATAAGCACGATATCTCATGAACGAGCGGTTGAATGTTTGTTGGATTTATATGGAATTATCATTGCAAACTGATTGTTCAGAGCAAGGTCAAATGTCTGAAATATTTTTCCTTCAATAGCTTCTTTCCTGTTTGAAGTATATTTTAAGGGTATTTCAGGCATACACAATTGTATGCATTTTTTGCGTTGATACCAGAAAGCAGAACTAAATGGACAAGTATGCTTTTGATATCCTTCATTATAGAAAGCTGCGAAGCATTGTCGGAGGCCAGTAATAAATGCTGGAGATGGTGTCGGCGAGCACCCCACTCAGGCCCTACTCGATATCTTTACCATCCGAGAAGAGCTTGGCACCGTCAATGGCATGACTGTAAGTCCACAGGAAAACCCAGACCTTTTATTTTCACAAAAAAAAAGCTCTAGAGCAGTGCTTACCAACCCTGTTCCTGGAGATCTACCTTCCTGAAGACTTTAGCTCCAACCATAATGGTGCCCATCTGACCATCTAATCATTGCCTTAAGAGGTTCTTGATCGACTAAAACAGGTGTGTTTTAGTTGGATTTTGGTTGGAGATGAAACCTGCAGGAAGGTAGATCTCAAGGAAGAGGGTTGGTGATCACTGCTCTAGTGGCTTAGCTAGTCTTTTCCTGAGTATTGTTTTTTTTTTTTCAAGTAATACTTAGTCAAAGAAACTGGATTTGTTGTAATAAAAGTAGTGCAAGTCCACAAGCTATATCTCCTTGACAGCCAGTACCTGTATCTTTTTTTTTCACATTTGGAAAGGTTTTTTGTGTGTTGGTGTGTCTGTGTAACTCTTGCCTTTTTTTTTTTTTAACAGATCACTATGGTGGGAGATCTGAAGCACGGCAGGACTGTGCATTCATTAGCCAGACTGCTCACCCAGTATCGTATCACCCTGCGCTACGTGTCCCCAAAGAACCTCAGCATGCCCCATGAGATCGTTGACTTTGTTGCGTCCAAAGGCATAAAGCAGGTGCACAGGAGTGTTGATTATGAAACTAGATGTGCGAGGGTATTTTTTTCTTTGTATTTTTGCTGATTACATCTGGGTGTTTTTCATCAGGAGGAGTTCAGCAGCATCGAAGAGGCCCTTCCTGACACTGATGTCCTTTACATAACACGGATTCAGAAAGAGCGTTTCGCGTCCGAGGAGGAGTACAATGCAGTAAGGCATCGCACTTAGCGTTGTACAGTATGTGTGCACTGTCCTTGTGCTGTTTTATTGTATGGCATGTATTTTGAAACTTTTTTTAATTCCCTTTTTGTAGTGCTTCGGGAAGTTTATCTTGACCCCTCACATAATGACAGGAGCCAAGAGAAAAATGGTCGTCATGCACCCACTTCCAAGAGTGAACGAAATTAGGTATGCTGAATATGATCCATATCACATGTAATTATATATTCACATACACACACTACAATCCGTAATCCTGTTGTTTTTTTATTTATTTATTTTTTATTTAAAGTGGTGGTTCATTTTACGTGCTTATTTACTGTACCCTTCAGAAGTATTGCTACCCTTCCTACCCTTCAAAATGAGGGGAAATTATATAAAATAAACATTATGCACAATAAAAACGGATATTAAAACAATACGAGAAACTTGTATCTCACTACAGCAAATAATAGTATAAAATATGTGCTAAAATCCCCAGGAACTCTGTAGTTGCTTTTAACCATGTGTCCAGGAAATGAATAAATGTATAAATGAGCTTATGCAGACGTAAAATCCCTTTACCATGGGAAATAAGCAACACAACACTTTCAACACAAAACAACAGATGGTTGTTGACTAGCACAAAGCTGGTGATGGATATAATCAAAAGTTCTAAGCAATTAAATATATCATTACACACAATTAGGCCCGGTAATGATAGGTAATGAATGTATAATTTCATGAAAGGGTGTTAACAATTCTCAAGGGCACCACATTTTCTATTTTATGAGCATAAACAATTAACAATGAGTCATGTCACATTTTTTTTTATTTGCCAGTTTCTCTCCACCTCATTAACCTTTTTTTGTTCGTGCAGTGTGGAGGTGGACACGGATCCTCGTGCTGCTTACTTTCGTCAGGCTGAGAACGGGATGTATATCCGGATGGCACTCCTCGCCACTGTGCTCGGTCGCTGAAAAAAATCTACAAGTCCCGCTGGATGAAACGTTATCACCGCTTTACTTTCTCACTGCTGTACATGCTCATGTCAAACGCCGCTTAGTACTTCTTGTGGCGACTTTAGTTTATACCATTTTGAAAAAAATTAAAGTAGTGAGTTAAAAAATGCTAGCAACATGCATGTTTGTAAGTGATGAATACCAAATTAACACATTATTTACTCTACGTAAGGGCTTTGTAATAAAGGGTGATCATGGAACGGTTGGTTTATATTTTTTGATAATAAAACTAATTTTCAATATTGCTCTGTATTCCTTGTTTTTGTGTTTTTACCTTAAAATACGTAACATACACTTAATATCAATATCATTAATAATTAGAGTAGTACTAATGAATGTGAAGGAACCTTGTACTAAAATACAGGCAACGAGGTTTAGTGTCAAAGTGTAAACTATAAATATGACTCGTGTCTAGACGCGTGTTTATCAGCTCAATTAATTTATTAACAGATGCATTTACATTCAGAAGGTACCATAAAGTTCTGACCTACATGCAGTTATTACATTATTTCATATTAACAGTAAAACATGGCAACACAATTTTAAATCTATAAAGTTTAGGGGTGTTTTCCCACCTAATTCTGACCTTATACTAAAGCAGCCTAATTCTGTATGTCTTTACTTACATGATGCAATTATTTTAAGTAAAAACAGCGATTACAAAAGGTAAACCCATTTGACTATCCTTTGCCCTGCTGAAACTGTTATCAGTTTAAATTATTTCATTAAAAAAAAAGATGATACGAAAAAGAATGTCATATTCCAAGGAACTGTGACAGAACCACAGTTTTAAGTTGAATGTTCTCCAGTTTTCAGAGATGCTCATTTCAACTCCTCGTCCTGTACAGGTTCATAAGGAGAACCCTTAAACCTGTGGTGCACCAGCGAGGAATGACTGCAGTGTATGCATTAGGATGCCTGTTTGACTCCAGAGATCAACATCTCAAGCAAATCTCATGTCTATTGTTGTGCTGATTTGATAAAGGCACTAAAAACACCCAACATTTTGTTCCAATTAATTTCATTTAACCACAGGCACTGTTTAACACCTGATGCCCTTTAGTGCGCATGCACGTGTGCCAAGACCTTCCACACGGTAACAAAGTGATGGTATTTATAGCAAATACTGTCACTTTCACGTCATGTCACTCTTCTCCTTTTGCTCCTTTTTAGTTGCTTTCTCTGTGATCCATTCTGCTTTCATATGAAATGTTTAGTTCAGTTTGGCTGACGAAAACATTTACAAACAATTTTACTGAAAGATTGATAACTCGGGCCCATTGTCTCTCACGTAGACGGATATGACACGTTAAAACCAGATGGCAAGCAACACATGGGTGCATTGATTGATATTCTGCCATGGCAGTGAAAATGTCCATGTTGCTGAAATTCCTGCACTTCTCTGAAGGTGAGAGTGGCACAAGGAAGCTGGTCCAAGTACCAAGTACAGGCAGCCCATATATCAAGCAGTGGTTTACACTAAGAAAATAGTTTTCTCAGATTTAGCTTGATCTGTCTGATGAATTTACAGAAGACCGTCATTTCACTGACAATATTTTGGATAGATCACTGGTTCTGCTTTATTAGCACAATCCAGGTAGGATACGTCTAATCTTATTTTTACATGTTTGATTGTATGATGCTTCAATGAACTTTTATCTGGGCACAATGAAGGGTACATGACAAAAGAAGGAGTCTCCTTTAGAATATAATAAATATCTATCAGAATAGAAAGTAATAGATTATCATTTATTTCTTAAACAATTTATTTCCTATAGAAAGAAGATATCTTTGGTCATGGTGCCATAAACTACATTTTAACACAATACTATACTCCGTTCTTGATAGAAAGTGACAGTGTGTAGTCATGAAGGAAACAGTTACTCACATTTAGTCCTTGTAAATATCTCCAAGAAGTGAGTTTAAAATAAAGAAGTGATGGATCATTGACCTCAGTGGTGGATAGTGATGGGTCATTTGGAACAGTGGTGACTAGTGGTTGGTCATTTGGAACAGTGGTGATCAGTGATTGGTCATTGGGAACAGTGGTGACTAGTGGTTGGTCATTGGGAACAATGGTGATCAGTGATTGGTCATTTGGAACAGTGGTGACTAGTGGTTGGTCATTGGGAACAATGGTGATCAGTGATTGGTCGCAGGCGCACCTGCTCTCTCAGCAGCTGTGATGTGACCTGGAGAGCAGTATCGAGTTCAGGACCGTCACTAACGTCTGCTCAGATACTCGCAAGATTTCTCGATAGGCTCAATAATAATAATAATAATAATAATAATAATAATAATAATAATAATAATAATAAATCATCATCATCATCATCATCATCATCATCATCATCATCGTCGTCGTCGCTAAAGGGGTGTAAAAAAAAATGTCGCCAAATCTAGCGACAAAGTCTCTCCTAGTCCAGTGCTGCATCTGACTGAACGACCTTCCATTAGGTGGCAGTAATGATCAACACAGTGGGCCACCGTTACAAAAAAGAAGAAAAACGTGGTGGACTGAATTAAGCAACCGGACTGTTGCTTCATGACGATTTTATGTAGTGGCACTTTATACACTGTTAAAGGTAAATCCGTTCTTGTCAATTTAAAGCTTAAGGTACAGTTTGGGAGGTCGGTTCAGTAGGAGACCTCTAAAGTTATTTAGTTAGTTGTGCTAGTGCTAGTGTGTGTGGCCGGTTAGCTTTAGCCTCTCCTACTGCTGGGTCTTTATACGGCTGGTTAAAGTCATTAGTTTGAGAAATATATATATTTAAAAATCTGATTATTAGGACCACTGGTTTAACATTTGACACTTAGCATTTACCTGTGTGTTAACACTGTGTTGAGTTTATTAATGTCATTAGTGACGCTAAGTTAGTTAGCTAAGCTAACTGTTCCTGTGGTTATACAGTGTTCCGGGGCTCGGTTTCGGTTCCACAGCGACCCAGAAACGGATAAATCAGATGCACTGTCAGGCAGTGGGCTATTCTGAAAACGTACCTTGTGATAAATGAGTTAGATTTGTAGATTATTTCGTAGTTAGCCAAGTGTTAAGCAGGTGTATGCGTACCTACCTAGATGTTTTCAGTTGTATTGATGATGTCATGGTGTTTTATTAATGATGAATGTGTTTTTCTTCACTGGTGTAGGGATTATTGCTGCTGCATAATCCACGACCAAGAATCACAGCTTTCACCTTTGGCAAATGAAGGAAAATAAGGAGAACACCACTCCTGCCATTCAAATAACCAATCTGGACCAAATTAAGCCATGCTGGTACTGGGACAAGAAGGACTTGGCACACACTCCATCCCAGTCCGAGGGCCTGGACCCGGCCACAGAGGCCCGGTACCGCAGAGAGGGAGCCAGGTTCATCTTTGACGTAGGAACTCGACTCGGGCTGTATCCTTCCACTGTTCCACAGTTTTTAATTACTATATCAGATTTTCAGTAAGCCAAAAGTTGTATATACACTTTGCCTTTTAATTATTCAACGTAAATCTTTTTCCCCTTCTTCCTGATAGAACTGGTGTAACTCAGGCAGATTTGTTGGCCTCCTCACTCAGACACACTATCACCTTTTCAGTCCACACATTTTCTTTATGGGATTCAGGTCAGGGCTTTGTGGTGGTCACTCCAATATGCACACTGTGTTGTGTTTTGTTACAACTTTGGAGCTTTGGTTAGGATCATTGTTCTGCTGGAAGACTCGGTTGCTACTGACTTTCTGGCTGAGGTCTTGCTTTAGTATTTCTAAATAATCCTCCTTCCTCACCAGTGCACCAGTCCCTTTTTCCAACAAACCACTCCCACAACATGATGCTGCCACCACCATGCTTCACAGTTGGGATGGTGTTCTTCAGATTAAAAGCCTCATCCTTTTTTTTCCCTTCACACATAGCGCTAATCATTATGATCATACAGTTCATTTTTTGTTTCTTCTGACCAGAGAACATTCCTCCAAAAGGTTGGTGATCACCTGTCTGTCTTTTTTTTTATGCAGGCTGCTTTCATGCTGATGTAGGACTCTCATAATGGTGGATATACTGTATATACTTTGCTCCCTGATGCCTCCAATTTCATCACCAGTTCCTTTGTTGTCGTCTTGTGGTTCAGTTAAACCCTTCCGGCCAAAGTTCATCCCTGGGAGTTTATTTGTGCCTCCTTCTGAATGACGCATTGCCTCTGTGGTCACAAGATTTTTTATATTTGCATACAGTTGTTTGTACAGATGCTTGTGGTGCCTTCACTTGTTTTGAAATTGCTGTGAAGGAGGAGCTGGACTTGTAGAAGTCTTGACTGATTTGCTTGGATTTTCCGATGGTATCGAGGACAAAAAGGCACTGGCTCTAAAAATACGTCTTTTCAAACTCTTAATTATGACTGCTGGCCAATCAGGAGCATTTAAAAGTCTTCCAGCCTGTTTAAAAAGACAGTAAACGTGGTGTATGTAAATGTTTGACCTTCTACAATTCTAATACAGTGAATTAAAGCTGAAATGTTAATATGAAATTTGTGGAGTTTCATGAAAATCTCAGATTGAACATCTTTAGCCTAGGTTTATGTAAACTGTGCTTTGTATTATTATTATTATTATTATTTTATTTTTATTTCTTTATTTATTTATTTATTTATTTAGGAAGTATTATGTGTTGTTCCTTGACATTTTCTGCTTTATTAGACATTATGATACCTTGGCTACTGGAATTATATACTTCCACCGCTTCTACATGTTTCACTCTTTTAAACAGTTTCCAAGATATGTAAGTACACCCTTTCTTTGTGTGTCTGGTTGTTAATATTACCCTCTTGGTGTTAAATGTGTTATTGAGGTATTTGTATTGCAGGAAGATGCTGTAGTAGATGATGCTCATGATGTTATGTGTTCAGGAATAAAAAGCATTATGGCTCCAATACATAGCCAGAATGTTATTGTAAACATTTTAATAATGAGTCTGAATAGTCTATTTGCATAAAGTTGTAGGCTATTAGGTTCTAAGTTAAATTTGAATTGTCATCAGTGACTGGGGAGCACTTACTAAACATTATAAATGCATCACGCCAATGTATCTCCGATGCAAGTTTTTACATGACACTTCCGATCTCTCCACTTACTGTCCAATCAGCATGTCTTTACACATAAGATCCTAAGTAGGAATAAGATGCATATGAATTTTAGTCTCTTTTCACGGAGCAGCATAGTCCAGTCTTGGCACAGGCTTGGTACAGGCTTAGGTTTTCTTTGTGATTGTTGCGGTCAAAAATGCTCGAGTTTGCTGCGGCTTTTTTTTTTTTTTTTTAAATTTTGTGATGCCACTTGCGGAGTTTTTTTTTTGTTTTTTTTGTTTTTTGCGGAAAACTACTTGAATCGGTGAAATCGCAGTTGCACGAAATAGTTTCGCATGGTCTTTCACAGTGATATTTGTTGGTAAATGAGACCTTTTATCATGTTCGACGCACGTGAATCGAAGAGGGCTTTGGCTGAATACGGGTTTATGATGAGGTCGCATGATGTGTCTTGACCCAAATCTGCGGAAAATCTGCTGTAATTCCTCCATATATTGCGGAGTTGCGTTAATTTCTGCGATCGCAAAATCCTGGATGAACTGGCTAAAGTGGGCTAAATGTACCACTTACCTCAGACTGTGGATCTGAGACTGTTTTGGTTTTATTGGACTTGATGAAACCATGACAGTTTTCATGCCCATCCATCAAACTCTATTGCTTGAGATAGACAGGTTCCTATCTGGCTTATTTGTGCATGTAATTCACAAAAATAATGCTGAGCTTTGCTTCAAAGCTGATGAATACACAATTATCAGTTGTCAAGCAGTAAAACAGAACAGAAATTACAGTTACAGAAAGAACACACACATTTTGTGAACATACAAAACGAACAATAAAATCAAAACTATTTTAACTGTAAAAGTTAACATCTGACCTCCTCAGCACAGGTTCCTAATGAACATTTATTCAAATATTAGGCTCATTTTCTAAATGCATACAATATTTTGATTATTTATTTGAGCCGTAGAGATTAGAGAAAGTTCCTGGAGTTTGGTAACCGTGGTCAGTCGTGACCTGGTTAATCCCTGGTTAATGTAGTGATGAATTCTGTAGACAGCTAAGGAAATGTGTGCAGAGACTAAATCTTAAAGCTTTAATTGTTGCTTTTGACTTTTCAGGTGACAGGAGCCTGCTGCTTATTTCTGGCTGGAAAGGTTGAGGAGACTCCAAAGAAGTGTAAAGACATCATCAAAACAGCTCGCAGCCTGCTTAACGACGTGCAGTTCGCCCAATTTGGCGATGATCCGAAGGTGAGCAGACGGTCTGTAGGGTTAAGAAAATAAAAATATTTAGATAGCGGTCCAACAGAAGTGGTTTGTGCTTCTGTGTTCTGTAAGAATGTCAGATTTAATAAAAGGATATTTATAGCCGTACTGACTGAACTGGATTAAGAGGCAGATTAACAGTCCTGAGTAAACCTGTCATGTTTAGTTGCCAATCCTTTTCAGTCTAATCCGCAGACTTGACCTGATGCTGGGAATCTGTCCAGATGATACTCTGATGGATCTTTAATCAGAGACTCCAATTTTTTTTATTTTCAGTTCTTTCAGATTTGTTTTGTGATTAGGCTTTTTACATTTTCATACTTCCTAATAATAAAGCTGCAGCACATAACAATTAATTATCTAGACTAGAGGTGGACCGATTTTACCGATAACCAAGTAGGGCAGTACCTACCTGCTGATAACCGATTAATCAATCAATAGTTTTTAAAATTGACACTGAATGAAAACAAAACACTCACTGTCAAATATTACTGAACTTTATTACAAAAATAAACAAGTTCAAGTTCAGTTTATTTGTATAGCGCTTTTAACAATGGTCATTGACCCAAAGCAGCTTTACAGAAATATATAAATTCAGGACATAGATTTTAAATTTATGAATTTATCCCCAATGAGCAAGCCAGAGGCGACGGTGGCAAGGAAAAACTCCCTGAGACGATATGAGGAAGAAACCTTGAGGGGAACCAGACTCAAAAGAGAACCCATCGTCATCGGGTGACACCGGATAGTGCAATTATAAATAAATAAATCCCTTCTATAAATGTACCAATACTACATGGTCAAATAGCAGTTGTGAAACCATGAAAATTCATTACAGTTTTTATATGAAGTCTGTTTTGTTGAACTTCACAACTGTTCACTGATGGAGACTTGAGTTTCAAACTGTTTGTGGCAATTGCAGTCCTAGCCATCATAGCATAACTGTTCATATGAATTGAGGTCCAAAGCCATCTTTATGGTTTTTAAGTGGTACCATCCTCAGTAATCTCAATGATCTTTAGGCTGCACCATGTGGGGCCATCCTCAGCAGCAGCATGTGACTTCCAATTGATGAGAACTCCAACCAGAAGTAGGGCATCAGGATGGATCAGGCAGGTCCAGAGAGCAGAAGGGGTCAGGATCACTGGCATCTCAGGAGTATCATGTGTAGCTCAACAGAAGGGGAGAGGGGGAGAGAGAGAGGGAGAAGGAGAGAGAGACAGAGAGAGAATTAGGTATGCTTATTGTCCCGTAATGGTTAAGGACAGTGTAGTTTGCGTGAGTGAAAGCAGGTACTCCTGCAGGACTAGCTATGACCGCATAACTAAAAGGGAGAGCCAGAAAGTAACACACAGATGAGGGCTCCCTGGGACATAAGGCGGCCAGCCACCCCACCACCAACAAACCTGGGTGAACGCGTGAAATTGGGGGGGCGACAGCATCCAAACATCCCAGTTCACCACAACACACTATGCCTGTGAGACCTCTAGATCTGTTCCTTTACCTAAGAAAAAACTATTCACAAAAAACTTGACTAAACAAATATGTTTTCAGCCTAGAGTTAAACACTGAGACTGTGTCTGAGTCCCGAACACTAATTGGAAGGCTGTTCCATAACTGTGGGGCTTTGTAAGAGAAACCTCTTTCCCCCTGTTGTAGCCTTCACTATTCGAGGTACCAACAAATAGCATGCACCTTTTGATCGAAGTAGGCGTGGCGGATCATAAAAGACCAAAAGTTCGCTTGGGTACTGTGGCACGAAGCCATTTAGCGCCTTATAAGTCAATAGTAGTATTTTATAATCAATGTGAAATTTCACTGGGAGCCAATGCAGTGTGGATAAGATAGGGGTGATGTGGTCATATCTTCTGGCTCTAGTAAGGACTCTTGCAGCTGCATTCTGGACTAACTGGAGTTTGTTTATGCACCTACTGGAACATCCAGACAGTAAGGCATCATGTAGTGATGCATCATGTAGTGAAAATATTTCTGAGGTGAAAGAAGGCTATCCTAGTAATATTATCTACATGGGCGTCAAAGGAAAGACTGGAGTCAATAATCACACCAAGGTCTTTTACTGATGCACATGATGAAACAGAAAGGCCATCCAGCGTTACTATGTAATCAGAAAACTTACTTCTAGCTGCATGTGGTCCTAGTATAAGTACTTCTGTCTTGTCAGAATTAAGTAAGAGGAAGTTAATAAGCATCCACTGTCTAATGTTCTTTACACATTCCTCAACTTTATTAAACTGGTGTCTGTCATCTGGCTTTGCTGAAACTTACAACTGTGTGTCATCAGCATAACAGTACTGACTACACCATGAAAATGTACTGTACTTTTTTCAAATGGAATAATCTAAATATTTATGTATTAACTATTAATAAGTATTAAACTAAATAAAAAAATATACATCCAAACTGAACCAAAAAGTAACACTACAAATAAAAATAAAGACATCCAAAACGAATAAAAATCACTTCAAATAACACAACAAAATTTCAATGATAGTTTTTATTTCGCCTCTAGAGGCTGCTCTTGTACTGTATAATGACAGCGGACCCTTCTCCGCCGATCCCGCAATGGACGCAGCCGGGGAAAACTATCGGTGTGGATTTTTGCCGATAACCGATAGTTTCAGCGATCAGATATCGGTGCTGATTAATCAGCAAAACTGTTCAATCGGTCGACCTCTATTCTAAACACTAATGACACCAGTAGTGTCCTGATATAAACGACACTATTTTATTGGTTTCATTTAAACTGGGTCAAAGCTGAAGTTGAGTGCCAGCGCTGCGTGTCTCCCAGGGCCACTCTCTCCTACAGGAAACCGCGGCTTTGGTCAGGTTTCATACTCACTTGATTCTTTCGAACCCTGGTGCATTTGTGTTCATCTTATGTCATCACAATGCGACTCACCATATTTTTTAATTTTTAATTTTTTTTATTTTGGTGCTATTATGTGCAGCAGAGTGAATGATCCTTCTGTGTCCCACAATGTTCCTCTGCCACTCATGGTAAACTTCCTTTCTTCGTGCCGTGATTCCATTCACGGGAATCACAGCACAGTTCTAGTGCAACCGAACTCTGACCACCTCCTACAGGTAGTCTCGGGTTCAGTACCACGGTGCGCTTCCCGCTCCACACAACACGCTTTCACATTACCGATTTTTCATGCAAATCGTACTCTGTGTCAGACTAAACTGCCAGTGTGAAAGCCCCCTTAAAATAGTTTAATTTGACTCCTCCTTTCTCAGTAGGTTTATTTAGATTTTTGATTTTTTGATTTTTTGATTTTTACTCCCAATATCTCATTTATTCGGTCCTTATATTAATTTACTGTTTATTCATGTTTACAGCATTAATGTCGGGTTCAAGTTTCACATCTAGAATTACCTCTAGACACAGCTGACCCAGAAATAATTCAGCATTCAACCATTTCCTAAAACAGAAGGACAGTGTATTAAAAGAGCTGCACTTCCTTTACGATTCTCTCAATATGTCTGTACATACCATCAAATGTATCTACCCTGAGAACCTTTTTTATTTTAATGATGTTATTTAGACTCTGTTAAATTTCTAATTTAATTGTGCAGGAGTACACAACATACCTGATCATGTCCGCATACTTAATATTTGTGCTTAATGTGGTTGATTTGAATGATTGATATTTATAAACAGGAAGAAGTCATGGTGTTGGAGAGGATATTGCTCCAGACAATCAAGTTTGATTTGCAAGTGGAGCATCCATATCAGTTTCTTCTTCGTTATGCCAAACAACTGAAAGGTATGGACAGTTTATTGTTATCTATTTATTTATTTATTTATTTATTTTTAAAAGTCATTTAAGAGAGTTTCTGGTTTGTGCTGCTGTTTGAGAGTTCCATGCACTTTTGTGCTGTTTTTTTTATTTTATTTTCTTATTTTATTTTCAGGTGACAAAAATAAAGTGCAGAAGCTGGTGCAGATGGCCTGGACATTTGTGAATGATAGGTGAGCATTAATGCTTTTTTTCCCTTTTTTTCTCTGTGTTCTGTCAATTCAACCAGTTTTACTGGGTGTTGTGCAGTTGTGATTGCAGCTAAAAAGGCTTAAAACTCCACTTTGAAGTACATTATATACACTTTATTACCAAAAGTATGTGTAACCCTAACCATCACACCCATATGCAAGGTTGCCAACTTTGGCTTCCTGGCTGGAGTGATATTTGTGAATCAAATTACATTTTTTGCTGTGCGGAAATGAGAATTATTGGCTAAAATCTGCGTAACGTCATCACTTTTTTCCATTTGACTGTTTCTATTTCTTCCTCACTGTCTTTGCAGGCTTTTAGTATGAATGTTTGCCTTAAGGTTATCTTTAAGCTAGTGTGCTCCAAGACAATGACAAAATTTGCATTTGCATGTAAACGATATATCCATTCAAAATTTACAGCCTCTCTGTAACACCAATACAGATCACCAATTATGTTGACATCATTCTGCACTTCAGTTTCTCATCAGATTTTCAGTCCAGTCAAATGCTCTGTAGAATCTGAAGTGTCCCGTCCCCAGCATTATAAAAATCCATGCTATTAACTGTCAAGTTTGGATTAGCCCAGCTAGTTACCACAAACAAGCATTACTGCACTGGTCACTTTTGTACAAGCCCAGTTTCTCTCCCAATAGATGTTTTATCTGGAACAATAATATTAGCTTATTGACAAGAATGGGCAATTATACACTTGTAAATGAAAAAGAATTTTAAAAAATAGTTAAGGCTATCTCCAGTGACATACCAACTTTAACTAAATCTTCAGTTGTAGATATTAATGATTCAACCTTAAAAAGTCCCCAACTTCTAGTAAATGGTCTTTCCATTTTTGATAAATGTTTTAATAATAATTTTATGAGAAACTCCATTATTGTCTGATCCAATCCTCAAGATGTAAATCAAGATGGCTTAAACCTCACCATTTATCATCTGGACATTACCTTATAAATATAAATCTGTTATCACTACATTTAGGGTTGACTTTAAAATGGACAGGACAACAAAATTTAACAAAACCTTAAATTTAAACCATATGATATTTTACTTTGTTTACAAACCCCAAAGTTTTCTGAAAAACAAAATGACAATTAATCTTTTAATAGTTTTAGCAAAGTTTTACATTCACAAGACAAGAGGAACTAAAAAAAAAAAAACCCTCATATATTATCTTCTGTAACACTGGTCTTAAGGTACACTTTGAAACCTGTTCAAACATGAGAATCAATACAAATCAATACAGAAACTTATGAAAATGGTAAAAATTCTAAAGCTTTTCAAATTCATGTAACTGCCCAAACATTAACATGTTCTTTTCTATTGCGGTTGTTGTTTTTACTTTTTTTAAATTTTTTTTTATTTCAAATCTCAGTAAAACTGGCTGGCGCAGGCTTTTTGTTATTACCTGTAATAATTATGGGAGGGCAAAACACACTACAGCCCTGATATTATTGTTAGGCTGTGAGCAGACGTGTCGGTGCATTGGGGGAAAATAGCGACCATTAATGTAAAAAAACAAACAAAAAAAAACGAAGTCGCTTGTCAGATTTTCTTAACAAGCAACCATATTTTTTTAAAACAAGCCCAAAAAACCACGACCCGTGATTTTTTTTCAAGTGACTTCAGAAAAAAAGAAGCCCAAAAGTCACGTGTTAAACAGACTTGGCAACTCTCGTCTCAACATCTCTGTCCCCGGTGACTTGTATACAGTGACCTTCCACAGCGCAGAAGGAAATGTGCTTGGTACAGGACCCAGCTGATTAGGACTGCTCCAATCAAGAAGGGGCTTGGTCTAATTAAACCCCACACCTTCTCCATACTGACAGAAAAAAAAAAATCATATGAGCAGATTTGTGACTCTGCTGTATTTTTATGTTGGCTTGATATTTAATTTGGCGTGAGATTTACTTGGGCAGCGTGAGACAGAGCCTGAAAGCGTGTGTCTCACGCCAAATGCGTGAGAGTTGGCAACCCTGCATTTGTGCTTCTTCCCCAAATTGTTACCACATATCTGGAAGCACACAATTGTATAGAATGTCTTTGTATGCTGTAGTATTACAATTTCCCTTCACTGGAACTAAGAGGCCCAAACCTGTTCCAGCATGACACAGAGTACACAAAGCGAGTTCCATGAAGAAGGACATGGTGTGTTAAGGTTGGAAGAAGGTGGAACAACTCGAGTGTCCTGCACAGAGCCCTGACCTCAACCCCACTGAACACCTTTGGGATGAACTGGAACTGGAGCCTCCTCACCCGACATCAGTGCCTGACCTCAACCTCACTAATGCTCTTGTAGCTGAATGAACACAAATCCCCACAGCCACGCCCCAAAATCTAGAGGAAAGCCTTCCCAGAAGAGTGGAGCTTCTTATAATAGCAAAGCAGAGACCATCTTTGGAATGGGATGTTCAACAACAAGCACATATGGATGTGATGGTCAGGGGTGCACATAGTTTTGGCCGTATAGTGTACCTTCAAAGACCTACAGCTGTAAAGGTGGTTCGACCAATTGGGGCTGAATACTTATGCAGCCAGCAAGTGCCTGCTTTGTTGCTTAATGATGAACACAATGATGTGTGGATGGCTATATTAGCATGAAAGTTGAAAAGAGCTGCCGCACCGGTCTCTTTAGGTAGAGCTGAAGCAAGGGCTAATAGGCTCACTGGCACTGCTATTAACAGGTATTGGCATTGTGGGTAATGTAGGAACCCTTTAACCAAAAGTGAAAATAGACCAACATGCTGATGAAAGAAGTTTAAACCAAAACATCAACTCAGAATATCATTATTTATATATATAAATAAAAATTGTGGATGCCATTTCCTGCCACGTATTGTTCAGGGTTGTTTAGGGTGGATTTTTCCGTTAAGATGTGTACGGACAGATGTGAGGAGAAATGAGTGATAACACTGCAGTAATAATTAAACAATATAGACCTATGCATGCTTAATGGCACGTGTGGATAATGTAGAAATACGTTTATCCTGGTATATTGTGTTAGGCCTTCTTCCTGCTTCTGAGGATCTATCCCACTGCAGAATTATAATCAGGTTTAAAATGTTGGCAAGAAGTACTAATTTAACCTGTAACATTTGTCTCCACAGCCTCTGCACCATGCTTTCGCTTCAGTGGGAGCCAGAGATCATAGCTGTTGCAGTCATGTACTTGGCTGGTCGCCTGTGTAAGTTTGATATCCAGGAGTGGACATCCAAACAGTCATCTCGCCGTTGGTGGGAGCAGTTTGTACAAGATGTCCCCGTGGAGCTGTTGGAGGGTAGGAACCTTAAAATTACATATAACCAAACATTTTTGGTTATTTGGACCCCTGTGTCTATTGTGTTTACTGTTTTATAACAGATCAACTGACAGGTATTCCATGAAGCAGGCTAACTCGATAAGCCAGGCTTATTTCAACAAGCGCAGCTAATTTCCGTCAATTTTGGTTCAAAATGATGCATTTTTAAAGACACAGGGTTGTCGCACCAAATATTGCCCCTGAGACCTTCTAAGTTTACATCAGCTAAATCAATCTTGCTGTTTTGAAAGATGGGTTGTGATCTTCCCTGATCTTGTAATTGTTTCGTTTTCCTCAGACATCTGCCACCAAATCCTGGACCTGTACTCTCAGGGCAAGCAGCCCATTCCACAGCAGCCCCAAATGCAGGAGAAAGACAAGCCACAGCCTTCTCCTACAGGCCTGCTCAGTCAACCAGGAGGAAACCCTGTTGCTCTGCCACCATCCAAGAAGAATTCTCCTCAGGCCAGCCCCCCACGGCAACTAAAACGGCAACATGTAAGGCGCCTCATTTGGTCTTTTTATCTGTTAGAGTGCAGGTGATGGTGTCTATGATAGATGGATACCACAGGGTTCGCTCAGGTCCTCGAAGTGCTTAAAAGTGTTTAAGGCGTGGAAAAGCACTGGTTCAGTGGCACAAATTAAAGTTGTGTAGCACAGAAGAATACATTATGCTAGAAATAACTTTTAGTGAAATATACGTCAAACAGGATGGAAACATTTGAAGAAAACCCTGTTTTAAATATGTTAGACACCCTAGCAACCGTATAGGATGCCATAGTTTTGTATTGGTGAAGTGGCTCTTTGAAGATGAAACACATTAGACCGAGTTCTCAGGATTTTATTTAAGCAGACATGAGTTGAGGTGAATCACAGTAGTTGCTGTCTTGTCTGAGTTAACAATGAACAATCCTAACACACTTGCCAACAAGAATGGTAAACATGCCATAACAACAATTATTTTAGTTCAAACATTATACAAATGACACATCTTTCAAAATGTACCCTCAAACTAATTACATATACTTCATTCACCCACCCTTAATCTCTTAATCATAGGGTAATATCTTACTTTAAATGTTTGTCAGCAAACAGTTTGGCGGATTTCCTGCTATGGCATCATATCACATTCCTAAGCCCTTTGGAAAGCTATATGCCATTTATATTGGATGAAAAAACTACTTTAACATTTACCACATAAACATTAAAACACATTGTGTAATCTTTTAATGAATTTTTATTATTTTATTTTTTTAGCCTTCTCCAAAAGAAGAGCCAAAAGTTGCCACAGGTAAGGATGGGCAATTTGTAGATTTGTAGATGTGATATGTATAGATATACAGTCTGTTTATAAAAATATTAAAGGCTCTGTTTTTTCCCCTTAGAGCAAGTTGGTTCTAAAATCCCAAGACTGGAGAGCCCAATGCCTCCCCTACCAGTTAACCAGCCTCCTGGTAAGAGTCACCATGGTCACGTGGTTTTCTTCATTGCGCAGTCTTGTTAGTGAGGGATCCTATTTATTTATTTGTTTGTTTTTGTTTTTAAATTTATGGAAGTGTTGGCTATTTTTACAGTTTTATATTATTATTGTTATTGTTATTATTGTTATTATTATTATTATTAAAACAAAAATTCTGTGTCCCTCCCCTTCCCGCTGATTTTAGATCGCAAACCCCCACCCTCAGCCCCTGCCCCTCCTACAGAAGCAGACCCAGCAGCCTCTGCGGATTCAGACTTACCAAAGGCCCCACCACCACCCCATGGAGCTCCACCCCCTCTGCCTCACCGTCCGCCTCCCCCGCCACCCTCCAGCTACATAATGGGCATGTCCACAACCAGCTCGTACATGTCGAGTGAGGGTTATCAGAGCCTGCAATCCATGATGAAGACAGATGCACCATCCTACCCCCATTTGCCACCCTCTTACGGGATGCCTTACCACCCACATGTTTACCCGCCTCCAAGTGCCCCTCCACCAGGCCCACCACCACCTGCATCTTACCCTCCTCCCAATCTTCCTCCACCCACTCCAGCCTACCCACCGCCAGGCTACAACCACAACTACCCACCACCTCCACCACCGCGCATGCCACCCCCAGGCATGGCTTTACCTGCTGGGTATCCACCTCCACCAGTCCCTCCAGGGCAGCCGCAAGTGCCCATGCCGCCTGTCATGCCACCGGTGGCAAGCATGAACCGTGGAGCCTGGATGAGATGAATGTCATAGGCAATCTGGATAGATGGGCACGTGTTTAGAATGGTCTAGTTCTAAATAACATTTTCCGAACTTGTGTTGTCTCAGGAAGATAGATCAGAACAATCTTTTCACACTGTTGTCAGTTTGACCTTTACGTAGACATAAATGCATGGTCAAGTTTTTGTATACGTTTTGTCTAGACTCATTTGTAAGCATCTTTAGAAGGCATCTTTGTATGGCCATATATTAAATTAACTGTTGTCGTAGTCTATAAGTCTGGAATCTTGTTCAGGGTGTGTCCCTGCCACAACCTCCAGGATAGGTTCTGAATCCACTGTGATCCAGATCATATAAATGCAATTATTGAAGATGAATAAATTCTCCATAAAATTGGTATTAGATTAGATTAGCCTTAAAGGGCAGCTTCAGCAGTCCACCAGAGTGTGTACTAGTATCAGCATGTATCAGTAGGATATAACCTGAGTGCTGTGGCCCTGGCTCCCACTACTGAGATTAATTTTGACAGCATCAGAACCTGACCAAGTTTGTGATTATTTCTTTGAAGAAAATGTTTCTTGGTCAGAATCACACATCCATTCCATACAACTCTATGAAAATTGTTTGGACCTTTTGAGAACTTTTAAGAAATTCTTCTTTTTCACACCCTTTTGTGCCTATTTTGCAATAACATTAGCTACAGTTAAATGTGACCAATTCTCAGATCCACAGAACCATTGACAGTATGAGTGAGCATATTATGTAAATACTTTTCATGACTTGATGTTGACTACAATAATTTTAGCTGATAAATCTGCAGTGCATGTATACAGCAGCTTTGGGATTCATTTGGCATTTGGTGTAATAAAACATTAGTAACATTGTGTGTAAATGTTTGCGTAAGCCAAGCGGAATTACACATTTCTGCTGGAGTTACACGTTTTGGAAGGCTGATTTTCTTTGTAAATTACGGGATGGCACAGCTGATTTGCAATCAGTGACGCCCACAAAATTCAATAAAAGGCAAAGCTCACAGAGCAGAAAGTGTGAAATGACTACTAAATGGCTGAAAAAAAATAGTAGTTGTAGTAGCCTACTTTTTCATACTGGTCTCTAAATATTTGTTCCCTCTTATGTGTAACATCTGCTAACTCTTCCAGTAATTTCACTTCTGCCATCTGCACAGACCGGACCCCCTTTTAGACGCCGGTGTTTCTTCTTAATTGAGTGACTAGAGTCTTATTTGTCTTGAAATGGATTTGAGTTGGCTTGCAGTCTTTATTTTTTATATTTAAGCAATTTAAACTTAAGCATAATTCATATACAGGTGCATCTCAATAAATTAGAATGTCGTGGAAAAGTTCATTTATTTCAATAATTCAACTCAAATTGTGAAACTTGTGTATTAAATAAATTCAATGCACACAGACTGAAGTAGTTTAAGTCTTTGTTCTTTTAATTGTGTTGATTTTTGCTCACATTTAACAAAAACCCACCAATTCACTATCTCAACAAATTAGAATACTTCATAAGACCAATAAAAAAAAAACATTTTTAGTGAATTGTTGGCCTTCTGGAAAGTATGTTCATTTACTGTACATGTACTCAATACTTGGTAGGGGCTCCTTTTGCTTTAATTACTGCCTCAATTCAGCACGGCATGGAGGTGATCAGTTTGTGGCACTGCTGTGGTGGTATGGAAGCCCAGGTTTCTTTGACAGTGGCCTTCAGCTCATCTGCATTTTTTGGTCTCTTGTTTCTCATTTTCCTCTTGACAATACCCCATAGATTCTCTATGGGGTTCAGGTGTGGTGAGTTTGCTGGCCAGTCAAGCACACCAACACCATGGTCATTTAACCAACTTTTGGTGCTTTTGGCAGTGTGGGCAGGTGCCAAATCCTGCTGGAAAATTAAATCAGCATCTTCAAAAAGCTGGTCAGCAGAAGGAAGCATGAAGTGCTCCAAAATTTCTTGGTAAACGGGTGCAGTGACTTTGGTTTTCAAAAAACACAATGGACCAACACCAGCAGATGACATTGCACCCCAAATCATCACAGACTGTGGAAACTTAACACTGGACTTCAAGCAACTTGGGCTATGAGCTTCTCCACCCTTCCTCCAGACTCTAGGACCTTGGTTTCCAAATGAAATACAAAACTTGCTCTCATCTGAAAAGAGGACTTTGGACCACTGGTCAACAGTCCAGTTCTTCTTCTCCTTAGCCCAGGTAAGACGCCTCTGACGTTGTCTGTGGTTCAGGAGTGGCTTAACAAGAGGAATACGACAACTGTAGCCAAATTCCTGACACGTCTGTGTGTGGTGGCTCTTGATGCCTTGACCCCAGCCTCAGTCCATTCCTTGTGAAGTTCACTCAAATTCTTGAATCGATTTTGCTTGACAATCCTCATAAGGCTGCGGTTCTCTCGGTTGGTTGTGCATCTTTTTCTTCCACACTTTTTCCTTCCACTCAACTTTCTGTTAACATGCTTGGATACAGCACTCTGTGAACAGCCAGCTAATTTGGCAGTGAATGTTTGTGATTTACCTAGTGAACCAAACTGAGAGACCATTTTGAAGGCTCAGGAAACCTTTGCAGGTGTTTTGTGTTGATTAGCTGATTGGCATGTCACCATATTCTAATTTGTTGAGATAGTGAATTGGTGGGTTTTTGTAAAATGTGAGCCAAAATCATCACAATGAAAAGAACCAAAGGCTTAAACTACTTCAGTCTGTGTGCATTGAATTTATTTAATACACGAGTTTCACAATTTGAGTTGAATTACTGAAATAAATGAACTTTTCCACGACATTCTAATTTATTGAGAAGCACCTGTACATCAATGCAGTAACTCATTTCGGTACAAATTATACACCAATCAGCCAGACCACTGCCGGCCACACTGAAAAAATTGTTCAGGAATGGTTTCAGGAACATGACAAAGAGTTCAAGTTGGTCTTCAAATTCCCCAGATCTCAATCCATTAGAGCATCTGTAGGATGTACTGGACAAACAAGACTGATCCATGGAAGCCTCACCTCGCAACTTGCAGGACTTAAAAGATATGCTGCTAAGAGAGGAAGGCTGTTTCAAAATCACACCAGGAAGGGGTACACAATTTTCATCTTTGGTGCATGCTCTGGATAAAACTTTAGGAAAATCTTAAAAGCATGATCAGTATTCTGGTCAAATAAATGTAATTAAATATAATAATTTTGTAATACAGAAATTTAGACCTTCTGAAATGTATGTTAATTTATACAATCAATACTTGGTCCTTTTGCACGAATTACTGCATCAATGTAGCGTGGCATGGAGGCAATCAGCCTGTGGCACTGCTGAGGTGTTATGGAAGCCCAGGTTGCTTTGATAGCGGCCTTCAGCTCGTCTGTATTGTTGGGTCTGGTGTCTCTCATCTTCCTCTTGACAAAATTCAGGTTAGGCAAGTTGGATGGCCAATCAAGCACAGTAATACCATGGTCAGCAAACCAGTTACTAGTAGTTTTGTCACTGTGGGCAGGTGCCAAGTCCTGCTGGAAAAGGAAATCAGCATCTCCATAAAGCTTGTCAGCAGATGGAAGCATGAAGTGCTCTAAAATCTCCTGGTAGACGGCTGCATTGATTCTCGAAAACACAGTGGACCAAAGCTAGCAGATGACATGGCAGCCCAAATCATCACTGACTGTGGAAACTTCACACTGGACTTCAAGCAACTTGGATTCTGTGCCTCTCCACTCTTCCTCCAGACTCTGGGACCTTGATTTCCAAATGAAATGCAACATCTACTTTCATCTGAAAAGAGTACTTTGGACCACTGAGCAACGGTGTTTTGAGTAAAAAGGTGTTTTGAGTTAAATATTTCACTTTATGTGTAATGAATCTAGAATATATGAAAGGTCCACTTTTTGAATTAAATTACGGAAAAAAAATAACTTTTCCATGATATTCAAATTTTTTTAGATGCACCTGTAATATCTAAGGTTGGGTTGTGGTCATCCATAGGGGATGGGGTTAAGTTCAAGTATCTTAGGAATTGTAAACCTGATTGAGCTAAAATTTGGTATACTGCACTGTTGTGATAATCTGTAAATGGATTTCTAATGGTGACTGGGTTGCTTCAAAACATGGCTGCCATCACCCAAACAGATTCCAGCATGAAATTCACAGTGTCAGCACCGAGCTAACATCACAAAACTTCAACTATATATTAATCTACGGTTGCTTTAGTGTTCTGTGCAACTTGCCAAGAACTAGCAACTAGGTACTATTTACAAAGGGGTGCTTGTTCTCCACAGATTGCTGCTTGTGGCTATTTTTAGAGGTCCAAGCACTGAGGGAGCAGGTACCCTATTGCTTTTTAGGATTTTTTTTTGTTTTCATTATTATTTTTTTTTTAACTATAAAGAATTGAGCAGCCAAAACTGTAAAGCCAGTCAACTTGAAACTGCAGTATTTCAACCAACACTCATAACACAAATGAAATGGTTTACATTTTAGCCCATATCTCAAAAACACATGAATTAATGTAGGATTTTGGGTCTATGTACACAAAATTGGTGTCAAAATACTAATTGGAGTCTGCGACTAAATAACGATCCAAAACATGTTGAAATGTCTAATTCTGGACTGCTTGGATGGATTTGCACAAAACATGAATGATTTTGCAAAGTTTTGTTTGCATGTCTGCAAAGACTGGGGTACGGTCACCTATAGGGGGAGCAGTTAAGTTTAAATAACTTTCTCAGGATCAAATCGGATCAAATCTAATTTGCACATAAAAATAAGCATATCTCTTGTAAAATAGGGTGTGCAGTGAAAATTCTTTCTTGGCCTTATTCATTGACTCAAAAAAATCCCTTTTGAAACATTTAACCCCTTTGATAGGGTAAACATGGAGCTATTTTTACGAAACCTGTATGGTTTATCTCTCTAGGGACCCAAAAAAGACGGCCAAATAATTCAAACGGGTGCATACATCCTGACATTTAATAGACCCCAACCGCCAGAAAGAATCCAAGTAGGATATCTAAGTGTCAGAGTGAGCATCTGCATTCCAAATCCATTGAGATGCTTTAAATGCCAAAAATTTGGACATGGTTCTGCTGGATGTAGGAATAAGGCCATCTGTCAAAAATGCGGCGAAGACGCCCATGAAGTAAACTGCATCAAACCCCCTAAATGCAGAAACTGTCTAGGCAATCATGCAGCCTCATCAAAAACGTGCCCTTCCTGGATCAAAGAAAAAGAGATACAAAGAAGATGAGCTACCCTGAAGCACGTAAACAAGCTACTCTGACGCTGAGTAAAACCTATACTGCTGTGGTTAAACCGAAACTGCAAACAACTAGTTGAAACAGAAATGACCTGGATATCTATAGACAAACCTCAAACTGTAGGCAGTGCAACGAGTCTGTCCCCTCAAAAAAGCAGGAACGTGTCCATCCAGACCAACCCAATACAAAGCTCACAGCTGGAACAGAGAGAGTCTAGAGAGAAAAAGAAATCACATAATACAGCAACCCAACAACCAAAACCAAATCAAGACAAAAATCAGACCCCAAAAATCAGACAACCCAAAGGATATCGAAATGGCCGAGGCAATGCCTAGCCATACACGAAGCCTCTCCCCCAAGTGTAAGAATAGGGGAACTGTCCCCATCTTCCCAACATGATGACTAATCACCACATAACTCAATGGAATTGCCAGGGCTTCAAAGCCAACTTTGCAGAATTGCAACGCTTAACTACCATTTTAAAACCACTTGCGTATTGTATCCAGGAAACTCACTTATCGCCAAGTGATCCCTTAACCCTGAAAAATTTCTCAATGTACAATGCATATGGACCAAACTTACAACGACCCACTGGTGGATCAGCAGTACTAGTGAAACAAGACATAATCCATAGTCACATTGCATTAAATACCCAACTACAAGCTACAGCAGTCCGACTTACTCTTCATAAAGTTGTCACTCTATGCTCTATCTACATACCTCCCAACAAAATCGTTACACAACAAGAACTGGATAAACTTGCCTCCCAACTACCAACCCCATTCATACTCATGGGGGACTTTAATGGCCATAACCCCTTATGGGGAGAAGACCGCTGCGATGTCAAAGGAAGGAGAATGGAAGATTTCATAAACAACAACGATTTATGTTTACTAAATGATGGAACTAAAACTTACCTCCATCCAGGACATGGCACCTACTCGGCAATTGATCTGACCATATGCAGCACAGAGATTCTCCTAGATTGCTCGTGGCAGGTCTGGGATGACCTATGTGGGAGCGACCACTTTCCCCTGATCATCTCCTTTACAAAAGCAGACATCCAACAAAGACCCTCAAGATGGCCCCTAAAGAAAGCAAATTGGTCTTCCTTCCAAACCCTGTGCAGCGAAAGAGTTACCCCAACACCGCAAGACAACCAGAACCCCATTAAAAGCTTCACAGATCAAGTAATAGCTATCACAGTCAAAACAATTCCAAAGACCTCAACCAGACCACACTTTAAGGCTAATCCATGGTTCAATGAGCAGTGTAAAGAGGCTATCAAATCACGGAAAAAGGCTGAAAAACTTTTTAACAATCACCCATCAACCACAAACCTAACAAGATTTAAAATCTGTAGAGCTCAAGCTCGCAGAATCATTAATAAAGCCAAAAAACAAAGCTGGAGACAATTTGTATCAAACTTGACATGGAATACACCTACAAAGAGGATCTGGAACATGGTTCGTAAGATGAAGGGCATAGGAAGTGGATCACACATTCAACATATCAAAAAACAAGACACCCTCCAGACAAAGGCAGCAGACATAGCTAACACGCAGTCCTTTGAAGAGAACTCATCAATCGGACACTGCCTCCCTGAATTTCATATTACACAAGCCCAACAGGAAAGTATACCACTGAATTTCCTCTCTAATAATAAGGAACCATATAATCAAACCTTCAAGATGGAAAAACTATTAAACTCTCTGAAATGCTCACAAGATACTGTCAGCCCAGATAAAATCCATTGCCAGTTCTTAAAGCACTTACCCCAAAGCACACTAGCCCTACTTTTGGACAACTTCAACTCTGTTTGGTCCACTGGTAAAATACCACCTGCCTGGAAAGAAGCAATAATAATCCCCATCCCTAAACCAGGAAAAGATCACACTAACCCAAACAACTATTGGCCAATCGCACTCACTAGTTGCCTCTGTAAAACCATGGAAAGGATGGTAAACAACAGACTCTTCTGGACTCTCGAATAACAAATCAATGACTTCCAGTGTGGGTTCAGACGCGGAAAGTGCACCCTGGATCACCTGATCAGACTAGATTCATACATCCGAGATGGTTTCATTAGAAAGGAACATGTCGTTGCTGTCTTTTTTGATCTGGAAAAAGCATACGATACAACTTGGAAGTACAGCATCTTGAAAGACCTGTACCAAATGGGTTTCAGAGGACGACTACCCATCTTCATCTCCAACTTTTTAGCCAGCAGATATTTCAGGGTCCAAGTGGGAAACACCTTATCAAACATACACAGACAAGCACTCGGAAAAAGATAGATATGCTTAGATATGCTAAAAAGATAGATATGCTTCCTCAGGGAAGCATACTCTCGGTTACCCTCTTCAGTATAAAAATGAACAGCATTGTAAATAACATTGGACCCAGCATATTCTGCAGCCTGTTTGTGGATGACCTTTGTATCTGCTACAGAGGGAAGAAGATGAGCACAATCGAATGGCAGTTACATCTATGCATTCACACGATTAACCGGTGGTCATTTGAGAATGGGTTCAGATTTTCCAAAACCAAAACAGTCTGCACTTACTTCTGCCTCCAGCAATCCCTCCACCATGACCCAGAACTCTTCATCAATAGAGACCCCATTAAAGTAGTTAAAGAAATCAAATTCTTAGGCCTTCTCCTGGATAACAAAATGACCTTTATCCCACATATGAAAATTTTAAGAGAAAAGTGCCTTAAAACAATGAACATAATTAAAGTGTTGGCCAAAACCAAATGGGGAGCAGAGTACACTATACTGCTACGACTCTATAGAGTATTGATCCAATTGCATCTGGACTACGGGAGTATAGTTTACGATTCCGCCAGAAAATCATACAAACAAAAACTTGACACAGTACATCACCAGGGACTACAACTTGCATTGGAAGCATTCAGAACCTCACCAGTGCAAAGCCTATATGCGCAAACCAACGAACCATCACTTCAAAATTCAGATGGCTGAAGCTATCACTCCAATATGCTACAAAACTAAAGGCAAACAAAAATAACCCAGCCTACTCTTCAGTCTTTCATCCACAATACATTCACCAGTATGAGAACAAACCTAAAAGCATTAGACCTTTTGGTATACGCATCAAACCACATCTGGAAAACCTAAACATAGCCTTGGACAACCTAAACTAAATGCACTTCAGCTCTTCACCCACTTGGACACTAAATAAACCAATAATCAACATGGATCTGATTCAGTAGAAGAAAGGAATGACGCACCCAAATATATACAAACAGCAATATTTAGACATCAGAAATCTTTTCCCTTCTCATATACCTATATTCACAGATGGCTCGAAAGTGGAAAATGGTGTAACTGCAGTAATGGTGACCGGACAACAATGGAACTCGCATTCCAAAACAATGTTCAATCTTCACAGCTGAAGCACGTGCCCTACTACTAGCCCTGGAATATAACGGAAAAGCTCAACAAAAAACTTCATCATCTTCACGGACTCCAAATCCTGTCTCCAAGCAATGGAAACCTTAAAAACTGATCACCCCTTGATAGACTGCATCTTAACTAAAGTGGACCAATTACAGCACCAACCCACTAGCATCATCTTCTGCTGGGTTCCAAGTCATATCAGACTAACAGGAAACGAACAAGCGGATATGGCTGCAAAGGAGGCAATTAAGCGAAAAATAGAAGAGTGTCAAATCTCCCCCTCTGACCTTAAACCTGCTGTTAACCACTATATACTAAACAAGTGGCAAGAAGAATGGGACACGTGTATAAACAATAAATTACATGCAATCCACCCAAAAATCCCCAACAGACTCTTAAACTCTTTTAAAATTCAACCAAGTGGTTGTCGCATAGGCCACTCAAGACCCATGCATCCCTACTAAAAGGCGAAAACCCGACTTCATGTATGTTCTGCTATTCCCTGCTCTCCATTAAACATCTTTCACTGGACTGTACTGCGCTTAGCGCAAGTAGACAACAGTTTTACGCAGTAAGCTCTCTTAAGGACTTGTTCTGTAAGTTTTTACCAGAAAAGGTTTTAGAATTTCTATCACATGCAAATGTAAAACACCTCATATAACTACACCCGCTGTAACTTCCTTTCGTTTGTTATATATATATATATATATATATATATATATATATATATATATATATATATATATATATATATATATATACAGTATCGCACAAAAGTGAGTACACCCCTCAATTAAATATTTTATTATATCTTTTCATGGGACAACACTGAAGAAATGACACTTTGCTACAATGTAAAGTAGTGAGTGTACAGCTTGTATAACAGTGTAAATTTGCTGTCCCCTCAAAATAAGTCAACACACAGCCATTAATGTCTAAACCGTTGGCAACAAAAGTGAGTACACCCCTAAGTGAAAATGTCCAAATTGGGCCCAAAGTGTCAATATTTTGTGTGGCCACCATTATTTTCCAGCACTGCCTTAACCCTGTTGGGCATGGAGTTCATCAGAGCTTCACAGGTCGCCACTGGAGTCCTCTTCCACTCCTCCATGACGACATCACAGAGCTGGTGGATGTTAGAGACCTTGCGCTCCCCCACAGATGCTCAATAGGGTTTAGGTCTGGAGACATGCTTGGCCAGTCCATCACCTTTACCCTCAGCTTCTTTAGCAAGGCAGTGGTCGTCTTGGAGGTGTGTTTGGGGTCGTTATCATGTTGGAATACTGCCCTGTGGCCCAGTTTCCGAAGGGAGGGGATCATGCTCTGCTTCAGTATGTCAGTATATACAGTACATGTTGGCATTCATGGTTTCCTCAATGAACTGTAGCTCCCCAGTGCCGGCAGCACTCATGCAGCCCCAGACCATGACACTTCCACCACCATGCTTGACTGTAGGCAAGACACACTTGCCTTTGTGCTCCTCACCTGGTTGCCGCCACACACGCTTGACACCATCTAAACCAAATAAGTTTATCTTGGTCTCATCAGACCACAGGACATGGTTCTAGTAATCCATGTCCTTAGTTTGCTTGTCTTCAGCAAACTGTTTGCGGGCTTTCTTGTGCATCATCTTTAGAAGAGGCTTCTTTCTGGGACGACAGCCATGCAGACCAATTTGATGCAGTGTGCGGCATATGGTCTGAGCACTGACAGGCTTACCCCCCACCCCTTCAACCTCTGCAGCAATGCTGGTAGAACTCATACATCTATTCTGCAAAGCCAACCTCTGGATATGATGCTGAGCACGTGCACTCAACTTCTTTGGTCGACCATGGCGAGGCCTGTTCTGAGTGGAACCTGTCCTGTTAAACCACTGTATGGTCTTGGCCACCGTGCTGCAGCTCAGTTTCATGGTGTTGGCAATCTTCTTATAGCCTAGGCCATCTTTATGTAGAGCAGCAATTCTTTTTTTCAGATCCTCAGAGAGTTCTTTGCCATGAGGTGCCATGTTGAACTTCCAGTGACCAGTATGAGAGAGATTAAGAGCGATAACACCAAACTTAACACACCTGCTCCCCATTCACACCTGAGACCTTGTAACACTAATGAGTCACATGACACCAGGGAGGGAAAATGGCTAATTGGGCCCAATTTGGACACTACGCCGTGAAGGACTGAAATCCTGCAGCGCCTGCAAGGTCCCCCTGCTCAAGAAAGCACATGTACAGGCCCGTCTGAAGTTTGCCTGAATGATTCAGAGGAGAACTGGGTGAAAGTGTTGTGGTCAGGTGTGGTCAGATCTCTTTGGCATCAACTCAATTCGCCACGTTTGGAGGAGGAGGAATGCTGCCTATGACCCCAAGTCATAACACCATCCCCACCGTCAAACATGGAGGTGGGAACATTATGCTTTGGGGGTGTTTTTCTGCTAAGGGGACAGGACAACTGCACCGCATCAAAGGGATGATGGACGGGGCCATATACCGTCAGATCTTGGGTGAGAACCTCCTTCTCTCAGCCAGGGCATTGAAAATGATCTTAATGACTTGGAGAGGATCTGCAAAGAGGAGTGGGACAAAATCCCTCCTGAGATGTATGCAAACCTGGTGGCCAACTATAAGACACATCTGACCTCTGTTATTGCCAACAAGGGTTTTGCCACCAAGTACTAATTCGAAGGGGTCAAATACTTATTTCACTCATTAAAATGCAAATCAAATGCATTATAATTTTTTTGAAATTTTTTTCTGGATTTTTTTGTTGTTATTCTGTCTCTCACTGTTGAAATACACCTACCATTAGAATTATAGACTAATCATTTCTTTGTCAGTGGGCAAATGTACAAAATCAGCAGGGGATCAAATACTTTTTCCCCCACTGTGTGTGTGTGTGTGTGTGTGTGTGTGTGTGTGTGTGTGTGTATATATATATATATATATATATATATATATATATATATATATATATATATATATATATATATATATGTATATATATATACACACAGCCATGGCCAAAACTTTTGAGAATGACACAAATATTAATTTTCACAAAGTATCCTGCTTCAGTGTTTTTAGATCTTTTTGTCAGATGTTACTAACTGTTACTGAAGTATAATCACAAGCATTTCATAAGTGTCAATGGCTTTTATTGACAATTACATGAAGTTTATGCAAAGAGTCAATATTTGCAGTGTTGACCCTTCTTTTTCAATTCGCCCTGGCATGCTGTCAATCAACTTCTGGGCCACATCCTGACTGATGGCAGCCCATTCTTGCATAATCAATGCTTGGAGTTTGTCAGAATTTGTGGGTTTTTGTTTTTCCACCCGCCTCTTGAGGATTGACCACAAATTCTCAATGGGATTAAGGTCTGGGGAGTTTCCTGGCCATGGACCCAAAATGTCGATGTTTTGTTCTCCGAGCCACTTCGTTATCACTTTTGCCTTGTGGCAAGGTGCCCCATCATGCTGGAAAAGGCATTGTTCGTCACCAAACTGTTCTTGGATGGTTGGGAGAAGTTGCTCTCTGAGGATGTTTTTGTACCATTCTTTATTCATGGCTGTGTTCTTAGGCAAAATTGTGAGTGAGCCCACTCCCTTGGCTTAGAAGCAACCCCACACATGAGTGGTCTCAGGATGCTTTACTGTTGGCATGACACAGGACTGATGATAGCGCTCACCTTTTCTTCTCCGGACAAGCTTTTTTCCAGATGCCCCAAACAATCGGAAAGGGGATTCATCAGAGAAAATGACATTACCCCAGTCCTCAGCAGTCCAATCCCTGTACTTTTTGCAGAATAGCAGTCTGTCCCTGATGTTTTTCCTGGAGAGAAGTGGCTTCTTTGCTGCCCTTCTTGACACCGGGCCATCCTCCAAAAGTCTTCGCCTTACTGTGCGTGCAGACGCACTCACACCTGCCTGCTGCCATTCCTGAGCAAGCTCTGCACTGGTGGTGCCCCGATCCCGCAGCTGAATCAACTTTAGGAGATGGTCCTGGCGCTTGCTGGACTTTCTTGGGCGCCCTGAAGCCTTCTTCACAACAGTTGAACCTCTCTCCTTGAAGGTCTTGATGATCCGATAAATGGTTGATTTAGGTGCAATCTTACTAGCAGCAATATCCTTGCCTGTGAATCCCTTTTTTTGCAAAGCAATGATGGCTGCACGTGTTTCCTTGCAGGTAACCATAGTTAACAGAGGAAGAACAATAATTTCAAGCACCACCCTCCTTTTAAAGCTTCCAGTCTGTTATTCTAACTCAATCAGCATGACAGAGTGATCTCCAGCCTTATCCTCATTAACACTCTCACCTGTGTTAACGAGAGAATCACTGACATGATGTCAGCTGGTCCTTTTGTGGAAGGGCTGAAATGCAGTGGACATGTTTTTTTGGGATTAAGTTCATTTTCATGGCAAAGAGGGACTTTGAAATTAATTGCAATTCATCTGATCACTCTTCATAACATTCTGGAGTATATGCAAATTGCCATCATAAAAACTGAGGCAGCAGACTTTGTAAAAATTAATATTTGTGTCATTCTCAAAACTTTTGGCCACGGCTGTATATATATATTACTGTGTTTTAGGCACCCTATTTTTTTAGTACTTTGTTATAGATTTTTTATTTTATGAATTCTAAAAGAAAGCATATTATGTAAGAGACACTTTTCAGACAAAAAACACAATGAAGGCTGCTGAGTTTTGCTGCAAAAATAAGAAGAAAGTGCAACAGTCAAAGTCTCCAGAAGAACTGTGGCTGGTTCTGCAAGATGCTCGATAAAACTTACCAGATAATTTCCTTATAAAACTGCACAAATTGTACCAGAGACTACTATTTTTATTTTTATTTTTATTTTTTTGTCACACAAAATATTGACTTTGTTTAATTTACTACTGTTTACTGCTCTTTACGGTATTTTTTTAAAATGTAGAAACATTTAATTTCATTAAATATATATAGGAAATCTCCACACAGTTAAAGGTATCTCTTCCTGTTTCTCTTCTTCCTGTGGCTGTGTGACTGATTGGGCACCACAATGCCTTGCGGTTATTGCTAAAGGTTAAACATTCTTTTCTTAAAACGTCAATGTCCTTTACACAGTACTCAGCCATCTCTTCCCTGAAGTCAAAAACTTTACCAGAGTCCGTTCTGTACCACTTGAAAAATTTCAATTCTTTTGGCACCATGCTGTCTACGCCGTCATATTTGGGCTCGAGATTCAGATCTATGTAGTTCTGATGTTCTAATGTGTTCCAGAAATGGGGCCTTTCTTGTGTTCCATGAATCCCATGGCTTTGGGGAGGTTGCTGATTTTTGATAGGTAGAAATGAAAGACTGCCAGTGTATGACTGATTGGGATCAGTAAAGCACACTTTCACTACTTTGTGCTATAATATCAGAACCGCACTAAATCATTTTTACTTCAGTTTTATTTATATAGCACTTTTAACAAGGGACATTGTCACAAAACAGCTTTACAGAAACCCGGATATAGATATAGATTTCAATTTATCTCTAATGAGAATGTCAGAGGCAACGGTGGTGAGGAAAAACTCCCTGAGATGACATCAGGATGAAACCTTGGAAGGAACCAGACTCAAAAGGGAACCCATCCTCATCTGGGTGACAGCGGACAGTGAGAATATAAATGATTACTCTTCTACAACTGTGTACTATAGTGTTAAGCAGTGCTAAATCACTGTAAAAAAAAAATACTTTAGATTTTACAGTAATTTACTGGAAACCTGAATGCAGCCTAAAAATTTATTTAATGTATATTTTGAAATATTTAACAAAAATACAATCCCACAGACGCTCTGTAATTATCAGTCCATACAGGCATTGTCTTTCGCAGTGATGTTTGTTGGTAAATGAGACCATTTAGCTGTATTCATGTTCGACGCATGTGAATCGAAGAGGGCTTTGTCTGAATGCACGTTATGACGACGTGACATGACGCGTCTTGGCCCAAATCTGCGGTGATTTTGAAAAAATTCAAGCTGCTGAGGATATTGCGGAGTTTCCTTGATTTTGCGTTCATTTCTGTGATCGCAAAATCGCAAAATCCTGGAGGGACTGAATTATACCACGGACCACAAGGGGTCCATGGACCCCTGGTTGAGAAACCTTTACCTAGGTTTTTGTACAATGAAATCTGAGGAATATCATCATCATCCTAAAATATTCTGGCAAGATCCTTAAAAGAAATAGAAATTTAGATTAAATAAAAGGGTAATGAGAATAATTCAATCTAAGACTGACAAGAGCAGCAATGCATAATGTAACCAGACTTTCAAGTGATTAAGGCTACTTAGGTATTTATGTACTTTTAAATATAAAAATTGCAATCAGATGAACATAACATGATCTTACTCTGTAATAAAATATAATAACTTTTTTTTTTTTTTTTTTTTTAAAAAGCTTTTAGGTATAGATCTAATTGCACTTATACAACTTACTTTAGATGGAATATCTCTGGTGAATTTGTAAAAGTTGTGAATATTGTGTATGATTAAATACCCTGTCTATGACTAAACAGGGATTCAAACAAAGCATAACCATTAGTTCATTTCTTGCTTATTTTCATTCTTGAAAAAACATTCTATCTATTATATAATACATTCACACTAAACACAAACATGATTTCAAAATACAGGTTCTTACTTGATGAGAAGTCCATGGTCTCTTCAGTTGAAATTTTGAGCACAAGTTCTTTAAAGGTCACACATGGATCTTGTAAATTTCTTGTCATCATACCAAGTTCCATAACCACTAACTTTTTGGTAGGCAATCCCACCCCAGGAATGTCCATGTGTGCACTTTTCAGTGTGTGTGTGTCGTAAACACTTCCATCTCCCAAGCCCGTTTGAATAGTGTGTGTGTATGTGTATGTGTGTTTTTTTAAACATGCGTGTCTAAATGTTTCAGTGGCAGGACAACTGCAGAACAGGATGTATCGTTAAGCAGAAATTCTGCAACATTATATCCTAATGACCTTTGACCTTAAGTCAAAGGTTTGTGAGCACATGAGAAAGAGAGAATCAGAGTGTTTTCAACTCAGTGTGTCTCACTGATTCTTTGTCTGAAACTTTAATTTAATTAATTATTAACACCTCTTGAACATGGTACTTAACTGCAATAAATAGGATTTCCAAAAAATATATCTTATTGACCATTTACCATTTACCATTAATTTGTTTGACAATTTATGACCACCTATCAAATTTGACATTGATGAAAGTCTATATATGACTAGGCTATGTCCTCATATCTTTTATCTAATACAGTAAATGACCCCCTCTGGTTTTGATAACTAGTGGGACTCTAGTGTCTAATCTTCAGTCATTCATTGTGAATGATTAAAGCTTTTTGGTTAGCATGCTTTTTGGTTTAGGCTTAAGGGTTAGAATGTTTGCCTCGCACCTCCGGGGTTGGGGGTTCAAATCCCGCCTCTGCCCCATGTACACAGAGTTTGCGTGTTCTCCCCGTGCTTCGGGGGTTTCCTTCAGGTACTCCCATTTCCTTCCCCAGTCCAAAGACATGCATTGTAGGCTGATTGGCATTTCTGTATTGTCCGTAGTGTCTGAATGGGTGTGATTGTTTCCTGTGATGGCGGGGTTGGCACCCCATCCAGGGTGTCCCCCGCCCTTTGACCCTGTGCAGTACAGACAATGGATGGATGGATGGATCCATCTTAACTGGGGAGGACTGTGTATAATATTTAGATACAGGGCTGGAATGAAGGTATTGTTCTTTGTACAAAATGTGAGGGATCTTTTACAAATGTATGTAAATTATCAAAGTGTATTAATTTAATATCAAATGGGTTAAATAACCTGCAGCTTTAAAAGGGTCTTGCCTGCACAACTAATATAGGGCTTCCAATTTAGTCGTGTTGCTGCCTCACAGCTCCAGGGTTCTGGGTTCAATTTTCAGGTCATTTTCTCACAGTGTTAGTTAATTAACAATACAGGGTGTCCCAAAAGTCTCCATACATAGGGGAAATTAACACTTGGTTGCAAAAAAATGTTTAGCAAAATACTTATTATACAGTGGTGTGAAAAATTATTTGCCCCATCATGATTTCTTCTGTTTTTGTGTATATCTCATACTAAATAATTTTAGATCTTCAAACAAAATACAACATAAAACAAAGACAACCTGAGTAAACAAACAATACAATTTTTATTTATATATATATATTTTTTATTGAAGCAAAAAAAAGTGATCCAACACCTATCACCAATGTGAAAAACGAATTGCCCCCTTAAACTTAAAATCTGGTTGTGCCACCTTTAGCAGCAATAACGGCATCCAAATGCTTCCGATAATTGGAGATCAGTCTTTCACTTACTTCTAGGATTAGGACTTACTCCTATGCTTTGGATCATTGTCTTGCTGCATAATCCAGCTGCGATTGAGTTTCAACTTATTGACTGAAGACCGGATATTCTTTGGTAGAGAGCAGAATTTATGTTTCCCTCAATTACTGCAAGTTGGCCAGGCCCTGAAGCATCAAAACATCCCCACACCATCACACCTCCACCACCATGCTTGACCGTAGGTATGATGTTCCTTTTGTGGAATTCTGTGTTTGGTTTACGCCAGATGTAACAGGACCCCGGTCTTCCAAACAGTTCCACAAGACCTTTTAACCAACTTCATGCTGTTGAAAAGTTCTATTTAAGTGTTGATTTGATTGAACAGGATTTGCAGTAATCAGACCTGGTTGGGTCTAGTTCAGCTGAACCCCATTATGAATGCAGTTTCATAGATTTGGGGAATTAGTAACTATGGGGGCAAATACATTTTCACACAGGCCCAGTTGGTATTGGATAACTTTTTTTGCTTCAATAAATAACTATCATTTAAAAACTGTATTTTGTGTTTACTCAGGTTGCCTTTGTTTTATCTTAGAATTTGTTACATTTCTGAAACAATTTAGTATGAGATATACACAAAAACAGAAGAAATCAGGATGGGGCAAAAGCTTTTTCACAGCACTGTATATATTTCTTTTTTTTTCAGATAATCCTTAAGAATGCCCTTGACAAAAGAAGAACATATTAAAATCATTCTCATGGCTGGATCGGGAAGCTGTCGCAGTGTTGCGATGGTCTTTAACAAGAAACGTGGCAAGCCCTGAACATTAACAAGACATCATACTTAGGATTTTGCAGTTTACATAATAGAAACTAAGCTTGCTGATCGAATGGGTCAGGGTTTCCGGTAAACATTATGCAAACTGTACAATCCAATAAATCAAGTGGAGTTTTATTGGCTAATAATTAAAATTTACTTTCCACTACTGTATTAAAATGACTAAAAGTCACTGATTGGTATTATCTCTATTTTAGAATAGTAATTAGAGTCTCATTGTTTTACCTTCAATGTGTATCTTCTTTTATTCAACAAAATTACACGATTATTTAATGTAAATGCCTTAATAATAATTTCCCACAAACATAAAAATGAACCAATAGCTTTACCATAGCATGGATATAAAACAAACATTGATTACATTTTTAATGAGTATTTTCTTAAAATTCTGTATTTATAAATAAATATTATATAACTGTCCTTCTAGTCTTTGCTCTGCGTGTATTCCATACTAGTATGTATAAGCATATTTGAAATATAAATGTTTGCATCACAGGTCACAGCTGAATATTTGCATAGCTTACTTATAATAAATAAACAGAACAATGAGTCTACAAAACACTTTCTGCAGGGTAACATTCACTTTTCCTTTTTTTTTTGTCTTAAAAAATGAGTCCTGGTACAGTTCTGAAATTCCTAACTGCGGTTAAATCTAACTCTATAAGTATTCATATCAAACTTAGCCACATTAATTCCTCATTTTAATTTTAATTGTAATTAACGTTTGTGATAGACTGTTGTGATTTGACATTCTTTTCTGTAGTGACCTGCTGCAAAGCGTGCACATCTTTACCGTGGCCTCTATCTGTAGTAATTTTCCCACAGCGCTTCACATAATGATGAATGATGCAGACCATCAGCAGAATTACTATGACAATGACCACAATTATTCCAAGAAGAACTCCAGGTGAAATGATCGAAGCTATCTCGATTGGGGGAGACCTGCTTGTAGGTGTAAAGATGACAGCAGATGTTGTTGTGCTTAATTCTTTTGTCTTGACACATTTGGTATTACCAATGAGATGAAATCCTTCAGTACAAGAACAGATATAACTCCCAGGAGTATTTGTGCAATTTTGATCACAAAATGATGATTCACACTCATCTATATCACTGCAAATATAACCACCTGGCCGTTCTTCTAGAACGAAGCCATCTGGACAGTCACACTGATGAGGGTGGTTAATGTCACAGGCTACAGCCGGACATTCAAACTGTGGACAATAAAGTGTACATTTGTGTCTGTTCTCTGATGACACTTTATATCCTTCTGAGCATTCACAAAGATAACTACCTATGGTGTTATTGCATGTGTGTTCACAAGGTGCAGAAAAGCATTCGTCATCATCTTCACATGTGTCCTTTTCCTTCCTAAAGCCATTCTTACAGCGACACTCAAAGCCACCTGAGGTGGTGATACAGTAGGAATTTTCTTCTGGACACAATCTTTTATTATCACAGTTGTCAATTTCCTTGCAGGTCTTTCCATCCTTGCCAAGTTCATATCCATTAAGACACTGACAAACATAATTCTCTCCCTTCACTACACATTCTTGAGAACAGTTTGCCTGCAGACATGGGTCGTTGTGTGCCTTGCTACATCGGACCGCGTTACTTTCAAGTTTATAACCTGGAAGGCAGGTGCAGACAGATGTATTGTTCCGCTTGTCGCAGTCATATTCACAACCTCCTTTATAAACTTCACAATTCCAAGGCGCTTTAAGCCAACTGCCATCAAAACAGATGTATTTAGTTCCCAGATGTTGCTGTGTTGCGTTGCTGGCTATGGGCACTTCTTGTAGATCCTCTCTGGTAAATCCAAAAGGAGTTTCATACAGAACCGGTGACTCAGATGGAAGTCGTGCGCACTTATTAATGTTTTTGTACTCACACAAATATCCTTCAATTGCATGATTACATTGTCTTTCTGTCCATTTTGGGTCATCTTCAGACAGTGACACGCATCTCTGAGAGCAGACGCTTTCATCGTTTTTCCAGTTTGTGAAATTGGTTGCTTCATCTCCAGTTATCCATGTGTATCCTTTCAGATTCAGGGTTGATTCTGTGCAGGAGTCACTCATGTACCTTAAACCAATCCAAAAATTTCCAGTATATCCAGTTAACAGATCTGAAATGACACTGTTCATTGCCATTGTTCGTACAGTCATTAAATGACCTCCTTTAACCTCACAGGACTTTTTTGCTGCATTAAAATCCACAACATCTGTGTGTACAGTAACGCAGTATTCATCCACACAGTTGCCGTGATTTGGTTTTCTCCCCTGCACTCTTACAAGTACAAGCGCCATGACCACTCCTAGAAAAGCCTTCATCATTGTATATAGCAGCAATGTTCTCGTTCAGGAGAACAGAGGTTGTATCTTTTTTTCGCCGTACTAAGTTCTTACCAAACGTTATGTCCTGTTACTCACGGCTTCGATGTTTCTTGCGCTGCTTTTATACCGCTGTAACGTTTGGGAAACTGGGAGGAAGTTGGTGTTTGCTGGCGCTGCTCCCGGTCCGTCGCGCATTTCTCACCACGCAACAGCTGCAGGCAGAACGCAATACGCAGGCTACTTACTATAACACCCCCACAAGATTTATTCCTCTATTCGTTGTAACAAATAGAACTGACTCCGTCTTGAGAGTTGCTTTTGGGCTATGCGATTACAGAAATACACACAGGAAACATGAACGTGAAGAACTTAATAGAGACCCCAATACACCCCGCCCCTGAAAAGCTTAATATGTACCAGTGAGGGGAAACCAAATATTTTGTTATTTAAATACTTCCAGAGCATATATAAATACCCACCTCAAATTTACACACATAGGCATGAAAAAGGATTCAGTCAGGGAAAAAGTATTCAGACACTGTTATATATCCCTGCTGAAAAAAACAATAGAAACCATTACAGAAATTCTAATGGTTTCCACTACAAATACTATTAAAACCATTAACAAATGTAGTGTGTTTTGGGCCATATTCTATTAGGATTTAATTATTTGTATTGGTTTCCACTAGACATGAACCTGCCACCAATAGAACCCAACACATTACCAGTGGAGACTGACACAAGGATCATTATAGTTTCCATTAAGACCAATACAATTCCTATTATAACCATTAAAATGATGTGGACACGACCATCACACCCATATGTGCCCATTCCAAAACCATGAGCATTACCACAGATTTTTTTCCACCTTTGTTGATGTAATAAGCTCCACTCTTCTAGATTGTGGAGCATGGATGTGGGGATTTTTGTTCATTCAGCTACAAGAGCATTAGTGAGGTCAGGAGGCCTGAGTTTTAGGCCTGAGTTTTAGGCTTATGCAAAGAAATGCTGTAGAGCAAAGATGCCTTCAAAATAATGAAAATAAATGTTTCTACATTAAAAAAAAAAAAAAAAAAAAAAAACGTAAAGAGCAGTAAACAGTAGTAAATGAAACAAAGTCAATATTTGGTGTGACAAAAAAATAAAAATAGTAGTCTCCAGTACAATTTGTGCAGTTTTATAAGGAAATTATGTGGTAAGTTTTATTGAGCATCTTGCAGAACCAGCCACAGTTCTTCTGGAGACCTTGACTTCGCACTTGCTTCTTATTTTTGCAGCAAAACCCAGCAGCCTTCATTGTGTCTTTTTGTCTGAAAAGTGTCTCTTACGTAATATGCTGCTTTCTTTAATGACATACAAACATTTTTCTGTAACATTTCATT